>SRLM01000091.1:2871638-2927062 GCA_015708895.1 Populus ilicifolia
CAGCGCTATAACTGAACTTGAGACTTTTGAGTCTAGTGTCTAAAAAGGGCCCAAAGTTATTAGATTTGACATTGAAGTTACATCCATTTAAACTTTGATCATTCAAGTTTAATATTATTATTAATATTAAAAATAATACTAATTTTATTATAATTAATACAATAATTAATAAATTTGAAAAAAAATATTATTAATATTGAAAACAACTATAAATTTGTTTTGAATGATAAAATTAAAAATTATCACCATCATTATCAATAAATTTGAAATAAAATATTATTACTATTAAAAAAATTATAAATTTAATTTGAAGGGATAAAAAAACTATAAGGACTTAGGTCATGCGAATTTATTATTATTATTTTTATTATCATTAATAATTAAAAAACATCATTACTATTGAAGAAAAATCATAAATTTTATTTAAAGTGATTAAAAACTATAAAAACTTGGGTTAGACAAGTTTAATATTATTAAATTTAAAATAAATATTATTATTATTATCCAAAAAAACATAGATTTAATTTAAAGGATAAAATCAATTGCTACTACCACTACTATTTTTACTATCAACTTAGATCTAATATTTTTTTTCAAACTCAAGCAACTCGGTCCAGAAAGGAATATTTGATCTAAGTTGCTTGGATTGCCAAAAATACTAGTTTTAGATATCGTGAGTTTTATAATTTTAATTGATTTAAGGTTTTTTAATTTAATGTTACAGTCAAATTTATTATTTCAATGAATTTAATATCATGTATACTTCATATTCTTAAATTTTAGCTTTTTTAAAATGTTTTTATATAAAAAAATTAAACTACTGTTTCTAATTAAATTTTAACAACAATAACAATCATAATAACCGTTAAGCGTTGGTAACCACCCTAGTGTTAAATAGTTAGCGTGGGCCAAACCATGTCCTCGCTAGAAGGCTTGTATGTATTAATTAGGCTCATTGTCGTCTAGTACATCACATATGCTCTTGCACCTAACATATGCTCCATCTGTGGGTCTTTTTTTTTCATTAAAAAATCACAATAAACATTGCTGATATCTTAAATTACCAATTTGGTGTTTTGACCGTGAATGAATGCTCCGTGCAGCTTCTCATAATTGTTTTTGGTAAAATTGAGGTTTTAAAGAAACCCTATCAAATTCTTTTTTATTGTACGGAAATACCAACACCAAGAAAAATTATGGTAGTAGTTAAAAATAAAAACCATGAATATCAAGAAAAATCATTTTAGTAATTAAAAATGGTGCGAGTGATAATTGTTTTTGGTCGCAGGAATTCCTCACCCATCTCTATCTTTTATGCGTAACCAGGAAATACAAATAATTAAAACTGATTTTTATATTTAAAGGTATCTAAATCATATAAATACAGTTATCTTTAAATATTAGAGATCTAAGTGTATTTTTTATAAAATCTTTAATATACCACCAGCATTTGTCATCTTTTTTATCTGTCTACTATTTTTTTTAATTTTACCATTGTCTGAAAAATTAAATGTAATTGGGTTTAAATTAGGATCAAATCATCTAAAAAAAACTTTGAGAACTGAAATGAATTATTGAAATATAAAAAGTAAATACATAATATTTTTTGAGTATACAAAAGGTGTCCATATATAATAATTCATCCACACCTTCTGCCTTTTAATATATTATATAACAATAGTAGTAAATAATTCATCCACACCTTCACTGCCTTTTAATATATTCTATAATAATAGTAGTGTAATAAAAGTCGGATAGCCCCTCTTTGGTTCTTTATTTCCACACATACACGTGGGCGCCGATATATATATATATATATGCGCGCGCGCGCGCGCAATCTTGTTTAGCATACAGTGAGAGTTGAGATTATTTTTTTCTTTTTATATAAGAATCATTTAGTATTAAAATAATAATTAAGAACAAAATAATCAATCTGGATTTTATTAGTGCATGACATGATTGCCAACCACAGATCCTAGAGCATGACATAACTGCCATACCATAAATGTTCAGTCAGATAAAACAATCAAATCAAATATTTTAATATTCTTGTACTAGTTTTATAAACAAACCCAAAGCTCTTATATCTTTAATTATAATTAAATCTAAATTTAATATTTTTAGATGTAACATTATACTCAGATCCAAGCGACTGCATCCAACTTTATTGACATACTTAACACTTTTAAAATCTTTATTTTGTTTTAAATATTTTTATAAAAAAAAGTGAAATCGTAGCATAAGACAAGTCACCGAACCAATGAACACTACGCTGTCATCCCTCGATGCGGTGGCAGGCACTGGACCAGCCCAGTACACTCATCTCTAGTATCTAAAGCCATGTCAAAGGCAATTCAGGTGAGATAACATCTGTCTTGAAAAACCTTTCCCGTTTATTTTTTGTTTTTAAAATATTAAAAATTTTCATTATATAAAAGCTACCCTCATTTTTCATTACATACATAATTATACATCACATGAGACTTAATATAGTTACAAATAAGTTTTTAAAATCACTTGACACTTATATAATATTTTATTTTTTGATATTTAAACTGGATAATATTTTTTTATTTATAATTTATAATTTTTACTGTAAAATAATTTTTTTTTGTAAGAATATTAGAAAAATATTTTATAAAAACCAACTTCTATTTTATTTTTATAAGATAATCATGAATACCTCTCAAATTATCTGATTTACATTTTTAGAGTATGTTAGTTTTTAATGTAGTTTCTATGGTTGTGATTTAAAAAATTAAATTTAAAAAGAATATGATTAGGTGTGGTTAGTTGAATTTAGTATTTGTTTTGTAAAAATTATGATTGAAATTTATGTGGAGCAAAAAATATATATAATATATTTGGTTATTATTGTTTTTGAAAAGTGCTTTTTTATTTGGAAATATATCAAAATAATTTTTTTATTTTTTAAAAATTATTTTTAATATTAATTCATTAAAATAATATGAAAATATAAAAAAATAATTTAAAATAAATAAAAAATAAAAATATTTCAAATTAAAAAAATAATTTAAAAATAAAACTTTTTTTATAAAATTTAATTAAAAAATATAAAAACTGCTTCATAACAAAATTTGATCTTACAGCGCAAATTCAAAAGGTACAAAACAAACGGACCCTTGGACCTACTGGAGATTTATTGACAAATAAGACCACGCCTGATACAGAAGGCTAGGAAAAGGTCAATCTACGCATATAAGGTCATGTTTTCTAATTAATTATTAATTTCCTTACACAGAAAAAGGCACAACTATTAACGGGACTGGTAGAAGGTCCACAACCAAACACAGAAAGGACCGCTTCTTCTGCCTCTGGTCACATAAATAGGCAAGACACACACAAGAAATCAAGAAAATGGAGTTTTCAGAGTTAAGAGAAGCAATAGAGAAGGTGGGATTAGTAGACGCTCATGCTCACAACATTGTAGCTCCGAATTCTTCATTTTCTTTCATCAATGCATTGACTGAAGCCACTGGAACCGCTGCCTTGTCCTTTGCCCCTCACTCCCTCTCCTTCAAGGTACCCTCCTCATACGCACAAAAATAACACATATATCTTCATATATTTCTTTCTTTATGCAATCATAATGATAATAATTATGGGTTTGTTTTGGTTTTTGGCAGAGAAATTTGAGGGAGATTGCGGAGTTGTATGGCTGTGAGAATTCATTGAAAGGTGTTGAAGAATATCGCAGTTCGTCAGGGTTGGAATATAGTAGCTTGAAATGCTTTGAAGCTGCGAGGATATCTGCTATATTGATTGATGATGGACTGAAATTGGATGAGAAGCTTGGTATTGAGTGGCACAAGAGTTTGGCTCCTTTTGTTGGTCGAATTTTGAGGATTGAAACCTTAGCTGAGGAAATTCTTGATAGTGTGAGATACTCTTATGTTTTGCACAAAATTAATGTTGTCGGTATTTAAGCCAGTCTGTGATATTAATTCTTTGTAGCTTTCATGGGTTGGTGGGGTCATACCTTTTTGTTTTAATGGTGGTTGTGTATTATGAAGCAGGCATTAATACCTAGGCCAATGAGGCATTAATATATAAACCTTGAGTTCAATTTTGATCAAGAGGTAGAAATTAATGATGACCCTTGACTGGTTTCTTAATTTTTTTTTCTGATCTACCCTTTTGTTTTAATGGTGGTGGTGTATTATGAAGCAGGCATTAATATCTAGGCCAATGAGGCATTAATATATAAACCTTGAGTTCAATTTTGATCAAGAGGTAGAAATTAATAATGACCCTTGACTGGTTTCTTAATTTTTTTTGCGATCGCTGATTATTATTTTCTTTTCTTAAAATTACTCACCTATTTTTTTTTTTGATGGAATGATATTATTTTATTTGTTTAAAAGTCAGAATTTTTACATGCAGTCATCAGTGTCTCTATGGCCCTTTTAATTTTAGGGTCTTATGAGGCTGTTCTTTTTATCCTGTGCTTTAACAGGAGATACCAGATGGCTGGACACTGGACAAGTTCACTGAAGCTTTTGTTAGAAAATTGAAATCATATCCTTTCAGTTAGCTGTGGCCATTTTTGTGCATCTACTATTTTATGTTTTAATGGTTATAAGTAGAGCTGTCCTTTTTTTTCTGTTAGTTTCTTACAATCTATTACAGTTGCAGATAAGATAGTTGGCTTGAAAAGCATAGCTGCATACCGCAGTGGTCTAGAGATTAATACAAATGTTGCTAGAAAAGATGCTGAGAAAGGCCTTGGTGAAGTTTTACGTGGTGAGTGTGAAATGTGGATTGACATTTTTTCCGTTCTACCATTATTGCATTTAATAATCGATCCATTCTTCTTTGCAGATGGGAATCCTACTCGCATAGTAAACAAAAGCTTTATCGACTATATTTTCACACTGAGTCTAGAGGTTTCTCTAAGCTTTGACTTGCCGATGCAGATACACACTGGGTAAAAAAGATTTTTGGCTTTGTTAAACTAGTTGCACTTATGCTATGATTATTTCTGGGAATTATGGGAAAGGAACTGGAAACCTAGACTCCAGCCCGAAGCTGACTGTTGTTTATTCATTTATTTGTTTATTGAGATCAGTGATGAATTGACAAAGGTGGGACATGAAATTGAGATCTCACTCTCTTGCTTTGCAAGAGTACCATTGAGCTGAAAACCCAATATGTGAAGCTTAATAGTTTTAATTTTGAAGTTAATGTTAAGGACCTCATTCATTCAAGTATTGCCATGTAAATTCTAATGGCTGTAACTAAATAGTTTAAAGGAAACTGTTAGTTTCTGTGGGTGGGGTAGATGGATTCAGCTTGATGCACATGTAATCATTATTTTCGTTTCCCTATTCATAGCTAAGACAAGGAATTGATCATCTAAATGCTCAACATATTTTTTTTTAAAATTATTAAATAAGTATTCTTTCTCAAATTTAGTTTTGGAGACAAAGATTTGGATTTACGGTTGTCCAATCCTCTTCATCTTCGAGTGCTTCTTGAGGATGAGAGATTTTCCAAGTGTCGAGTTGTTCTCTTACATGCATCATACCCATTTTCAAGGGAAGCATCGTACCTTGCCTCTGTTTATCCCCAGGTGAAATCATTAATTTCCAATGGATTCTTTTTACGTTCTATACATGTAATTACGTTGCTTGCCCACAAATTCTTGTGAAAATGATCCAATGTCTTTACTTTCAGGTGTACCTTGACTTTGGATTGGCTGTTCCAAAACTCAGTGTCCAAGGCATGATATCTTCTGTCAAAGAACTTTTGGAATTGGCCCCAATAAAGAAGGTGACAACAGTCCCTATTGAGAAAATACAGAAAAAATGGATTCTGTACATGGATTAGTTTACACATTTCAGAACTCTATCTTCAATGAGTTTTATTTCATCTTTTCCAATGATGTTCATGAAGTTTGTCTATACTAATAATGTTTGATGTCAACGTCAACGAGCCTGCAGGTTATGTTCAGCACAGATGGCTATGCATTTCCTGAAACTTACTACTTAGGTTCGTTTATTTTCTTTCAAAATAATGCATGTTTTGCCTGAAATTTCATCGATCTAAAGTCTGAAGTTTATTTTGTAAGTGTTCTGCACATGACTAGAAAGTGGATGCACTGTTCCTTTTGTGTCTTATTGTATTTGATGATGTTGGACTGTGGCCTCATTTCTTAGGATTAACATACTTTATCAATTTTTGTGTCCTTTATGTAAGAAAATAGCTAATTTACTGTCCAAAATGTATCTATCTATGACTACATAAGATACAAGTTTTATACTAGACTTCCGTGGGAGCCATGGTAGAATATATTTTCTTTATATTTCATATCATTGGATGTTTCTCAATCTCTACGAGACTAGTATTTCATATATTGTCACTTCATTATGGTGGAGGTGACAGCTAGTAATATTTCAAAAAATTGCACATGCTCAGGGATTTGTTCTTGTTTAACTTAGGATCAGTCTTCCTTCAAGAAATGTAAGGAAAATACTTGATCCCAAGCAAAGGCTTCTGTTGTCCTTGGAACATTTCTGCATGCTGATATGCTCCCTTGTTAGTGGAGTAATCAGTCATTGATGCCTACATGCATCACTGCCAGCCATATTAGTTTGTAGAAAAATGAGCATGTGGAAGTATCAACGGGGTAGCTGTATTTTTTTGGTATTGTAAACAACAAAGTTGAAAGACCATGCTTTTTTCCTTCTAATAAACTTATGGAGTTGCCATGTTTCTTGGAAGCTTTATGAAGACTATCATTTAAAACTATTGCTCATGGCTTTTCAGGTGCAAAGAAAGCACGTGAATGTTTATTTTCTGTTCTACGTGATGCAGCCATTGATGGTGATCTCACATTAGCTGAAGCTATTGAAGCAGCTAAAGACATTTTTGCTCTAAATGCTATTAAATTTTACAAGATTAATGTGGATGCAAATGCTTTTAGTTCAAAGGATACTGTTTCTGTCAACCCTGTGAAGATTGAGAGTAGAGCTCTAGAAAATAGCAGTTCACTTGTTCGTGTCATGTGGGTTGACACCTCTGGACAGCACCGATGTCGTGTAAGTTGTATTTTTAAATTTGGATTTTTGATAGTGCTTTCCTGTAGCTTGGGTCTGCCTTTTTCATGATTCAATGGGAGATTTTTTAAGGAAGCATAGAAAAGAGTTATAAACTTCCATTGGTGTGTGACATATGGGAAAACTTGACACCATTCTAGACTTCACTATTAGTCTTCTGGCATAGTTAGTTTTATAGTTTTAATTTCCGTTTGTCTTTTCAGGCTGTTCCAGTAAAGCGCTTCAGTGACATTGTTAGGAAGAATGGTGTCGGCTTGACTCATGCTTCTATGGGAATGAGTTCAGCTGCTGATTCTCCAGCAGATGAGACTGGTCTTACTGGAGTAGGTGAGATCAGACTAATACCTGACGTAACAACCAGAAAGAAAATTCCATGGTACTATTTCTACATCTGAGATTGTCACTGGTGTTTTATTTTATGCTGTCATATATTTCCATGCACTTTCTGTTTTTTAAATTTTCATTTGCAACTAAAACATGTCAATATGCCTGTAAAAGATTAGTGCTCAAGGACCTAGTACAGACCAGATCAGGCATCTGACTGAAGATTGCCAGAGAGAACAATTAATGCTCTAGTTCCACTTTTTTATTCTCATTATCAGATCCCTAGGCAAAGGCACTCCACTTGGATATTGCATTGTTCTTGATCAACGGTACTTGTGCCTGACTTTTATCGACTCAGGCCACAAAAAAGTATAAGGTTGTCCTTAGAGGAGAAGTTAATTTGCTATTTCTTAAAATGAAAGAGCTTTTGATTTGAAAGAAAAGAGGTGCATTATCAATTTGGTGAGGTGGACATCCTCCAATAAAGAAAAGGAACAAAAAATCAAGACAAGAGTTCTAAAATTGAATATCAGATGGGGAAACAACTATAGGGATGCAGGGTGCTATCCTACATCCTATCTTACAAAAGGACCGCAGAAATTAAAACTAATATGCTGTCATCCTGAATGAACAGCATTGGCAGCTGTCCTCTTCATTTTCTAGAACTGCTATGGTGGTTGTCTCACTTCTCCATTTCATTTGAAAAACCACCTTATATCCCTACAATAGACGATATTAAGTTCCTAAAAAAATTTACAAGTATTGGGCGACCACTTATTTTTCTAGAGTCACTGATTTAGCTAAAAGTCACATTTGTTTGGCAGAAAATAAAAATGTTGCAGATTGCTCATTCAACAACATAACCAATTTGCAAGGAGAAGATGGTGTAGAAATACTTTTGACAAATGTTCCTAGGTTATAATTAGTTCACATATAATTTAAAAATCTCAGTTTGTGTTCCCCTAGTGTCTATTGAGGGGATTTGAAAATGCTTTTAATTGCTGTTTATTTGTACTGAAACTGTTTCTTCCACTATAGGATGGAACGGCAGGAAATGGTTTTGGCTGACATGCATCTTGTACCTGGTGAACCTTGGGAATATTGCCCAAGAGAGGCCTTGCGAAGGGTTTTAAAAGTCTTAAAGGATGAGTTCAACTTGGTATGTCCGGCATTTATATCTTTGATACTTATAAATGGGAAGTACTTTGTTTTATATTTTCATATTATATATCTGTCATCTGATTTTCTAGTGCCTATATTCAGGCAATGGATGCAGGTTTTGAAAATGAGTTTGTGCTTTTGAAGAGTGTATCATGGTATATGACATGACCTTTTGTCCTTTAAGCATCAAATTGGCTGTGACATTTGTTGTTAAATTGAAGTGGAAAATCTTTTTCAGCGAAGGGAAAGAAGAATGGGTGCCCATTGACTCAAGTCCCTACTGCTCTACAGCATCATTTGATTTAGTTTCCCCTATACTTGATGAAATAGTTGGTGCTCTTCATTCCTTGGATATTACAGTGGAGCAGGTACTGTAGAAAACTCAAACGTGGTTAAACAGATTCAAATTTTAGAAGAATTTCCAATAAACCAGAAGTATGCCAACTATATGTTGCCATTATTGGTAGTTAGACACGTCTGACTTTTTCATGTCCAAGTGTTGATACAAAATGCCTTCCCCGCTGCTCTTGACTAAAAGAACTGTTCACAGAAATGAAAAATCAGGGCTCACCATAGGAATTCAAATCACACCATAAAGTGCTTGCCAATGACTTGAATGATACTAAAACTGATGTGGAATTAAGGTTGAACAAGACTTGTTTTAGAAGTAACAGGTTAGGAATGGGCTGTGAACAGTAGCTTTTTAGCAGAATATTGAAGCAAGGGAAAAAGAAAACTTCTGAAAAATAGAAGAACAGAAGAAGGAAGAAAAGCTGTGGGCTCCATGCCTTCAAAATAAATCTAGAAACTCAGTTGTATTCCTTAATTTGACACAAATGAAAATAAGACAGATGATTGCCCCACCAAAACAGCTCACATGGACCCATAGTGCTTTAGTTATGC
This sequence comes from Populus ilicifolia, assembly GCA_015708895.1. Classification (NCBI taxonomy): domain Eukaryota; kingdom Viridiplantae; phylum Streptophyta; class Magnoliopsida; order Malpighiales; family Salicaceae; genus Populus; species Populus ilicifolia. The sequence continues at coordinate 2,881,106 of SRLM01000091.1, forward strand.
ACTTTCACTTCTAAAAAATTAGGAATGATTTACTCAAGCTTATACATTTCTTATCATATAAAAGCTTTCTCAATTATGCATTCCAATAGACTGAGAAGAAGAACAGGTTTGGTTTTCCGTAGAAAAGTATTTGAATAATGTACAGTCTTTAATTTTCATTGAAAGTCTTTCTCTTCTTGTCCCTTTAAATCCCCCCCAACCCCTCATTTTGGTATGTTCTTACAGTTACATGCAGAAGCTGGGAAAGGTCAATTTGAATTGGCCATGGGACACACAACCTGCCCACTCTCTGCTGACAACTTAATATATACCCGTGAAGTTATTAGGGCTATTGCAAGGAAACATGGATTATTGGCAACTTTTGTTCCAAAGTAGGTTCACTATTTTCTTTTTATATGGTAGATATTTGTTTTCTTGTTCATAGTATGAGAATGGAAAAAATACCTTTTCTGCTATTGGAATTTGAATATAAGAAGATGCTCACTGAATGACAAGTATTGATTTGAAAATGATAACTTCATTTAATATAGGCATCATCAATATGCTTTACCTATTTTGCTTGAATAATTGTTTCATTTTGTTTAATTGAAGTATCACGATACCCTGTGCAAAACTATTGTCCATGACTTAATACAATCTTCTCAGTTTGGATGCTCCAACAATGGACATTATAAGTTCACTTGGCTATATTTTTTAAGCACTGTTTATGTCTGGTTCTGAATTTTATAGAACCTGATATTCTGCTCTGCTTAATCTTAATCTAAATACATTTGCTTTTTCTCTAGGCTTGCATTAGATGACATTGGTTCTGGATCCCATGTGCACATTAGCTTGTTGAGAAATGGAGAAAATGTTTTTATGGCATCTGGTGGACCTTCCAAGCATGGGATTTCAAGCATTGGAGAGGAGTTTATGGCTGGGGTTTTGCATCATCTTCCTTCAATTTTGGCCTTCACAGCACCAATTCCAAATAGGTTGTCTTTTGTTATATTTTATGTTGGTTCTTTGTGATTCCTATTCTTCTAATTGATGTGTTTTCTCATTCTCGTTATGGATAAATGACATGAGGGTTTTTCTTGCTAAAACTTAAGCTTATAGTCTCCTCTAACGTACTTCCTAACATAGGAATACTGCATTTTTAGTTTGCCAATCAAATTTCAGCTTTAGGTCTTATATTCGAGTAAGATTCCAGAGGACTTTAACTGAAACAGCCAAGTGCACGTGCACCTTTCCATCTTGGATGCACAACTTGCGGGAATCTTAACTTTCTCAATGCTACTACTCTAAATAAGTCGTTACTCAATATTACATGCTGGAAATTTTCTCCTTGTACACTATATTTATATCCCATCCAATTGTTGGTGCCTGTAGTTATGATCGAATACAACCAAACACATGGAGTGGAGCATACCAGTGTTGGGGAAAAGAAAACAGGGAAGCTCCATTAAGAACTGCTTGCCCACCTGGTATCATAGATGGTTTGGTGAGCAACTTTGAAATTAAATCTTTCGATGCATGTGCAAATCCATACTTGGGCTTGGCTGCTATAGGGGCTGCTGGCATAGATGGCCTTAGAAAGCATCTTCGTCTGCCTGAACCTGTTGGTAAGTTTATTTCATCTTTGATAATTCCAGACATGAAGGAAGCTTTTATGGAATTGCTTCTTTTGTATTTTTTGTTTTGAGCTTAATTGACTGGAGATATTCACATTGCATCTAGCTAGTGAATTTTTAAATTCAGTGTTGCTTTTTTTTAGTCAAAAGGTTGGTTTTAATTTCATAAATGTGAACAACATCGTAAAAAAGTTGTTTTCTTGTGGAACACTGATACCTAGTGTGGCAGTAGACTGACAAGCATTTGTCAATGTGTTTCACACACCAATGAATTTCCACTTCTTAGTGGTTAGCACTTGAGCAAGTTTCTTAGAACTCAAGATCTGTATTTTTATTCACTTCCCCCGTGGTGCTTTAACAAAGGCTTTCTGCGCAAGCAACTTTCTATCACCAGTAATGTGTTGTACAATCTAGCTTGATATAAAACACCACAACTTTTTTTTATTTTTCTGGCTTAAGATTTTTTCTGCACTACTTTAACCATTACTTTTGGCCATTCCTTCAACCTTCTAACGTTTTTATTTATCCATATTGCTATTGGTCATTCTGTATACTCATTTTCTTTTTTACTACAAATTTTATTCTTTCTTTACCATTTGGAAAAACTGAAAAGTTGTATATGAATTGCTTAATTAAAGGCCTGGGTGAACTCCTAAATCTGCATGTGGTTCGTTCTCTACATGTTATCTCAACATTGACTCCAGCTCAATTTTTACATCCCTTTTAGCTGATTTTGCATAGTGATATTCCATTGCCTCTGCTCCTGTTCTTGAAGAAAATTGTACTGGCATCTAATGTATTCATTCTTGACCTTGGAACAGATAAAAACCCTTCTCTCTGTGCAAACCTTCCTAGATTGCCTCAATCACTTCCTGAATCTCTAGAAGCTCTTAAGAAAGACAGTGTATTGGAGGATCTTATTGGGGAAAAGCTTTTGGCCGCTATAAAAGGAGTTCGCAAGGTATGTCTGCAGAGATCATTTCGAATGTGCTGAACCTACTCACTAATAATCTGAATAAAATATTAGAATTTCTTATTTCTCAAGCTCAATTTGGCATGGAAATCCTGGAAGCCCACTTTATCAGCTAAGTCCTAAGTGGGGGTTCAAGCCCTTGATCCATCTTGGGCTAATTCTTACAGCTGCACTAGTTTTTCCCTTAATTGAGTTGTCCAGGAAGTGCATGCTTAAATGAAGCCTTCAGTTTTGGTTTGCTTGTAACAGTTTCGGCCAAACGTTGGTGATACTATCATAAATATTGGATTTATTAGCTAGAATAATGGTATGTATGAGCAGTAGACCATTACAGGTCCTGTTTTGGTTTAATAAATAGTAATATGCAAGGACATAAAATCAGTGAGGATCTGCTATGGTATAGATGGACGATGTTGGGTTTACTTGTTAAACCAAGGACATCGAGGAAGGATTTCAGTTGCCTTGGGCGTCTAAAAAACCCCTTTTATTTTAAATTTGTTTTAACAATTATGTAGAAATGGTCCTAGAAGTTGCTTTGAAACAAAATAAGTGCTAGCTCGTAGCTAGTGATCGAGAAAGCTGTTCACAATAATGCTTTGGACCCTCCAAGCTGCACGTTGCAATAAAGGAGAAGCTGCTCTGACATCTTCTTAAATTCCTGCATGGTGCAAGTTCTCATGGTTTTATGTGAATTCTTTGCAGGCGGAGATTGACTATTACTCCCAGAACAAGGAAGCATACAAGCAATTGATACACCGTTATTAGGCAGGCCATTCTTCGCGGATTGGAGGAAAATAATGGTTCATCAAACCCATGCAGAATTTTCTATTCTATTTGTTTGAAGTCGCACCAAAATCTTAATGGGACATGAATGAAGACGATGATTAAACTAGTTTTTATATATAAATAAAATAAATTTCTACTGCAGTAAGTTTAAATAGTATTAATAATATGAGAGCACACATCTTATTAAAATCTCATGAAAATTAATGTTATGATGTAAATAGTTTAGTATTTTTTCTTGGAGTTTGTTTTGATTACTGGCATTTGTTCATGTTAGTATTTACGAAAAGTTGAGATGAGAAAAACTTGTTGGGAGCACGGTGGGAGTTTATCATTTCAAAAATGCATTTAAAAAAAAATTATTTTTTATTTTTTAATATTATTTTAATATAATAATGTTAAAAAATAAATTAAAAATTAAAAAATATATCATTTTATTATATTTTTAAATAGAAAAATATTTTGAAACAGAATCAATATTTAAATATCAAAATATAAAAATGGCAGAAGATCATCGACGTCAATATTTACATTTTTAATATTAGGAAAGTGCAATGTTTTCTCCGTCACAACAAGTTTTGTAGGAATTCTTTTAAAAGAGGTCGTGCGGTGCCCCAGAAAATAAATCCAACTGTTGATGCTAGGCCCAAGAGACTTGCACTTCACTCTTTTCGAGTCAAGCCCAAACAGTATGCCCTCCATGTCGTTCAGGCCAGCCCATATGCCTTGCTTCAAAGCCCAAACAGGCAGAAAAATAAACAAAATGTGCCCTCCCAGTATGAACATTTTACATGGTCACCATAGATTCAATGGCCGGAGGAGGTGCAAGGAGATCCAAGGGTGGAAGAAAGAGAGAGCAATAGGGGGCACAAAAACATGTTTCTTATTTGTGACGTGGCATATAAATATACACCAGGTAATACAAGTCTTGAATTGTGGACTTCATGCACACACACTAGAATAGTTTACACATTTTCTCTTCACACACAAACTCTCTCGTCGCCCATTCTCGTTTATAATACACATTTCTTTTTTCTTTTATCCTTTTCGGTTGAGACAGAAAATCAAAACGTGTGCCCAACAAAACGGGCCATTCGGCCTGACACACGAGTGTTCAACTGGAGTGCAAGAAAGTGAGGGAAGATATTCGAGTTATGACTGCTAAATGTGTAAACGTTTGCAGGCTATGGACATACACATCTGACTTCAAACTAACAGAAGGTCCAGGGCAGGTTTATTGATACAGACGGCCATTGTCGTGATGCTGACTGCAGAAGAGAATAGCTGTCCAATTGGCATCGGTTGTGATTACAGGACAATAAGCAAGATTTTATATTGCCTTTGCTATCCACAAAGTTTGCTCATCCCTTTTCGTTATATTCTTCAATCTCTCGATGAATTCCACTATTTTTATCCTCCTTTTCCCATTATCATCACTACATCATCGATACTCCAGTATATCACTATTTCGCTTCTGCTTTCACCAATTTCCATACAGTTGCAGCTGCTTCTGAATTCTTAACCACATACAAGCTAGACTTGGTACAGTGCTGTCATGAATAAACGCCTCCTTTTCAGCGCAGATACGTGATGGGAGACATCAAGAGCGATTCAGAACTATAAACCGAGCCATAGATGATAGAACATAACGAATAGTATGCTCTCCCCATTTCTGACACCATCTCACTCCAAAACATGGGTCTAACAAACTCAAATGAATATACCTTACAGAATTTAAGATGAGATGTGATGCAGAGAATCACTTTGCAGTAGTTGTGGTAATCCAGACAGTGTTCCTAAACCACAAATCACAATGCCTTCGACTCCAGACAAAATATTTGTCTGGAAAATTCCGATTAGACAAGTGAGGTGATCATTACATTTAATCAAAGTATTTTTCTATGGAAAAAAGGATAAAATAATTCTTAAATACTGTGCGATTATCTCATACCTCATTCAAAACTCAAATTTCCGTTATCAAACAATCATTTTACATATAATACATGATAATAAAGACACCAAAACTACCTGTTGCTAACTTGAAGCATCCTTCGTCTTTGCCTCACCAGCAATGAATTTCTTTCCAACTTATGCATAAAGGCTTTGATAAAGTACCAAGCAGCAAGTTTGGGATCTGGACGTGGCCCTTTCTCAGGCATTAGACTTGTAATGTTTACTGATTAACCATTTGCTGACTCGTAACTATTCAATTTCTAGGACATAGTGCTGGTGTTGCTCAAAATCCTGTCAAAGCGTGCATGTCGCTTGATGTTTTCTTTTTTTTCTTTCTCCATTTTTCTTCTCTTGTATCAGTCCTTGCTTCCAGACGTTTTGACTGCTGTAAGCGGATTTCTAGCAACTTTGCTTTTGCATCTCTAAAGAGCGCATCTGATCTTGAAGCCATCAATTCCTGATACATTGAATTGACAAACAAAAGTTTTAGGCAAAACAAAGAATTACAAAGAATTGCTTTTTTTCAATCACAATTGCCAGAGGTTAAAACTAATTCACACCTTGAGATGATCCATCGCAGCAAGATTGAAACCCAGAGTATCTTTGCATTCCTGAGACAAGCTCAAATGAGATATTGTTAATACAGGACCATATATTTCTTATGCTCTCACAAAACAGAAAAAGGAAAACACTGTCATAAGCATTTAAAAACTATAAAAAAAGTTCTGTTCCCAGATATTGTTCAAAGGAAAAAACCAACGAGACATTTTGTCAAGAACATCATTGAGAAAGTCCAGCATAACTAGATGAAAGTTCAAATAGAATCATGTCCAGAATCATGTCACGGGCTGAATGTCACTATCCAATCCAAGAAATACTAAGATAAGAGACCTAACAAGGACTCTAAAAGCTGAATTGTATGACTACCTTGACTCTTTCATAAAGAATGTCTTTGAGAAGAGTCAACACCGGTCTTGCAGCTGGGGTTGTAACCAACTGATTGTAATGTGTCTGCAATAGCACAGTAGCAAGCCTGCAAACAAGCTCAACCTGGAAAGTTTTGTTAAAAATAATTATCAACAACTATTTGATGGCAACAAAAAAGAAAAAAGAAAAAAAGCACACCCTTGCACACGCAAAGCAATGGACATGCATGCCTCATAGTTAGAACCTGATCTCCAGATGAATTGATGTAGTGATCACTATTAAAAGCTATGATATAATGGCCAGTTGTTAATCTCCATGTTGATGTTTAATTACAGAAACTAAAAAGATCACAACATTCCACATACCATTTAATAAATGTAAACAAGACTGTCTAAATTCAACCACTTCTGTATGTAAGACTGGAAGTCTATTAGTACCAACCTTATCAGGATTTGAGGTCCAATCCTTACAGTAAGACAGAAGCTTCAAGCCATCTGAGAACGGCAAAGCCTGCACAAAAATCATTTGCCGTTAGACTTCAAGAAAATAATCTGAATCATAAACCTCCTAATCACATGTGCACGAGCTTATAGCATAATCAATTGCCATAGAGAGAGCAAAAATGATAGGTTTTTTAGCCCAGTTTTGAAAGGCATTTTAACTTTAAAGGAACAAAGAAGGTGCATGCAGCAGCGACATGAAAAAAAAGAAAAAAGATTCATCATTTTGCATTGTTGTTTCCACAACAGCTATTTGTTTGGATGATATCTCGTCTGTCTAGAACAAAATTTGGCTGTGCGTGCATGTGAGTGTGATAGAGAGAATTTTAAAGGTCCAAGTGCAGGTGAAATTACTAAAATGAGGAGGTGGTATGACAGCAATGACAATCACACATGTTCCAAATACCAGGTAACAGCATGCACCCTTAGGAGGTTGGATTAGGTAATGCTAGGACAGCTGATGTTGCAAATTTGTCCAGCTTAAGTTGCCTGTGAAGGATCACAGTAGGACCTGAATAAATTGTTATATTCTGCATAATTTCTGTGCTAGGCAGTGGCAGAAAATGAATTTAATGAGCAGTGATCTGGAACTTAATTAATACTGGAACATGGAATCTATAAACTTATTGAAGTTTCACATAGAGTGATGGATGGACTTGTAAAATTTCTTAGCCATGGCAATTTACCCCGACAAAGTCTTTGTATAAAGTAACAGATATTTACCACATAGATAGAAAGGACCTATTTCACCTACATTTTCACATGTAAATGGAGAACATAGTACTCCTATATGAGAATATTGTGTGATGCTAAAGTACCAGTAATGTCTGCTCCAGATCATTGGTGTGAACATTTGTGAAAGCATGGAGAACATAATTAGATGGCGAGAGCCCACGCATGATAACATTTGGTTGGTATTCTGTAACATTTCCCTTGGTGTTCTCCTCCTGAAAAAAATACGTAGGCAAATAGCTTTCAATAACAATCATGTTTCAAGACAAGCAAGCTTAGCCTAGAGGTTGTTCGCTCGGTAGCTTCCTCCAGTAAAGCAAGCAAGGTTCCAGTTTACATTACAATAATGTAATGGAGAGGGCTGCCCCCCATTGGGTAGCCCAGGGCCTGTTGGGCCTCCCAATGGACCTAAAAATAATAATCATGTTTCAGGCCTCTGTAATTTTTAATCACTTCCGCTCAACCGCGTACAACTTAGTGTCCATGACCAAAGTGTCCAAACATCCGACTCAACTAAAATTCCAATGTGTCTTTCGATCCTAATGCTCAACTCGTTCTAGAATAAACTGTGATATGAAGAAGATGGGGAAAAACATCAAGAACATGCAAATAAAACTCAAAATAGTTTGCTGAAACTCGAGGTTTAGCACTCCAAGACTACCTTGTTTGACAGTCATCAATTCACCAGAAAATCTACACCTCCCATTCACTTACCTCTCTTTCTTATTTGTTTGTTTGTTTCTTCTTTTACCTATAAGTTTGCTGAGACTCACGAATTGCTCCTCAAGGACTAGCTTGGTTGACAATCATCATGAACTAGTAAATATACGCTTGCTGCTCACTTTTCTCTTCGTTATTTTTCTTTTCAGTATACAAATAGCTAACAGAATCAGGTAAAAGGGGGCAGAAAGGGAGTTTTATTGTAATCAAATAGTAAAGAAAAACATACCTGATGTTCAGCAATACGCTTCAATTCTACCTCTGCTACATCTAAAGCATCAAGAATTAAGTCAGTTGCAGAAAGGGTTTCTTGTGTTTTCTTCCCTGCCACGGCAACAGCTCCCTCCTCTGGAAGTTCTTCTCTAGGCACATGCTTGTTTTCAAATGCATTCTCAATGTCAGCTTCAAACATTTCTTCCAACCTTTTCTCTTTCTCCTCCTGCAAATCCAATAATGCAGTATGTTAGTTGAAAACCAATCTCAGCCATTATTTGCACCAAAGGTACATTAGGTGAACATTAACTACCAAACTTGAAAAACAACAATAAGAAAGCACCTCAATGAAAAAAGGCTCCTCAGTACGATCCCAGCGACGTAGTGATCGATCATGGGATCCTGTAACAAGAAAATCACCACGACTACTGATTGCAAGACCCCAAACATCTGCATGATGTCCCTCAAGGGTTAAAAGAAGCTCAAATTTATCAGCATCCCAGTATTTTACAAGCCGATCTTTTCCAACGCTAAACAAATAATGGGTATTCCGCACAAATTGCACTGCCATGACACTAAAACAGAAATAGCTCATTAGAATTACTCTTAAGCCCTCATCCACGCAATAAGAAATTAAAGGGAAAAAATTTCTTCATGTGCCTTCAGAAAAAGTAAGCAGCACCTATCAGCATGAGCAAAAAGGGATTTGTGGCAGTCACCAAAATCCAAACCCCAAATCTTCAAGTTTTTGTCTGCGGATCCAGTAACAATCAAATCTCCATCTGATGAAACATCCATACATAGCACAGGCAGCTTGTGACCATATAATGAAAGGAAAAATTTGAACGAATCCAAGAAGAAAACCTGAATACCATTGTATAAATGTGTTAAAAGACTTGAAACAATAAGAAGCTCAAAGAAATATTGAATATATTATTTCAACTATACAAGATCCACCTAAAGTGAAGGGACTACGATAACAAAAAATTTTATCAGCTATGCAATCTCATCAAGGGATTCAGAAATTAAGAGCCTCATATCAATAAGCACCCATCATAAAATCAGTAATGAGAATCACCGCTCAATTGGCAAATTAATTTCCAGTGCTTTGTACCAATTACTTTAATTCTGAGCCAACAACAGGACACCTTTTATTGAAATTCATAATGGTCAGTAGCGCTCACAACCTTCAATTGAATCCCCCATCTTAGTTCTCTTGGAAACACACCAGGTGACTTTACAAGATGTCTAACTGTCACTCACAGCACTCCATCTTTGCTGCTTTGTAATGCATAATGTTCAATCATATATCAGAGTTAATAGCTCACTTTAGTGAATCAATGAATGTGATCAATGTATAACCTAGCATCTCTCCCTCTCAATCATCTTGACTCCAAACTAGCATCTGCTCCCTTTCTGTTCATTTTTACATGATATGATTATCAATGGTGGCCCAAGTGAGACGAATAGGTTTTAATGACTTTTAACTTGCAGTAAGGAAAACACAGTTGCAGGAGTTAGCAAAGAAGCCTCAATTTAGTAATCAAGTTATTCAAAAGGGACCCACCAAAGAATCAAAATCCCATTCCATGGTCACAGATAAAGTTTTATTGGCCTCTGCTTGCAGTCTTAATCCATTAAAATACAATTTTATGGCTCTACCTTCCACTAGGGCATTTCACAAATTTCTTTGATGGGTTCTAATAGACAAGAAAGAGTTAAATATTTGCATCATGTCAATTTAACAGAATCCAATTATGTGAGGGAAAATAGAATTGACAAGATGGCGCTAAGTATTTTAGGTGGATATTAATACAGGTATCTTTGTTCGTCTAGATGCCACCAGCCTAAGCTTCATATTACTAGACAAAATAATATAATGAAATGTCAAAACTGAAAGAATATTCAGAAAATCAATTTAGTTGACAAATGTAAAATAGTGGGTTGAAGGGGTAGATCAAATCTAAGTGAAAAAAAGAAATCTACCATAGCATGTTTTTTCAAAGAGCAAAGATGATTAGGCAATGACCTAGCATAGATAACCTAGCAAGATCTTAAGGAAGATATCCATCCACTAAACTAACTGACATGAGAAAAATCAAGTTCAAATCATATAGCATCAGAAAAGACAACTTGACCTTGACTGTACAATCCAACAGTGCAACGGCAATATATTTAGCATCAGGGCTAACTACAACCACGAGAACATCATCATTCATCTTCATAGCCCTTGCATTTGACAAAACAAGGTTCTTCGAGTCCTGCAAATTAAACAGAAATAATCTTGCCTCAATAACACAATAACTATGGAAGCTGAATTACTCAGGTTGAAAATCATAAAAACATGCTAGCTACCTAAAACTTAAAAAAAATAGGCTAGAAAGACAGTTTCTCAAATAATAACGCTAAAGATATGAATATTTTTACTAACATATTCACGTGGCTTCTTATGTGGTGAGCAACACATTGCATATGCTAAGTCCTGCAACACTTCCAACTAAAACAAAATTGCATATGATAAATGCAACATTTGTTCAAATGGACACTATTGTTTGCACCATATTATGCTCCAAAAGAAAGCATGATAACATTTACATGCAAAGAATTTTCAATAGGAAAAATACTGGCAAACAGTAAATAATTGTATAACACAAACATAAATAACAGGAACAGAATAGAAGGCCATACCTGACCAGGTTTCTGTTTGATTTGATACTCCCAGAACTTAACATCATGATCAGCGCTGCCTGTGACAAAACCATTTTCATTTGGAAGAGCAGCAATAGATCGTACAGGCCCACCATGAGCTTCCAATGTGTCAATGCAAGTGCCACTACCAATGTCAATTACCTCTATCTTTCCACTTTTAGTTCCAACAAAAGCATACTTGTTCTGTGGGATGATTAAACCACATAGTCCATAATCAGAATCAATGGTCCTAAGGCAAGAACCAGTACTTGGATTCCAAATCTTTACAGCATTGTGACTGGTTGACATCAAAAGAGTATTGTCTGAACTGAGTGTAACACTTCTGACATCAGAACGGTTCCCTTGTAGCTCAATTGCTAGAGTTTTTGTGTTTGTGCTGCTTTCAATGGAGTAAAATTCCAATAGATTATTATTCAAAGACAAAGCTAAAGTAGCCAAGGAGTTCTTTGGAGTAATTGGACTGAATGAAATGGAACAGATCTTTTTGCCAGCTCGAACAGTTTGAAGATGTTTAAAAACATCAGAAACGGTAACTGTGGGGGTATTTCCATCTTCTTCGAATGCATGTTTTGTATCCTCTTTAGATTCAGTTGTCCCAAGTTCCCCCCTGGCAGATTTCTTCTCTTTCTTCCTATTAAGCCTGCGTTTAGCTTTACGGCTAGCTACGACATCTCCTAGTACATGGAATATGTCCACAGTCTTCCCAGCCACTTGACAAGCCAGTAAACTTCCAGACTTGTTGAATCTCACAGTTGCGACTCTATCTTTGCTTTGCCTCTTAATCTCACCAAACAACTTCAGGACTTCCCATTTATTTTGAGTGGGCATATCTCCACTGTTCACAATCACAGCTCCTTTTTCATTGGATATGGCTTGTGTGTTTTCTGAGTCATGCTTGATTGTATAAAATCGAATTTCTGGATCTGCTGAACCAGTGACTAAGTATCTCTCCTCTGGGTCAGCATCCATTGCCCAAATTTCACTGTGGTGTCCACTAATTATTTGCATGCAGTGCTGTGTTTCTAGATCCCATACTCTCAAAAATTTGTCTTTTGAAGAACTAACAAGTTTTTTAGTGGACTCCAAGAAAACAAGGTCAGTAACCTGAAAAATGAAAATGACACAGATGGAGATGAACTTTATGCCAAACAGTTATAAACAAGAAAACCAAGTGACAGAAATGATATTCCCCCCGCTAAAATGAAAGGCTGTAGAAACAAACCTGGTCACGATGCCCGCGAAGGCGAAAAAGGCCTGTTTCTCCAACAACATCCCACAGGATAACATCATTATCTTTACTTCCAGATGCAAGCAAAGCCCCAGGCTTGTTATAACGTAAAACAGTCACTGCCCCTTTGTGGCCATTCAGTGTGGTCTCACAGGTTCCTTTCTCACTATCCCAAATTCTTATACTACCATCAGCATATCCAACCGCTACCTGCATTCAAATCAAATTAATTTGCTTCCATTCTCCCCTATATCAACCTATTTATGGTATCATACCCCTAGGTATTCTTGAAAAGACTCAAAATCTTAAAGATACCAAAAACCATATAAACCAAAAAATTTCCATTTCCATATATATAATAAGTTGGTTTTGAAAAGTCCGCAATTCGTTATCATCACAGCAAGATAATAAGACTAAAATAGCTAAAGCTTATACCCTATTTTTATCCTTCAAAAAGAAAGAAGGCTAAAACTTTTAGAAACCCCATTTTCTCTTCATAGTCTAGACTCCATTTCTCCATTAAATTGAATGAAATAGAAACAGTATCACCATTCACTTAATTTCGGTCTTCTCAGCTTAATTAGCATAGAATATCCAATTCCAAACACAAATTTAGAAAGAATATTTGTACCAGAGAGGATGAAGAAGGCGAGGGTGCGATAGAAGTGACAGCGAGAGAGGGACCACTGCGAGAAGAGGAGGTAGGAGGAGCTAGGGTTTTGGTGCAGATGCCTTGACGGACGTGCCAAACACCGACCTTCTCGAGCGCCGGCGTAAGTAAGTGCTTCCCTGAGCTGTCGAATGCAATGTTACCTTCTACCGATACTATTACACCAAACGATAGCGCTGGCTCGTACCTTAGGTACGACTTGACCATTGCTGCTTTCGCTTGCTGCTATGGCTGGCTGCTATGGCGTTACACAAGTCCTCGAGGTTTTAAGGGTTTAACAACAACTATACACGTATTTATTCACTAGCTGTAAGGGGTTGGGGAAGAGTAAATTTTGGGCCGACGTAAGCAATCACGGACATTTGCCCAATGGGTTAAATTCAATATCTTATTGGCAGCTATGGGCCGGCTCCTCTGGTCCAAACCAGCCCATCTCTTCACAGGGTTTTCCTCTCACCGCCTGATTAAACACATTCAGTTAATTAATTAATAGGAGACTATGTCTACCTTTCCTTTCCTATTTATTTAAATGCAACTATTTATGTTTTAGATTTATGAAAACTTTACTTCTCACAATCTAATAAAAGGTTTTAACCTTAACAAGATAAAACATTTATTTAGCACAGCATGCTTCTCTCTTCAATTTTTTTTATCCTTGATAAATTATAATATTTTTTATATATAAAATATCTCGGACCAGTTTATACATTAAATCCCTTAAATCCCAGGCAAAGTTTATGAAACATGACTTACAGCAGTATATGGCCATCAGTGCAGAGAAAGTCAAACCAAAATCCAAATAGCAAGCATACATCTTGACTTACATTGACTTTACCAGCTCAGTTATCTACACAGCACAAGAAAAGATGGATCTTACTCGGGCCGTCAATATATAACACCTAGCAAGTGAGGTTCTAGCCCAGCAGTGGGAGGGGTTTGTTTCCTTTCTCAGCACATGGGTTCGAACCTTACCATGCACGTCTGTCACCCCCGCGGTGCCTTACCTGTTTACTGGCCTTGCAGGATGTTCAGTGAACCGTGTGGATTACTCGTGGTGCGCGTAAGCTGGCCCGGACACCCCACGTAAAAATATATATATATATATATAACACCTAGATCAACTTGTGTTACCGTTGAATAATCTATTTAACTTGTTAAATATTGAAAATCTAATTTACCAAACTAGTCTATGGGTTTCAAATCACGTAATCTGCTCAAACCAAACCAATCAGAGACTTGTCAACTAACCAAATAACAGGGACTTGAGCACCACGGCAAGCTCATGAGGTGATCATAAGTCACAACTAACCTCACCAAGCAGCCGACCAGGTCCCTCAAGTAAGATCAGTTTCTTCGCAGAGCTTCATTGTCATCTAACGACTTTGTCCGATCTGGGTCGGAAATTAATTAACTTCCATGCATTTTTCTTCCGTGTATTTTAATAAATCGGTGCGTATATTTGCTTATCGTAGATGATTTGAACTACTTGACCCAACGTCAGCTCCTCCTGCACTCCAGATAGCTTGTCTAACGAGTCTCAATGGCATTCAAATCATATGATACGGACATCCTAGCTTTAATCAGATCTGAAGCAAATATCGGCATCTTATTTTATGAAGAATTAATTAATTAATACAGTACATGTTAGTTTTTAAAATGATTTTAATTTAAAAATATTTCAACAAAAATTAAAAAACTCTTAAACGCACTGTTATGCCGAACAACGTGATGGATCAGCAGCTCTGATCACTTTTCTAGCAAGTTGTGGCTACAGGACGAAGAAATGTATATATAATTACACATTTTTTTATATGAAAATAATAATTTTTTATTTTAAAAAATTATTTTTAAAATCAATATATAAAAAAATATTTTTAAAAAAATCAGTTATCCAAAAAAAATTATCATCACACAAAGCAACATGGCTGTCAAGTGAGAACGAAGGTATGTTAGTCAAAACAACGTATGACAAACGAGGCTTTCAAGAAGTCAGTCCCATTAACTACCCCCGTAAGTTACTATCTTTGAATTTGGTTCTCAACAGTGTTTTGTACAAATTTGTTTTTTATATTTTTAGATTATTTTATTTTGTTGGTGTTAAAATTGTATTTAAAAATAAAATAAAATATTATTTTAATATTTTTTAAATAAAAAAATATTTAAAAAACTATTATTACAGTAATTTCAAACACTCATTTAATTAATTAATTAATTTCGTCCAAATCCAGCTAACAGAGACCACTATATGAGCAGGAATACTCCAAGGTAATTAAGTTCTTATAGTGCGATTTCCACTACATATTACCGGCATGTCTTGTATAGTGTCTTGTTGAAAGATTTTTTATTTATTTATTTAATTAAGAAGCATCTGATATCATGTGCTATGTAATAATGAGAAATCGAGAATAGACTGACTTAATATCTTTTTTTTTTAAAAGAAACTATCTTAATTTCCTAAAGTAAGGGACACAAAGGTACTTTCAATCTTTTTTTTATTTACGTGGGGTGTCCGGGCCAATTTGCGCGCACCACGACTAATCTCCACGGCCCACTGGATACCCTGCAAGCCCAGTAGGCATGTAAGGCACCCCTGGAGTGACAGACGTGCACGCTAGGACTCGAACCCAGGTATAGTGGAAGGGGAGACAAGCTCCTTCCACCGCTAGGCCAAGACCCTTGATGCAAGGTACTTTCAGTCTTATTTCCTAAAGCAAGACGCTCCATACCATGATAACACTTAACTAAAAGCGACATATGATCTCATTTTTCTTTCTATAAATTGTCAAGGCTATGATGTATGATATCATTAAATTTTAATTTTCAAATAATTGGTGACTAATTGAAAAAAAAATATATGAGAATGCATTATTTGCTTTTTAAAAATAAATAATTCACAGTTTGATATGACATGTGGATTAGGTTTAGACTAATCTCTTCTTCTTCTTCTTTTCTCCTTTTCTCTTGGTTTTTAAAATGTTTATTTTGACTTTTTTTTAACTATTATTAATCTTTTAAAATGTTTATTTAATCTTTTGATGCTTTGAAAAATTTATTTAATCTTATGATGCTTTGAAAATATTATTATAATTTATATGTAATTTTATTTTATTTGTAATTTATACGAATAAGTTATATTTTAATTGTAAGGAAAAGGTTTGTTATTGCAATCAAAATTAATCTCTAATATAAAATAAATTAAAATATATAAAATAAGATAATCCAAGTAAAACATTTATATGTATATCTATTTCTAGCTTCTACTAGAAAGATTACCTTTTTATTTTATTATTTAATCAACATTAACAACTCTATTTGATTTATCATTTTATTTATTTTATCAAGCATAAACAACTTTCTTTTGTTTTTTAATTAAAATAATTCATGTTGCCTTAAAATACATCCATCTCACATGTTCCTTTTAAATGGGTTGGGCATGTTGGCACACCTAAACTCATGCGCCCAACATCTTCCCCCCTTCAATTTAAATTAAAACTCATTAAAATAAATAAATTAAAATATCTCTAAGATATTATTTAATTAGATATATTTCAATTTTTTATTTTATTTTCGCATCAGATTATAAAATTAGTTTATTACACTAGTAAATGCTACTCTTGCACAACCCTTCATCACATTGTTTTGGATTTTTTTTTCTACATTTCATTCAATAACTTTCCTATATATTTATTTTATTCATAAAAATTTAAAAATAAAAGTAAAAACGATGATGTATTTACAATGTTTTAGTTAAATCGAGTTTTATCATGTCAAACATTCTATATTTATAGCTGCATAGCTTCGCGTGGAATAAGATCTTGTTTTTACACGTGTTAAACTTTCAATTTCACAATTGAAAATTTTCTTGGTTCAAAGGGATATTTTAACAGCTACTGTGAAAAAAACATTACGTTAAAAATAACTTTTTACCGGACGAGCGTCGGTAAGTTGGCTAGTAATAAGGTGCGTTTCAACAATAATTCTGGAGGGCAGCGGGCAGCGCTGAAGTAAAATGAAAATCATAAGGGGCAATAATAATTAACGAGCAACTTGAGCAGTGGACTGGTCATTGCAACGGTCAATGACAGCTGGGAAGAGTGCTTCGAACACGTGGGCCAGATACATCACACGTGTTTCCATCTTTCTTCAGACAAGGGATCCACATATATTTTTACGAGTTCGCCATCCCACGGATAAGAAACATTGATGTCCTAGACAAAGCTCGACTAATTTCTATTTTACTCTCACATCAAATATTGTATAGATTTTGTTTTTAGTTTTCAATATTCTTAATTAAGTATTTCCTTTCATATCTGGTCAAAGATTCCAATCTAAATTGTATATTTTATTGAAAAGGGATTTATTTAATAAGAAATTTAACATTTTTAATTAAATAATCTTAATAAAAAGACTGGTTGAAAAATCAAGAATAGCATGAAAAAATATTCGAAGTTTATGCGTGTCAAAATTTGGTAACGTTCCAGTGAGAATATTTTATTTATTAGGCGTAAAGTCATAACATAATAATTAACATGGTTGGAATTTGATATGACCAGAAAAAAAAAACTGAAGACGATGTTGTTTGGATTTTTTTTTAATTTAATTAATATTATATTTTTTAAAAAATAATGTTCATGTTATTAGAAATTTTTTTAATAGTATCATTAAATTTAATATAGCATGTTAACTCTAAAATATTTTAAATTGATCTTTTATTCTATTTGTTTATTAAATTAAATTGTGTACACATTATGTTGATATAACATAATCAACTAGGCAAGTTTAAAGACAATTCAAATAATAAAATAAAAATATATCTTAACTTCAATAAAATTATAAAATAATATTTTTTAATATTAAAAAGATGATGCATTAATTTTATCTAAATTAATCTATTAGATGTATAATTTAAATTATAAATACAGTCATGATAAGCTAACATAGTTGAAACACCTTTTTCTTTCTTTGTTTTTTCTAGATTGAAAAAAATATAATTTTCATTAAAAAAAATAATAACATATATAGTAAATTGAAAAAAAATATTAACACGTAACTAAACTTAAAATTTATCTAAATAGAAACTTATTTGTTTTTATATTTTAAAATATTTTTAAAATAAATTGATTTTTTAGTTTCAAATTGATATTTTTAATGTGTTGATATAAAAAAATATTTTAATACACTCTTAATTAAAAAATATTTTAAAAAAAATTAGTATCATATTTTATAATGCCAAACAAGCTTATAACTTATAAATACATGGATAAAATGATAAGTCAAGCCTCTTTTTTATATTATTCTTCAACATTTATCTTCTTCTTTATTCTTACAAAAAGAAAAACTCTCTATCTCTAAATAAATCAGTTTAGAAATAGTTTTTTTTTTAAAAAAAAAAGTAAACAAAAATACCATTTGGGTGGCCATGAACGGTTGGCGGCACGAGACAACTTGAAGCACTATGTGCTGGCGGGAATGGAGAACCTGAAAAGGACAGTGTAATATGCCATACCAACCTACCTATAGTTATATACCGACCAGAGCCTCATGAGTATATTTTATTTCATAATCATTGATATTTTGGTACGAGCCACTCCAAATTATTCCAAATAATATATCTTCTTTAATCATTAATTGTTTTTGCATTCAATTTTTTATTTTAAAATTAATTTTTTAATAATTTTAAATTTTTTTGATAAACTAATATTAAAATTTAATTTTTTAAAAATAAATACTTTCAAAAACAATCATCATTCTATTTTCACCTGCTATTAATATTGAAACCACTCACTTCCCAAGGACACACAGAAAAGGAAAGAGAGATGTAGCGTCATTTTACATCAAGTCGCATGTGAAAGAAGATTATCACGTGAGACATGAAAATAGCATTTCTAAATTTATGCTCTTTTTTTTATCCAAAATCACATTTATTTTTCTTGAAGGATTGCAGATTCATTCTTATTCATAATTATGTAATATACATCCTTCATCTACCCAAAGTTTTTAAAGTTGGTTTTAATTTTAATTTTTTATATAAATTAAAAAACATCATTTTAATTTAAAATAAATAATAATTAACGAGTTTCAATTGAATATTTTATCAGATCTTATCAAGTTAACAAAGTTAACAAGAATCATTCGAATTCTTGATTTTTTTTTATTTTTTTAAATACAAACTTGAGCTAGCTTCAAGTTTAATTCACTAGGCTAGGCCAAATTTTAAAATTACATGATGATCATCCAAACATGTAACGGAAATTAAAATAATAAAAAAACTCAAGATGCCTTGAGGTTAATCCACGTAATTTGCTTGTTTAGGTAACCCAGCATTTCCACCAAAGTCGTGGGCGGTTGCCTTTACACAAATATCTGGATCACATTTTGCCAAATAATAATAATAATAATAATAATAATAAAATTACAAGTTGCAAAGCATGGAATGCCTGGAGGCTTATGGAGTCCCAAACTTCATTTTTGTTTTTTAGCTCACGAGGTTGCGTGTTATAAAAAAATAGCAATAAAAGAAGAGAAGCTCCATTTCACAAAATTCCCATTATAATTTTATGGCTTCTTTTACGTGACTTTTATGCCATTTGTCTTATAATTCTAGATAAATTAATGTAAATATATTCTCAATCACACATTTAATTATCCATTTTTTACTTATTTCTTACAATTTAAAAGGCTATATTATTCTAAAAACACACAACCTTCGGTATTGCTATTCTAATGTCAAACACATATTAAATATCTTACATGGTCGGTGAATAAATTAATAAAAATTAATATTTGACCTCTAAAGCATGCACGTTATTTTATTCCAAACTCTTTTTTATTCACCCTTCGAAGTGTGATTTGATTGGGTGGATACTAGACGACATTGAATATTAAACGTAAGAGATAATACATTAAATAAATATGGACAGACAAGCTGGCACCTTTTTCCTTTTTAACTTTGATAGAAAAAGGAATCCATGTCACCCACTAAATGGGCCCACATGAAATCTAGAGGTGCAAACGTTAGATATGTAACTGGGGTGAGTGGTTGTTACAACTCAAGACAAAAGCATAGAATCTTTTCATTTTTAACGAGGATACCTTTAACCTCTAAATTCCTTGATTGATAAAACAAAACCTCTAAATGAATCTTCAAATTCTGTTAAAATAAAATAAAAAACCGATTTTGTTCTAGTTAAATATTTATGGTTACAATATTATTTATTTGAAATCATAATTCATTATCAACCTAAAGTTCCAAGCTTTGAGAGAAGGACAAACAAGAAACCCTAGCTAGCTTCCACCTTAATTATTCATCATCGTCTTGTTTTCTCTCCAAACCTCATGGGTTCACTCCAAGCGACAACCCCTTTCTCTCTCAATAAAGTTCTCTACTACATAGCTCATTCTTGTCTCTCTCTAATTTCTTCAAGTTCGTGTTAGGGTTTCAAGACTTGATTTCTAAGCCCTAACAACTTCTGGGACTTGAAGTTTCCAAAATTAATTGAATTTATGCTTAATATTTTTGACTAAGCAGCTGTAATTATTGTTTTTTATTGACATATCCTGAGTCATGAACTCAATGATAAATATTTTTAAGAAAAATGTTGAATTTTATACTTATTCATTTATTGTTTTTGGAATACAACTAAGAAGCACAGAACCTTACCTAGACAAAATTAAAGTCAATTTGTTTGGTTGCAATTTTTTCTTTGTTGACCAAGTTTCCTAGTGGGGGCGTACTTAGTTCTTGGTACGAATCACATAAGGTGTTCCTTAATTGGTGGCTTGCTGTAATTGTTATATGATTTTATGCCATTATTTCTATATGGCTTCTTTCCCTTACCCATAATTTATCTTTATCGAGTGTATTGCTCATGTTTTAATGGTTAAGTTTCTATCTTTGAACAAACCATATGTATGGTTTCTCTCTCTTTGTTCAAGTTATCATGGACATGAAAATAAAGGCTATTTTATTCATTTACATTGTGTTAATTGTTTCATTTTAGATATCATGTTCTTTTTTTTTTTACAAAGTTCTAAGTTTAATAAGAGTATTGTTGCTTTATCAAGTAGTAGTGTAGGTGACTGTGCCATGAATTTAGATGTTAATAATAAAAATGGCATTTAAAGAAAAATTTAATATACACATTATTAGCTAACACTTATCCAATGCATTCAATAAATTTATAATGAGAAATTTCCCTCAAAAGTTTTTAGTTAAGACCTTTTCTTTTATTTATTCCTTTTTATTTATATATATGATAAGATGGATACTTTGTATGTTTTATTTTTTTATAAATGACATCATAATATTTTCTAGTATTTGAACCAATTAAAAATGCAACAAGTCTACTTGTTTCTACAGAAATAAAAAATTAAAAGACTTCGTGAGAATTACATCATTTTTGCTAACTATAATTACAGTGACAACGGATGTTATGTTAATCTAATTAAAGCGGGTTGTCTCGTGTTATACATGCAGGGCATCACCGAGCGATGAGATGTTTTATCGTCTTTTGTCTTAATTATTTAAAAAAGATAAAGAAAATAATAATAAATTTCTATGAACAAGCCATGATCAGCAACCAAAAAAGGAAATTGTCGGGATTCTTTTTTAACTAGGGTTTTGCGAGTTCCTTGAGTTGTTTCCTTGACGATCACCATCTGCGGTGGTTTTCATTGTTTTTTTTTTTAATATCTTCTATCAATAATCTTAAATCTAATATTATTTATCTATGACCTGATCATTATTTTTTTGTATTTATCCATTTTATTTGATTTTGTCTAAGTGTTTTTATGATATTTTCCTTGTTTTTTGTGTTGTTCTACCCTTTCAAGGATCTTAATTTGATTGTAATGAAAATGTCATGTAGAATGTTAATTAACAAATCACTATCCAAGTCTGTTGCATAATCCAAGGAAGAAGATCAAGATACTTAGAGCTACTCATAAAATGTCAAAAAATACGTCCACTTGTAGAATAATTTTTAAAATTTAATTCTAGATCTTTGATTTTTATGTAGTTTTTTTATTATATGTTTTCGGACACTTCAGCGGCACGTAAGCTTGTTTCATTCTCAAAACAGAGAATCTTTTTGTTTCTGTAATTTTGACAAGAAAAAAAACAAATTCAATAATTAACGATAGCAATCAAGACAATCTCACCAAATGTCATCTTCAATTGTTTGAAGTCATTAAAATATGCTAAAAGTAAAAAATTGATGTAACTCAGTATGTAAGCCTCTTTCAATAGAGATGGCAAGGATCCAATTGGATACAGATTTTTTATGAACCCGTAGCTGTCATTTGTCATGATGTTTGGTCCGATCGAACTGCGTTAGATGGAGGATTTTGTCCAATTATCAAGGATTCCCATTTGAAAACAAATTATCAATTAATAATTGCATAGCACATAATTAAAAATAAATAAAGGATAAAAATTAATAATTTTCCTCGCTTGGACCAAAAGTATAGCATATTAAAATTCATAAACAAGCACTTGAAAATCATAAATAGAGTCCAAATTCAAAGCCAAGCAAGCATAGAAACATTTAAAAATATAAAATTAAAAATAAAAATAGCAAGTTCAATATAACTCGTGTAGGTTTTTTTTATTAACTTTAATGTTAATTAGATAAAGAATAGATTATTTACCTGTGCTTTACTATGAGTTAAATTATATTTTTTTTAATTGATATCTACATAACATGTTTTCAAGATGGAAAATTTTTAAAATTATATAGGGATTAATTCAATATAACTTAATCGATTTGATAAGTTGAAACGTAACTTGAACAACTAGAAAAAAACATAATTTGACTAAAAAAATATTAAGATAATCTTTTTTTAAAAAAGAAATACTGAGACAAAACATATTAGATGGACCTGAGTCAAATCAAATTGTAAAGTTGTGACCGAGGTAATGAGGCTTTAATAATCTCGTAGAAATCTAATAAAAAAACATTAAAATTTGATTCTCAATCAACTAGTTAAAGCATGAAATTGATAAAAAAAATAATTAAAAAAGATCTAAGTTAACTCGAGTTAACCTTTTAACCTGGATAATCCACTAGAAGGAAAATCAAAATAAATTTTGAAGCCTAATTCTCAATCAATCAAATGTTGTAGGATGAAATTGAAAAAAATCAATTACAAATGATAAAAAAAAAGACTTGAGTCAATCCAGATTAACTCACTAAACATTTAACTTGGGTCATGAGACTAGGATAACTATATAGAAAATAAATTAAAATAAATTATAAAGCTTAATTTTCAATCAACTCAAATGTTGAAAAAAAAATTAAAAAAATATTAATTACAAAAAAAGACTTAGAAAACTCGAGGGAACCTAGTAACTTTATGAATTGAGTCATATAACTAGGATATCTTCATAGAAAGCATGCTAGAAAAAAATATAAAGTTAAATTTCTAATAAATTTAATATTAAAAAATAAAATTAAAAAACAAATAATAATTTATTTATTTTTATAAATATTGTTCCTAGTAATAATATCTTGTAAGGAAAGAAACAATAATTTCCCCTTCTTAGTTACTTTTTGTTAATATCCACTCTTAATTTGTTTTCATTTGAAAACATACATGCAGAATAAAAATCCAAATCAACATTATTAACAAAACATTAAAAGGAGTGAGGAAAATACTATTCCCAATGCTACTGACTCGTTACACAATGAACTGCCACGTCACATTTTTTTTTGAAATTATAAGAAAGGGGCCAAAGTGAAAAAAACAAAGGAAATGGATGGCTTTTTTGAACTCTTTATAAAATATTCATTGTAGTTCTCATATTTTTCAAATTATAAATATTAGATCTCTTTAATTTTTGAAATTAAAAAAAAAAGTTAATTTTAGTCTAAAACTTTATTTTTCTTGTTTTTTAATGACTGGTTTAAAAGAAAAGAAAAAAATTGTTAGAATTTAGTGGTAAAAAGAGAAAACCATCATTGATACCAATTTTAACAACCAAAATAATCTATCTCGGTGTTAACGAGTTTCATACGGTGAGAAAAGTTTCACTTAGATTTTTTTTGCCTTTAAATTGTCTTAAAAATATATTTGAGCTTATAAAAAAATTTGGTTTTGGGTTGATTTCAGGTTTTTGTATTCAGTTTTTGTTTTTTTTAAGGCAATAAATGAGTTTATTAAGACATATATGGTATTTTCTAAGTGTTTTGGTTAAATAAATAGATTTCATATCGATAAAAACTACATTGAACTCAATTTTTAAGGATCTTTAATCACTAAAACTAGGCCAGTAGATAACAAGTTATCTACAATTATTTTTTTTCCAAAACTAAAAGGTTAGTTTGCCTTTAATATCTTAAAAAAAGGCGAACAAGGAATCGGTTATCCTCTATTGTTAGCAAAAAAAACGCTTAGCTCATGGCTTATGTCTCTTTCATGTGCCTAAAGTGCAAACCAAACTTTTTATGACCTGATTTTTTTTAAATTAATGTAATTTTAACCCTTTAAAATAAAAAAACACATTATTTCATTGTTTTTTAATGGATTTATTATTTGACTTGAAATAAACCATCTTTTTGCAATCAATTTTTTTAAAAAAGGTTATTTTTTTATATTTTAGTTCCATATGTGATCCCCATTTTTACTTTTTTTTTGAAATTATTGTTTGATATATATAACAAAGGTTTTATGCACCTGGGTTGAGTTATAATTAAATAAAAAAAATTATGAAAATAAAAAATTGCTAAATCTAATGAGGTGCATAACTTAAATAACAAGTTTGATAGATTAACTTTCGTTAATTTGAATTTTTTATTTTTTTAAATTAAAAATTTTTATTTTTATTTTTTATTGAATTCTGTTTTTGCATTTATTATAAAAAAGGCATCGAAAGAGCATACATTTTCTTTTTTCCTAAAACAAATATCTGGCCTGTGGTAAAGCACGGGTCAAATGGCTAGTAATATCTTATCTGATTATGGAACTAGCTTATTAGTCTATGTTTTGTTGTAGGTTTGGATTATTTAAAAAAAACACACACAAAAAAATTGTAAAAATATTGCTAATTTTGTTTTTAGCATAATAAATCAACCATGAATTTGAAATTTGATACATATTTGGCGACAACCTTTTTAAATACTAAGATGTGGACATATTAAATGATGCAAATGCATTTTTAATATTGAGATAATGTCATATCGAATCAACTCAAACCAATCTTGATTAACTTATAAAATCCATATCTTGGGTTACGAGATCATAATAATCTCATAGAAATAAAACTAAAACAATTTAAAAAGTACAATTCTAAGAAAGCTAAATGTTGAACAATGAAACAAAAACATTTATTTTTTTAAAAAGCAGCTTGAGTTAACTCGTTAAACTTTCTACTTGAGTCATAAAAACGAGATTACCCTATAGACAACAAATTAAAAAAATTACAAAGCTTATACTCTCAATCAATCCATTATTGAAGGAAGAAATCAAACAAGAAATGGTTGAAAATAAAAAGTTAATTCAACCTTGCTTGACTTAACGAACTAGGTCATATGACTAGAATAACTTAATAGAAAATCAATTGAAAAAATTATAAAACTTAATTTTCAACCAACTAAACCCACAACTTAAGTTATGAGAACAATATTAATCCATAAAAAAAGATTAAGAAAAAAAATTTATGAATCCCAACTCTCAACTAACCCATTGTTAAAGGATAAAATTGAAAAAGAAACATTTAATAGAAAAATAAAAAAAAATCAACTTACTCAACTCAAGTTAACCCATTAATCTCATGACGTGAGTCATAAAATTAAAATAACTTAATAAAAAAATAAAAAAATCATAAAACCTAAATGATAAGTAGTTAAATGTTGAAGTCGATCATTGTAAATAAAAAGAATTACAAAAAACAACAACTCATACAACACTTGATGTTTAATAGTAAATTTAATCAATGTTTTATATAACATACATTAAAATAGAGTACATTTTTGTTTTTAATTTTGATGATACTTATAGGTACTCTGGTTTGACATATATTGACATTTAATGAAATTCAGTAGTCTTTCTAAATTCTTTATATTTTTAATAAAAATTTTGTAAGGTTTTTTAAACACAGAGCCTGATCTAAAATTTCATAATATTACCTGCACAAAGATAATTCCAGTAATTTCATATAGACACCATGAGCAGGCCATTGATTTATTTTTTTATCCATCATTTTTTTTCACAATTTATGTATAGTCCTTATGACCCTTCCATTTTCTTCTTTTTTAATAGGCTATATACATTACAAATTGAAATGCAAGATTGGATTTAAACAAAAGATTTAGCATAACAACAACATTCCATATTCAATATATGCATAAAAAAAGTTATTACAATAACATAATCATTTCAAAATACATGGGTTTTATTCTTAACAAAATATAAAGTAATAAACTAAATCAATATTATCCTGTTAAGGAAAATGAATTTGCAAAAATTATAACATTTAGAGTAAAAAGAAAATTTATCATTTGACAATTTAATATTCCACAAATTTAGTATTAACCAATTTATGAATTTAGTATTGTCAATAATCCAAATTTTCAATATAAGACCAAAATCAATTTATTCCTATATATCCATCATTCATATTTAGCAATAATAAATCAATTTACATATACCGCTTTAATTGTTATCAATATAAATAACTAAATTATTTATTATTCATGCCACTCATCATCCAAGTAACTTAAAAAGCATGTTACCTATCTCTTTAGTCACCATTAATATAGTCATTAAATATCATAATATTTTTTTTGCCTTGTCATGTTTGTCAAGTTTATTAATAAATATCTATAACAATCTTTTTAACTATCATCATTATAGTATACTAAGTATTAGAATTCTTTATGCCTATTAATATTATCGATTATAATCATTTTCTTAGTTAATACCATTGTAGTATACTAAGTATCAGATATCTTTTATGTCCATCAACATTATTGATCAATGTTGATATTTATTTTCTTAGATACCATCATTATAATATACTAAGCATTTGATATCTTCTGTATTTGTCAATAATATCGATCAACATTGATATTTATTTTCTTCGCTATTGCCATTATAGTATACTAGGTATCAAATATCTTTTGTGTCCATTAACATTATCAATTAGAATTCATATTCATTTACTTAGCTATCATCACTACGATAAAATAAGTATTATACATTCTTGTGTCCATCAATATTATTGATTTTTGAAAGAAAAGATATTTACACTTGATTATAATTGAACCCTCCCTTTGTATTGAATTTTTAACTACTATTTAAATCAAGTCATACTATACTTCCCTCTTATGAATTATTTCACTATATTTTTATTCCCAACATAACTTTTACTAATGCATATTAAAAAAACAAAACTTTAGAACGTACTATAATTTTATATAAGATGAGGTGACATACATCTATTTGCTTCTCCAGCTATATGGCTCTTGCAATTGTAGATGATCCTGCTTTTAATGCCTTTCTTAGTTGTTTGGCACTTATTTGTATGATTTTCCTTGTAAGTTTCTCTTCAACTTCTTCTCCCTTTCAAATCCTTTGTTCCTTTCTCAAGTTCCTAACTTTCTCTCTTTTAAATTCTCCCCTAAATCCCTTTTCTAATTTTATTTTTTACATCAATGATCCTTTATAAACACACTTTAACTTATATATGCTTGAATAAATAAGCCATTTAATTTTAAAGAAAAGAAAAAAAAATCCCCCCTCTTTCATCAGATATGTCTTTGGCCATTTATAGGAGAAAAGGAAGGAATTCTTTACTTAATTATAAAATTGTCATTATTTATACTCGTTTGTTATTTATATAATTTATTCAGCCATTGGTATTTTTGTAAAGCTTTTTTAAACTTTTATTAACCTGAATTTTTAGCCTAGGTAAAAAATATATCTAGAGACTTCTTATAAAATTTTAGCCTGATCCAACAGTTAAGTTTAGAGTTATACTTAACATCATAAAACTGGATTGTAGATAATTTTACACCAAAATCCAGATTTGCATACTATTTTATTTACTTGAATTGTCAATATTCTAAAACTAATTTATTGGAAGCTCCTATCCATAATCATAATGAAATTTTCCTTCTAATTTTCATTACTTTTAGTCAAAATAACACAATTATATGTAGGGTTTATATCGATGATCAATGTCTTTCACGTGTAAAATCATATATTATTTTATTTATAATTTCCACATTTCACGTACCGATTTTAGTATTTTATCTCATTTGAAATTTAAGTTAATTTGCTAGGGATATTCATATCATAACAAAACATTTTCCCTCCTAATTTATCTTTTTTAAACGAAAAATCACCCTTTTATCACCAATTCATCAAATTTTGGGTCAAGGGTTTACAATTTGAATTAACTGGACTAACTCTCTAAATCATTATCCCATAAAAAAAAACAATAAGAAAATCAATCTAACTCACTCAAAATTAAAAGATGAAATTAAAAAACCCTAAAAAATATTAAAAATAATAATTAGAAAAATAATAATATATAAATAAAAGTGACGAAACAAGACATGAAACCTAAGGTAAAAAGAGAAAAAAGAAGAATGGGTTTACGACATATTTAATTATTTTAAACTAGTAAAAGTTCATTTAATTTTGAGTATTATACACATCCTAAAAACTTTTATTGACAACCAAGATTCTTATATCTAGATAAAAAAAAACTTTTAAATATAATCCAACTAAACTCAATATAAAATAATCACATTAAAAAAATATATTAATACATCATAAAAAAAGGGTTGAAGCTTCC
Source organism: Populus ilicifolia (assembly GCA_015708895.1). Taxonomy (NCBI): domain Eukaryota; kingdom Viridiplantae; phylum Streptophyta; class Magnoliopsida; order Malpighiales; family Salicaceae; genus Populus; species Populus ilicifolia. Next base: position 2,909,926 of record SRLM01000091.1, read on the forward strand.
ACAAAATTCGGTCTAATAGCTTTAATTCCTTGGTTCCAGAAACAAAAAGGGGTTAAATATTTGTTAATTGTTTAAATTCGGTCTTGTAGCTTTAATTATCTTAAATTAATAAAATTTTATTTAATTTTTTTAAACCGAGGATCATCAAAGAGTCATTATTTTTCCTGTACATTGTTGATCCCCTATACAAAGTATCCAAAAAAAACCAGTAAATTGAATATCAAATAAATACAATGTTAAATAATTAAATGAAAAATAAAAATGAAAAAAAGTCATAAGAAATAAAAGAAAACACTTTGGAACACTAATAAAATCCACGGTGAAAATGACAAACCTTTAAGTTTTATTTTTAATTTTTAATTTAATTTTAATTGTAATTGTAATTACAGATTGTAGTTTTCAGCAGTATCCTAACAGGAAATGATGTCGTTATTTTTTTAATAATAAATTAATATTAATTAATAGTAGTTATTACCTTCATTAATTTTGATAACAGCAGCAGTTAACCATAAGAGTGTAGCGGAGCAGTTCCATCCAGCCTCCCGGCTTGCGATTCGATCCATAAACGAAAAGAATGATCTTTTTCTGACTTGCGAACTCAGAGAGAGAGAGAGAGAGGATTGTCTGTGTCTAGCAAAGAGGACAAGAGCGACCACAAAAAAAAGAAAAAGAAAAAAAGTTGCTCACCAAATTCAAGGTAACTTCTCCCCCCCCTCACTCCCTCTCCGCATATTTATGTGTGGGTGTGTGTACTATAAGCAATGAGAAAGATAGATAGGCTGGAACTTGATGGTGAGCAATTATGATTTCATTTCGTTTATATTTTTGTTTTGTTTTGTTATTTTTATTATTAGTTTTACTGCATATTCATTTGCTTTTTTCTCCATTTTGTGCGTGGAAGATTGCAAGATGCAGTTCCTTTATTTTTTCTTGGTCGAGGCAAATGATATTGTGCTTTGAAAGCAATCTCAAAAAAGTTTTCTTTTCTTTTCATTGAAGTGAATTAGTAGTTAAAACAGGTGGAGGGTTCATATTTCTTAGTCTCTGGGAAATGAATCCTCTCTCTTTCCTTTAGGAAACAAACAGAGACTGAAGCTTGTCAGCAAATTTCACTTTTTTTTGGCTTTCCTTTTGCGTACACCGTTCTAAGCCACAGCAAAAAAAGAAAAGAAGGAACTTTTGGATGTTGATGATGGACTCTTCTTAATTAAAAGCCAATTTGATGATATTAAGGTGCTTCCTCTTTTTGTCCGTTTTTTTCCCTTTCCTTTACCAGCAGTTGACTTTCTTCTTAATCTTCTTTTTTTTTTTTCTTTTTGAAACTGGAGCTTAATTTTGTTCTTAGTTCTCTGCCCTCTGGTGGTCTCTGCTTATCAATTTATTCCTGGTGCTTGTGTTTTCTTTTTTCCCTCGTGAAACTGTAGTGTCACTTTTGCTTGTGATTAAGAATGTCAATAACAAGTATGTATTAATAGTAAGCTCATGTTTCTTCCATCGATTACAATTATCTATCCTCCCTTCTTTGTATAGATCAAAGGACGACAACAACTCAAAGGTATTGCTGAACTATTTTAGTAGATTCTTCTTATGAAGTCAACATAGACATTTCTCCCATGAGAAATTCAGGTTTGCCTTTAAACTTGTGAGTGATCGTGACCTTTTGGGCATTTTGCATGTCTGGCCCTGAGGTTATTGTTGGTAATGTGGAACGAGCACTGACTTGTGCAGACAGGACGAAGTCTGTTGATGCCATCTCTGACAGAGACCGCTCATCTATATCAATCAATGGTGAATCTTTCCGTGCTTCATCTGAAAATATAACCTTTAGAGTTGGGGAGCTTGGTCTTCCCAATGGGGAATCATATTCTGGATCATTGCTCGGCAATGCACCTGAGGGGAATGGGAAATATGTATGGTCGGATGGTTGTGTATATGAAGGTGAATGGAGAAGGGGCATGAGGCATGGGAATGGAAAAATTCAGTGGCCTTCTGGAATTGCTTATGAGGGTGAATTTTCAGGTGGATACATGCATGGTGCAGGGACCTACGTAGGTTCCAATAACTTGACATATAAAGGAAGATGGCGTTTGAATCTCAAGCATGGATTGGGATACCAGGTTTATCCTAACGGAGATATCTTTGAGGGCTCTTGGATACAAGGAAGTCCAGAGGGTCTAGGCAAGTATACCTGGGCTAATGGGAATGTCTATCATGGGGATATGAAAGGGGGTAAAATGACAGGGAAAGGGACTCTTACATGGACTAATGGGGATTCATTTGAAGGAAGCTGGTTAAATGGTATGATGCATGGATTTGGAGTGTATACATGGAGCGATGGCGGTTGCTATGTTGGAACTTGGACGCGTGGTTTGAAGGATGGAAAAGGATCGTTTTATCCAAAAGGGAGCCGGTTTCAAGCTGCAGAAGAACGGTACCTCAACGCTCTAAGAAAAAGAGGGGTACTTCCAGATCTAAGAAAGCAGAACCACGCACTTATTCATCATGCATCTTCGGTCAATATGGGAAATGTCAAGGTAGGTGAGAACCAGGGATCTCGTCATAATTCATCTGATAAACTATCCAAGGGAAACTTGTTAACTTTGGAGCAGTCTCGTAACAAAAATGTTTCTCTGGAAAGGCGCTGGAGTCTTGAGGTATATATTGAAAAGGTGATAGGACATGACTCATCATTAGATTTATCTGAAGGCTTAGGGAAGGAGTTTGAAACAAACACACCACCAATCTTGGAACGAGAATATATGCAAGGTGTTCTAATTAGTGAACTTGTGTTGAATAGTAGTTTTTCTTCATCATCCAGAAGAGCAAAAAAGCGACAGAAGAAACTTGCAAAAGAGGTCAAGAGGCCTGGTGAAGCTATCATTAAAGGGCATAGGAGTTATGATTTGATGCTCAGTTTGCAGCTTGGAATAAGGTACACTCAATCTTGCGACCATTATTATGTACCCTCATCCCGTGTTGAGTGTCACTTTAATCTTCACTAAAAAAGCCCGTTACTTTCATCCAGTTTCTTTGTATGATCATCCTATGATTGTTAAGCACTGTGTTTTCTCCCCTCTTCCTGGATATTTCATGTACCTTGGAATTTGGATAGAAGTATCAACCTTCCTGTTCCACTTTAAAGAGGGTCTTTTCTTTGTGGTTTCTGACATTTATGTAGCTCTCAGCATGCATCTTGATGTGGAAATGTGGCTATTCTGCATCTTCTGAGGCAGATTTGTCTTATGATTGCGTGGAATGATGCAAAAGGATTCATATAGCCAACCCCAACTAGTTTAGGACTGTTGTTGTCAACAATGCCTTAAACTGCTGTCTGCCAGTTTTTTTAGCAGGAATCTGCATATTGCATTTGATGTTATCCCTCGTTTTATTATGTTTATCTTAACAAACACAAGCATTTAATGTGCATCAGAATGTGGTCAGGTATACTGTGGGGAAAATTACACCTGTACAGAGACGAGAAGTTCGTGCTTCAGATTTTGGCCCGAAGGCAAGCTTTTGGATGAATTTTCCAAAAGATGGATCCCAATTGACACCTCCTCACCAATCAGAGGACTTTAAATGGAAAGACTACTGCCCAATGGTTTTCAGGTTTGTTTGATTCACTTTCAGTTTATTAAAATTTTGAGAATTATCTGTGGGTCCTATCTTTTTTTTTTTGTCTTGTTGAGTTCACCTTAGATTTATGTTTTCCCTAAGCTTCAATTAACAAGCTATGTGCATCTGTAAATCAGGTCAATTCATCCCATCTGTTTCTGCAATGTTCTTTCCTTTATGCTTTTTAACAAACTGATATTGCATCATCTCACACAACATGGAGTAACCATGCTCAAGTTGAGCATAGCAAACATAAGTTTGAACAATTTTTCTGTGATAGTTAAAGTTTTGAAGTATAAAAGTTTGATCTTCCATAATATGTTCAGTATTCTTGCTTCCAAGTTGGGGTGCCAATTGGTAATCGATCTAAAACTCCTTGTAAATTTAATCTAATGATGCCAACTTCTGATTCTTTTGTGTTTCTATAGCGTAAAACGGTTGGAGTGCTTAATATCTTTGTTTGGTATCATCAAACATTTTAGCTTGTATTTTTCTCCGTCTGTTGTGGAGGACATTGCATTTACTTAGGATATTTATTCTCATTCTTGTGTTTCTCTACAGTTATAATCTTTTGGACCATAACCATGCATAGCTTTCCACAGTTATTTTTACAAGGAAAAAATGGAAATGGAATTACCTGTACATCTCTGCCTTAGTTTTGATGTGTCAGATCCATATATTCATGGATCTTGGATTACTTTTTGTTTCCATGCTAACATGCCATTCTTAATACTCACAATAGGAATTTGAGAGAGATGTTCAAGATCGATTCAGCTGACTACATGATGTCCATTTGTGGAAATGATGCTCTTAGAGAACTTTCCTCTCCTGGGAAAAGCGGTAGCATCTTTTTCCTATCTCAGGATGACCACTTCATGATTAAGACACTTCGGAAGTCTGAAGTAAAGGTACATAACACCCTACCAACTGCAAGTAGACCCAGTAACTTGAATGCAAGACAAAGGACTAGTCAGGTTTTAATTTTGTCGGTGAACAAAAGGATCATAAATGTCCATTCTGAACAGCGAACCTCTCCTACTTCATATTCAAGCATTATTACTGCTACCTGTTACATGGACGATACCTTGCATGTGTTTTAGGAATGCTTACTTAGCAACTAACAAAGTGTCTTTTAAACAAATAAATTTCTTATGCTTGCACTTCTAGTTGCTTTTCCTTTTGAACTGTTATATTTACAACTCCACTCACCAGAGTTATTATATATAGGTGCTTCTGAAAATGTTGCCGGACTATCATCATCATGTGAGGTCGTATGAGAATACACTCATAACAAAATTCTTTGGTCTTCACAGGATTAAACCTTCAAGCGGTCAAAAGGTAGTGGCATTTTTTATTCATCATAATCCCATTAGATGTTTGCTTACTTCCATTTGTTATGTGCAATTAGTTCAAGAAACACTTTAATCAAACTTGTATCAAGCCATTATTTTCCTATCTTAAAGCTTAATATATGAACACCTGTTTAAAAAAGCTAAGATTGGGAACTATTTCCTGTATTGCAGTTTCGCTTTGTAGTGATGGGAAATATGTTCTGCACAGAATTAAGGATCCATCGAAGGTTTGATTTGAAAGGGTCATCTTTAGGACGGTCTACAGAGAATGTTGAGATAGAAGAGAACACAACACTTAAAGATTTGGATCTAAACTACTGCTTCTATTTGGAACCTTCTTGGCGTGAAGCTTTATTACAGTTAGTGATGCTTCCAATTATATTATATATTGTGTTTCTTAAGTTTGCAAGTTTATGTATGTGAAACAATGTTATCATCAGTATCCATATTGTCTATTAAACAATGATAATCTCCTTGCAAGGCCTGACATGTCTGGCTTTCCAAGTTTCAGACTGATTTTCTTCCTAGACTCTTGAGTTCATTGCAACCTGCTAACCCTTTTGTTTTTTGCTTGGTCTGCATCTTTATTCAGGCAGATTGAGATTGATAGCAAATTTTTGGAAGTGCAGCATATCATGGATTACAGCCTTTTGCTGGGTGTGCATTATCGAGCCCCACAACACTTACAGTCTTTAATGTCTTACAATCGAAGTATAACTGCTGAAGGATTGAGAGTTCTAGCAGAGGAAGGTGGGTGCCTTAGACACTTATATTTGATGTTCTTTTAGCATGTTGTTCAGGCTGCTTGAAGCAAAGCTGGAGAAAGTGGAAAAAATCATAAATGAAACTGAACATGAAAAGTTAATTTGCAGAAGGCTTAGTGCCTCTGACTAAAGACTCTTAAGTTTGTTTGTGTTTGATTTCAAGTTATTTCTTGATGAAAAATTCGAAAGTTGCTGCTTGGCTAGGAGGAGTTTAATAGCAGCATCCAAATGATCTTTCCTCTTCATTTTCTTTTGCATAAATGAGCGCATCATAAGTCAGCTTTGGAACCAATATATCATACATCATAAATGGCATCTGTCATATTTTGTCTGGAAAGTGATATGACTGCATTGTTCTGAATATATTTTGATATGGAAATTGTTGGTCATATTTCACTGACAGATACTATAGAGGACGAGAACTACCCACAAGGTCTTGTCTTGGTTCCTCGAGGAACAGATGATGATAGTGTTGTCGTGGGTCCTCACATTAGGGGTAGCAGATTACGAGCATCATCAGCTGGTGATGAGGAAGTGGATCTCCTCCTTCCTGGCACAGCAAGGTATGGCATCCAACCCCATCCAATTATATTCGTAAGAAGCTCCACAGGAGCATGTATATTTCTTTCTGCAATGCCAAAAATACTAGTAAAGCTTTTTCGAGCAGTTGCCCTAGAAATTTTATGAATGAGGCAATCGCATAACGTAGGTGTTTCTATATATTTCATCCTTTGAACAAATTAAGCATGCCGAACAGAACAAATATCTTCTGCATTTAAAAAGCTATATTAAATGGATGTGTTTTACTTCAATGAATCATTATTTGTTATTTTTATACCTGTTGAGCAGGCTCCAAATCCAGCTTGGGGTGAACATGCCTGCCAGGGCAGAGCAGATTCCAGGGGAAGAGGAAAAACAGACCTTTCATGAAGCATATGATGTTGTTCTGTACCTAGGCATCATTGATATCTTGCAAGAATACAACATGAGTAAGAAGATTGAGCACGCATACAAATCTCTTCAATTTGATTCCTTGTCTATCTCGGCTGTGGATCCAACTTTCTACTCCAGACGCTTCCTAGAGTTCATTCAAAAGGTTTTCCCTCCTAATGTCATTACAAGTTGACACATTTTAGCCCGGATGCGTTTTATGCCCCTTGCCTTTGTTTTTACCTTGTCAGAGAAACATGAGCTTAAATGCTTCAAAATGTATTTCCATTATCATGTGACCAAGTTAAATTCATGTGCAAGCCTACACTGTAAATGTGTTTGATTTAATCCTCAAGCTATTCTCGGACCAGTCGTGTTTTTTTCTTTAGTGTCGTTTTAATACTTAGAAGAGTTCATCTTGAACATTACTCATAATTCATGGTCTACATAGGTTTTTTAGCGACAATAAAAAAATGCATATAAACATGAAAATAGTCACAAGTTATAATGAAAAAACTAGATAGATAGCTCTCGTTTTGCTGCAAGATAAGATAATGTTTTTACATAAAAAACAATGCTCAAGCATTGTAATTATATTTTAAAGAACAAAAAAATTCATGAATCAACATTGAAGAATAAACTTAAAAAATAATGATCGATTACCCTAGGAATAAAATGTAAAAGGATTAAATAAAAGAAATATTAAACAACAAACCATCAAAATTAATGAATAGAATTATGTGGATATGATAATCTAATAAAAGTTAAAACATAACATAAATAAATTTTAATTTTAATTTTTAAAAGTCTCTAACTTTGATAGATAAAATAAAGAAGGATAAAAAAACCGAATTAAAAAGAAATTGAAGAAGAATTGATACATTGTAATATAGTCAAAAACCTAATTTACTCATATTTCAATTAACTCGGAAAAAAATGAGTCAAAACCTATTAACTATTTTTTTCTTAAAATAATATCATTTTAACTTTCTTATAAAACAAAAAGATTTGGTTTATTTGGGATAACTTAAATCAACTCACTTGACCCGTGACCTAATAATTATCTTGTATTGACTCTTAGACAGGGTCTTGAAATAACAGAAAAAATCAAAGAGATCAAATCTTAATAAATAAAATATTAAATGATAAAATAAAAAAAATTAAAGGATAAAAAAAATAGCAATTAAAAAAATAAAAACTTTTTTTAAAAAAATTGAGAGGATAAACTAAAATTTTGAATTGAAAAGAAAAATAAAAAAAAATTAAATTAACAAATGAATCTAGCTTGCGGGATTCATTTGGATTTGGTCTAAGAATAAAATCAAAAACAAATTATAATATGATAAAAAAGCTAAGAATCAAAATAAAAAATCGAGACAAGGAGGGTCATACCTTAAATATAATCAAATATTGAATTGATAGGCAACATTGTAAAGAAAAATTAAATTCATAAAAGAATCCAAAATAAAAAAAATAAACAAAAAATATCAATTTGTTTTAATGATGATAGATAAAATTTTAAAAAATAATAAAAAATAATTAGAGCCAACTTAATTTAACCTTCTCAACCTATGATATAAATCATAAAGCTGGCCGACAATATAAAAGTCAAACTTAAAAAAACAACAATGTGAAATTCCCAACCAACCAACCAAAATAATTTGATTTAAAAAAAAAGTAATTTAAAAGATATAGATTTGAAACAAAAAAGCACTAAATTTAACATAAAAAATTAAAACCAAATCATAAGAGATGCAGTTAAAAAATAATTTTAATTAAAAAAAGGATAAGAATAATTAAAAATAAAAATAAAAAAATGAGGAGAATATTTGATATAAGAATAAAATATAAAGGGATGAAATTCAAAAGCAAATTAATTCAAGACCAAATACATCACAATTAGAAGAATAAAAATTAAATTTAATATAAAAATCAAGTGTAAAGGGATGAAATTGAAAAACACATTAACCTAATAAATTATTCAAGACTAAACACATTGCAATTAAAAAAATAAAGATGAAATTTAAAATAAAAATCAAGTGTTAAGAAATAAAATTAAAAAAATAAATTAACTTAATAAATATTACAATTAAAAGAATAATAATCTAATTTAACTTATCAAAAAAATTGACATTCTAGTGCTTTTGCAACAATGTGTTTTAGAAGGAGAGACGTAAGGGATGAGAGGAAAAAACCTGTTCCTAGAGCTCCACCATGCCTCTTTGCTATACATGTGCCAAATCACCGTGAGGGGGTGGCCTGACACATCTAACTCGAAAGGCTTGAATGGTGCTAACTTAGTAGTGCGTGAGAAGCACAAAAAAAATAATATCAAACCGAAAAAATCTCCCAGTACATTTAAGTAAAACCTACTTATTTTTTAGATGCATTTAAGTAATGACCAATACAAAAAATATATAAAACCCAAAAAGCCCCTGAGACTAAGAAGAATTGTTTTTTGTTTTTTATTTCTTCAAGGACCCTTTAGGAATTATATTGTAGCTAAAAGACATGAATTTAGCAACCCCTAAACCCTTGCTATCCCACCAAAAGCAAAATCAACCTTTGACTATAGATTTGTACAGTGAAAAACTATGGGTTCGGACAGTGAAAGGCTAACACTCCAATGCCTTTTATATATAGAGCATAATATAATATAAATAACCAGGAAAACAACCAAACCAAATAACAAGATAGATGGGTGCGCCAGGTTTAAGCATTAAAACATATCATCGAGGGGAGTCAAATCCCATGTAACCAGGCTTATCCTGAAGGCCAAGTGAGACGCAGAAGTGAAACCACTAAATAAACAGGGCCGAAAACGAAAAACATAGTATTGCATTTACATGAACACAAGTTTCGCCATCATCTCTGCTCCAGAAAGCGCGTTGGTTAATTTAAGAGCTCAAGGGGCTACGCGTGTGGGAAAGCAAAGCTCACGTTGGTCCTGCTTTGCACCCTCAAGATCATAACGCGCACGTTCAAGGAAATAAAAACCATGCAGCTTATTAGATTTTCCAAAATGACACAATAAACGCCTTCTTGCTAAGCTAAGCCGCATGAGTTACATAATACATTCAGATCTTCAAACAATCATCCATCAATCCAATCCAAGGATTGCTTTAACTACGTAAATGTGCACAAAAACATTAAGCTAGGGCACCTACTGTCCCATATTGGGAGGTGGTGGGGGTGGACGCATAACCTGGCCCTGCATCTGTTGCCCTGGAAAACCTTGGGGAGGCAGCATTGGAGGTCTACCCACCTGATTGCCAGGTGTGAAATTCGCCATTGCACCACTGCCACCAGGAGGTGGAGGCGGGGCAGGTGGAGCTCCACCTGGAGGCATAGGCCTAGGGCCATTACCCATGGGAGGTGGGGGGGGTAATGATGCAGGCAGTGGAGGTGGTGGGGGTCTTGATCCTGCGGCTAGTCCTTGCAGTGGTGGGGGTGGCGGCGGCTGAGAAGGCAGTGTGCCATTGGCTGCAGCAACAGATTGAGGTTTGTTCGCCTCTGGTGGCTTCAATTTAAAATATAACTGCAACTGTACATTAGACATTTGAGTCTAGATACATTCACAATTAAAAGATCCAAACTAATCCAAAGAGACAGCAAAGTTTGTACTAAAACCCAAATAGATTCCACTTGTGGATAACCCTTTTGTCCACTCAGTTTATGAAGATGTCATAACTAATGAAATCTTCAGCATGGACTTCGCACCCAGAGGAGTGAAATCTAGAATTGATCCAGGTCTCTTAATGTTCTCGGTACAGGCCAAGTTAAATAAGACAGTGAGAATCCGCAAGAGACTAATTCAACATTTCAATATAACATGGATATACAGGGTCCCATGGCATGACAATCAAAACACATGAAGTGGTTGAGCAAGAATTAAAATACTCACTGTGAACATCTTGGAGTCCGGATCCCAATGTGAGAAGAATTTAGGAGTAGATTTGTCAATTTCTGTGCTAGGAACCTGGGATTATTAAATAAACAAGCACAAATGACAAATGTTTCCAGAACTAACCATAACTTAAAAGAAAGAAACATGCAATGAACATCTTTCAACTTGCCTTGAAAGAAATGATCTCATAAGGTTCTGCTGCAAATAAAAGATATTGAAACCTCTTATCATTGGCCTCAATTCTCTGTATCCATGACAACATAAATTAAGTTAGAAGGATCTGGTCATAGTTTTCATCTACCAGGAAATACATAAGTGGAGGGCCGATATTAATCAAAGGATAAAACATGATTCATCTCAAGTGCAATGCAAGATTAAAGAAAATAATTTATGAAGAAATGTTTACCATAAACAGTGCAGACATGGGATGAATTTTAGAGAGTGCTTGTAAAAGTTATGAATGGCTTAGTTTTTTACATCATTAGATTTCAACAAGCTGCTTGAGTTGACCAATATGTTTGCAAACAATTTTATAAATAACAGTTTCTATCACTTTGTTTTTCTTTGATTGTTACAGATAACGCTTTTGGTTTCTCCATTTGATTATTGCTGTTACAGACAAAATCAATGATAAAGTTAAGTTTTTAAGCAAAGGCTGAGTTGTAATTCATAAGTAATGCCAACAAAAAAATTTTTTTTTGTCACTTAACATGTGCAGAAGGTAAGACATCAATGGAAAAGAGAGAGTTAAGAAAAAAACAAAAATGGAGATTACCTGTTCATAAGATGACATAAATCGATGCCTAGGCTTTGTATTGTCCTCTATCTCAGGATATTCGATCTGGAAGAGAAGAGACCTCTGCTTTGTATCTGGATCAAATTGCTTTGTCACCCGGTAACCAGGCCTGCCAATTTTGACTACACAAAGACAGACGAACAAAAACATTAACTCTTAAGTTTATGATCAAGTTACCACACTGCCATCTTACAAAATTTGAAATATTACAACAAAATATGAAGTGAAATACAATTAGATGTATTCAACACCTAGAAGTACATTGTCTTTGTGAAGCAACATACAGACAAGCTCACCTCCACCATGTCTTGGCAGGACAGTAGGAATTTCCTAGCTTGCATTCTAAACCAAGTCACATCTACACAGTTATCAGTTAGGAAGTTAAGAACCAAACTGAGGTCTCAATATAGTATTGATTTTTATGATTAAGTTGATATATGAAGGATGCACATAAATAAGTAATTCTCAGACAAAGATTCAGACAAATCTCTAAAGAAACACCGTGATTAGTGCTCAACAGTAGAGATCACCACTGAACCAAATTCTTTCTGTAAAGTTCATATCCACAGAATTTGTCCAAAGAAAGACTGTCCTTTTGTTTCCAAATTGGAACTTTTATAAGAACATATTTCCAAGTTGGATGGAATCATCATACTCCAGACTACTCATAAACAACAATTACCACAATACCCTTGACATAATAAAGCTAGAACAAAAACACAAAGCACCACAGAATGTTTTGCTTTCCACCAAACAGCGTTATTGCTTGCATAGGTCTGATAACACTAAACCCAAGCTCCAAATTCAATATTTCTGGCCAAGCCATGCAATATATGCAGCAGCATAAAATCCTAAGAAAGCCAGGTAGGTTCTAAGTTGAGGCCTTTAAGTTTCACTTGTCACCAGAAGCTGTTCTTGACCCATTTCCTTAATTTTCCTCCCTTCTTTTCTGTTTTTTTTAATTCAAGACCTTTTGCAGCCCTTGACCTCAATAAGCTACCACTGTTTATTTTCCAAAGCTTTTTCAAGGGACATTACTAAGTACATGAGCAACGGCACTACCTGGATCTTAATCTTATAAGAATCAAAATAGTCCACGCAGTACATTTTACTTAGAAGCCAAAATATCAGATTAAGGAGATTCTTAGGCAAATAAACTCCAATCGGATATGAATTCACCATTCCATTAGTAGTGGCTTTTTCAATAACTACCACCCAAAAAAGTACTCCACTTTTCTTTTATTAAGCAACAAGATCTTTCATACTTCTCAAAGCCACTCATTGATCTAATGAAAACAAGGTTAGTGTTTTGTATGCGTGTTAATCTACCTTCAACACCAAACTAATCAACATAGTTTCTATCCACCACACACTTAATTAAACAAAAAAAAAAACGGGAGGGAAGGAAATTGGAGACTTGCCTGTCTTGCGAATGTTAACTTTGCGCTTGTTAGGCTGAGGAAGGGCGGGCGCATCTTTAGCCTCACGAGCAGCTCTCTTAGCCAAATTGGTCTGATGGCGCTTCCCTTGTGTGTGAGCCAAGTAGTTTCCTTCATTGTTGTGCAAAGTCAGACACAGCTTACACTCATAACTACAAATACCTCAAACAAACAATTAATCAATCAACTTAATTTTTTTCAAAAAAATAAAATAAAAAACTAAACCTAAACCCAAACCTAATACAAAATACATTTCTACTGTACCTGCCGAGGTGGTTGCGCATGAAATAGGGATCTTTTGCCAGATCGATTGTCTCCAGGGCGAGACGTCTGAGACGCTCACGGCGGTCGATTGCCTCGTTCTGGGCGGAGGCTGCGCCTCCGCTGCCCGGCTTAGAACCCCATTCTCTATCCATTGAATGTTTTAACTTCTGCTTCCTCTGACTCTGAGCGTGAGATTGTCAGGTATAATGGCTGTACTTGGAGATTAGCCACTCTCTCCCTCACTTAACTGAACTTGGACTGGATTCGGCGGTGGACCACTGCGTTTGGGCCGGGCTTTATGCTGCAAATCAGTTCTATTTACTTCCCCCTTTTGTTTTCTTTTCCGACAATACGATTACCGTTACAGTTTACAATTACAATTACAATTACAATTACGTTAAAATAAATTAAGATGTGACTGGCTGACTGTGGCCAATTACGATATTTGTCTAGTGTTCTCTTGGAAGTTGCCGGATTTGACGATAGGGATTTATTTTGCTAAGTTATTGCTTCTTTCTTTCTTGATAAAATTTTTAAAAAAAATTATAATGAAAAACATTAAAAAATTAGATGGATATTTTAAAATTGGGATAAAAAGTTAATTTTGGTCCAATTTTCAGCACTTTTAATTTTTTAAATTCACTTTTAATATAACATTTATTTTTTCTATTTTTCAATTTCTTAGTTTAACAAAGATAAAAGAAATGCTTTGAATTTTGATATTAGAGGGAGAAAATTATTGGTTGATATCGATTTTAATTATAAAAAAAATCAATCATAATATTGATGAGTTTCATTTAAGGAGAAGTGTTCTATAAGGATATGCTTTGACTTTTATCTTGTAAAAGAGAATAAATATAATATTGAGAAATTTTTTAATTCAGATTGATTTTTGAGTTGTTTTAAGATATGAATGAGTTTGTTCATGTCTCTAGGTTGTTTTTTTTAGTCAAAATGAGTTAAATCAATTTTTACAGGGGTTCTTAGGTTCTAGAATAGCAAATAACACATTGTTTGTGTTTTTTCAAAAATAAATTAAAGGGAGGACGGTGTTCATCCACCATTTAATATAATAAAAAATTGAGATGTGTCACACATGAGCCATGCTTGAGTTGGCTCAAACTTTTTTTTTTGTTCTTTTTTATATTATTTTTTTTTAATTTTATCATTTAACATTGAGTTAATTAAGAGTCGGGTTCTATAATTTCTTTTGATTTTTTTCATGAGGTTATCCTAATTTTATGATTCAAGTTATAATTTTGACAAGTTACCTGAGTTGACTCATAATGATTGTTTTTTCAATTTCATCATTCAACATTAAATTTATTAGGGATTAAGCTTCACAATATTTTAATTTATTTTTATGGGATTATTATCGTTTTATGACTTATATCACAGATTTGACAAGTTGATCAAGGCTATTTAAATATTTTTTCATCTCAAAATTTTAAATAATTTTTTTTAGTTGATCTATATTTTTACCAATCATCTAGATTGCTTTTAGACATGTCAAATAAACTATAATAGGTCACACATATAAGAATTATTAGTTATAAATTAAAATATAATAATTAATTATGTTTAACTTGATTGCAAATAAATTTTAAAAATTAATGATTAGAATAAACCTAGAAACAATCAAGTAAGAACTTGATAAATTAAATTTCTAAAATTATTCTTAAATAATATATGTGATATTATTTAATGGACAAATTGATATTTTACCATTTATAAGGTTTTTAGGTTCCTCTATAAATGAAATATTATGTTCTATATTTTTTAAAAAAGAGAAGATGAGTAGAGTACAATATAAAAACACTTAAAAAAAAATGAGATAACACTCTAAGATATAAGAATCTTTATATTTTAAAAGGATTTAAAAAATTTCTCATTGGTGGTTTGCATGAATTACTATTAAAGGTTGAACATTTGGATGAATTGTGGTATGTGATAACCTAATCTTGAAACAAATATTCAAAACTAAAATGAACATATAATCTTCAAGTTATTTTTATATAAACCCTAAATAACTTTAAATATATCTAATAACATCATTGAGATTCTAAAAAAAAATTAATTTATTGTTTTTGTTGTGTGTATGTCTTTTAAAAAACACAACACAGCAATCTCACCACCACTTGACATAAAACATTATTTATCTCTTCAATCTTTACTTATCTTTACTTAGATACAAAACATTTATTTCACTCATATTTTCAAATGGTTTTTCATCGAGCCCTCAATTTCATGCCTTATTTTGAAATCTCTAAAATATTACTCATTTCTCTTTTCCTCTCACTTCTTCTAAACCTCTTTTAGTTGTTTTTACATTAATTTCATGTTTTTTTTACAGGGAAAAACAAAACCCTAGCCTTTCATTTTCTTTATTTGAGCTTTTATTTCTTGTTTTTCAATTTTCAATTATAGTTATTTAGGATTTTATGATTAAATATTGGTCTTGATTTTTTATATTTTTAGGATTATGTTTTTATTTTTACAAATACAATAATATTACTGAGTTTTTGTTTAATTTTAAATTAAGTTGAAAAATAGTAAAACTGTTAATGTAATGAGGACTGCAAATAAATTCTATGTAAGGTTTGTTAACAAAAAATATATATATATATATATATATTATTAAGGTCAGATTAATATTTTTAATTTAGTCTATATATAATCACTTTATATTTTAGTTAATATTTCTACTTTTAAAATAAAGAAATTATAGCCTTCTTCTCATTTGTATTCATATTTATTTTGTTTTAATCGGATTATTTTAACAACATTTAGTATTTTTGGATCGTTTTAATGTGTTAATATTAAAAATAAATTTTAAAAAATTAAAAAACATTATTTTAATATATTTTTTTTATTAAAAACTATTTTAAAAAATAATTTCCATTACATTTTCAAACACCTGCTTGTACATGTTCCGAGTGTACCTCTTGCCAAATACCATATCCACAGGGGTGCACCTGTGCAGTGTACCAAAGGACGAGCTCCTGCTCTTGCACATGCATATAAATACTTGTTTGGTGAGTAATTTCACAAGTATGGCCAGTGTATTCTTCACTCGAGCAAGAAACCAAAAAAAAAAAAAAAATTTAAATTTAAAAAGGCCACTGGTTCCATACCCATGGTCAAGGATCATAATCACCAAACTTGGTCTCCAATCTTTAAAGACCCAGGCAGACCCTGCAAGTTGAACGTGCAAACTTGGAGTTCACAATTTTAGACCAATTGTATTCAAAATCTTAGTAAATCACAAAGGGATGATTTGGACAGGTCTCCTTAACACAAGGTTCAAAGGCGTGACGGTGGTGATTGCTGCCATTACCACCGGGAGAGGTGCTTTCTTGGATTCTAAAGAAAGGGACACAGCCTACCGATGGGGCCAAAGCATCTCTGTTATTCTTCTTTACCTCTTAAGATTGTCTTCCTCCATTCAAGCTATTCTCCTCTCCCTCCTAAGCTTAGCTTTGCTCTGCCATGGAAGCAAAACAGGCAAGCCCCCACGCACGCAAATCTTACTGTATTAAAAGACTGGACTTCCACATGATTCATACCAAAAATTAAATTTACATCAACCTTTCAGTTATTTCTGTGATCGGCACAAACCAGAAGGATAACTTTTTGGTCGAGCCCACAGACAAAACTCGCATGCCATGTACTAATTTGATGGGTTCAAAAAACACAAGCCTTCGAGGTTGTGGGCGCTTCTAACTGTACATGTTAATGATGCTGTCTTACCACCACCCTTTTCTTCCATTACTTGGCTCAAATACTCGTCTGTTGTTGGAGTGCTATTATTATTATTATCACTATTGTTTTTATTTAAGCTTTTCACAAATTATCAAAAGAAATTCTCCGAGAAAATTCCAAAATATTTCTTTTGAAAGAAAGTCCAAAAATGCATCACTATAAACCCTAAAGAAATTGAACAAGTGGGATGCATGCAGATAATTTTGATTTATCTATAGCTACGGCTTTAGTCCCCTCCACAGCTTTCGAAAACATGAACTTTAACACTTTGCCTAATCTACCATGACAGCACCCCCCCCCCCCCCCCC
>SRLM01000091.1:2927076-2945622 GCA_015708895.1 Populus ilicifolia
CCCCCACCCCCACCTGACGGTCGGAGCTTCAATTGGCCGTGTTCCGGGAAAACGGCATCGCATCTCGGGGCAAAAATTAAAAAAAAGGGATGAGTAAATTATTCTGTAGTCCCTGAATTGCAAACCTGATTGCAACTTTAGTCTCTTACGTTTGAAGACCTATAGTTCAGTCCCTTGACTATTGTCATTTATAAATTCCAAATGTAGCTTTTGATAATTTAAATTTTCAAAGAAAACCAATACAGAAGAAGCAAATGTTCTTGTGAAGTAAATGGTGTTTTTTCCTTTCAAAATCTTTTAATTTTAAGGTGATGAAGTACTTTTTTGTAATTAAAACTTCACTTAATTAGTCACAACTATCATAATTATGAAGCAATTAGTCAAGATATAAAAAAGAAAGATATTTTTTTTTGACATAATAAGTGAATATACTTAATATTTTGTGATCGCTAATTACTTTTGATTCAATGAAAAAAAGTAACATTTACTTCCCTTTTTTAAGAAAATAATGCATTTTTTAGTTATAATTGAATTATAATTTTATTAGCTAATTCAACTACAGAATAAGTGGTTAAATTATTAAGTGATAAGATGAATTATCACACTAAAATATATCTAACATTGTAAATTCAAGAGCTGCTGAAGGAAGATTGGGAAGTGTAAGCTTGCACTCGAGTCCTCTTTTTAAGACATGAAGAGCTAAGTTGTAGGTTTTAAGAAACTAAGGACTAAGTGATAATTACTTTCAAAATCCAGGGATGAAAGATAATTTACTCAAAAAGAGAGAATCCAGGAAGGCGAAAGGCACTCAAAAGTAAAGAATAACGTTGGTGTCAGGTGTCTCTCTTGCTCTCCAGCGAGTTAGCCGTTTTCTTTAGCTTCACTCTTTTTCTTAAAAGAAAACATTGATGCCATTACTTTTCTTTCCTCCTTTTCTCTCCTTCATCCCCCCTACACGTATAGCACGCACATTTCTTTCTCTTTCGCTCTGTACTTGTTAAGAAAGAGGGGAAAAAAACAAGCTCAGCAGCCCTGATCATCATTACAGACAACGCAGAGAGAGTCTAGATTATTGTCGAAAAGGGAATTTTTAGTTCAAGATTGTCTTGAAACAAAGTGTAGATAGCACTAAATAAAAAGAAAAGAAAAGGAGAGAGAGACGATAAAGGGTTTTGATTTCTTGGATTGGAAGAATAAGAATGGGATCATCTTCAGGGCAACGCAGTGGATCATATGATCTATCATTCAAGATCTTGTTGATCGGTGATTCTGGGGTTGGCAAAAGCAGTCTTCTTGTCAGTTTCATTTCCAGTTCCGTTGAGGATCTTGCACCAACCATTGGTATTAAATCCTTCTCTGTCCTTATTTTGCTTTCTTTTTACTCTTCTATGGATTCTTAGCTAGCTAACAGTCTGTAACGCTTTTGGATCTCTCTTCATGGTTGAAACTTGTTCAGTGATTATAAAACATGGTTGCCAGTTATGAGTTTTTGCTTCTTGTTAATTGTTCTTAATCAGATATATTAAGAGCTCCTTATTTTACTATGATTTATTAGTTGGTGTCGTTTATATAGCAAGTAAAATCTGTTTCTTTTTGTCAACCACAAGTAGTTGGGCCTTATTTTTTACGTTGGATTCTTCAATGCTTAAACTACTTAACTGTGTGATTAGATAATTAATTATGAAATTGCGTATATTTACTCTAATAGAAAATTGTAACTTCAGCTGATCTACTGGAAATTGGGTTGTCTATAATGATTTGATTATGCATTGAGGTTCCTTGTCTTTGTCTTTGTATGAAGGTGTGGATTTTAAGATCAAGCAGCTAACAGTAGGAGGAAAGCGACTGAAGCTGACAATTTGGGATACTGGTATAAAATGCAATCACAGCGTTCTGTTCTTTTAGTTTATATTACCTGACTACGTGACCTTATGAGCTAAGTGATGGAGCTAATAATGTCAAAGGGTTCTTAAACTCTGTTCTTACTAATTTTAAAGTTGCTAGCAATGGAACAGTTAAATATCAAATATAACACAGAAACTTTGGAAAAACGGTTCACTTCCTTTTTCTGTAGTGAGATGTGGAGTGGCTTTCTGGCTTGAATAAACATTGACTTTTGCACTCTTTTAACTTAGAACTCCTTTTGCCCTTAACATTAATGATACCAGTCATGAAACTTATGTTCCAATCTGTGTAATTTGATTCATAATATCATTTTGGTTCTTGCAGCTGGACAGGAGAGATTCAGAACGCTGACTAGTTCTTACTACAGAAATGCCCAAGGGATCATTCTTGGTAAGCTAAAAACCGTATCCATCATGTGATTTTGTTCATTAAGAATGCGGTGCTGCTTGCAACCTGCAAATAATCATGAATAGGAATTAGTGCAAAGTCCTTTATGGCCATGAAAATCTGATCGCAAAGTATTTGAATCTAGCTCTCATGCTAACTTCATTTCTAAGATAATTTCTATTTGCTTTTGTAGTTAAACTCTTGTAAATTGCTGTATATATATCATGCTGACCATAGAATATCTTATTCCATTTATATTGAAAATGGTTGTTATAGTATTACAGTCCAATTTTTTAGGAGATTCGCTTAAAATTTGAAGTAATCCATTAGCTTACTAGTAATAAATATAGAATTATTAACAAGCATATCCCCAACAAGGCTTTCCAAAGTAGGGGAAAGTGGTGCTTTAATCTTATCTCTTAACCTCTTCAACATGGTAGCATCCTGATGACTATGTCATTTGTTATCATGATTTACCCCTACAATAGAGAACCAGCTTCGGCACATGCATTCTGCAGGCTTCGCAGAATTTTTGTTATATTATTCAGATCGTTATGAGAACCAACTTCTCAGCTCGTTATGGGAATCTACTTTTTTGGTCTTTCTCACCATTTTTGTGGATAAATTAATATGAATTTCACCATGCTGAAAAAAATGTTGATTGTTTCTGTCATATACATGCTAGTAATTTCAGTCATGTTCAAGCTAGTAACTATAACTCCCGCTAGTAAGTACTCTACCACTTGTTAATTGATTATTTTTTTGAGAACATCTTTGAAAGTATACCCCCCCCCCAACCCAAATAATTTTGACTGCCCATTCTATAACTGACATCTGCTTCAATTACAGTTTATGATGTGACAAGGAGAGAAACCTTCACGAACATATCAGAAGTGTGGACTAAAGAAGTTGACCTTTACTCCACAAATCCGGATTGTGTCAAGATGCTTGTAGGAAATAAAGTTGATAAAGTAAGTTTTCCCCCCGGCCCTAGAGGATGAATAAGTTAACAGAAGACTATAATAAATCTTTAATTCAAGGTCAATGTAGACCAGTGGAACTCGTATTTAAAAATCATCCGTTTTATCCATGTCCTGGTGCAGTCTAATGTGTGCCCTAAAACTCCTTTTCATTTCTCTTCATATTATTGTTCTATTTTTTCCCATGATTTCAGGATTCTGAAAGGGACGTAACTAGAGACGAGGGGATGTCTCTTGCTAAAGAGCATGGATGTATGTTTCTTGAATGTAGTGCTAAAACTAGACAAAATGTGGAGCAATGCTTTGAAGAGCTGGCATTGAAGGTACTATTTGAGAGTGCATGAACTGTCTGGCATCATGATACATGCATCATTCTATTCCATAATCACGATTAAGTTTTTTGCCACCTTGGTAATAGAATAAACGATCAGTTAAAATGAACAGAATTAAAATAGTATAGCGGCATTTGCAATTGGAGCTCTCATGTAAGGTAACTTCCTGTTTAAAAAAAAATAGTGCTACTTGCGTCTAGCATACGTGTCCATTTTCATTTGAAAGCATAAAATATTTTAATTTGTCAGATTGGTTGATGTCTAATGATGAAAACATTTATTAAATTATTTGCCGTTTGCCGTTTCTCTTAAAGAAAAGACGCTGCTATGGCCCTAGAGATATAGAAGTGATTCAGATTATATACAAATGAATTACATTTGTTGTTCTCAATTCTGATATTTAATAATTTGTGTTTTAGATATTGGAGTTCCCTAGTCTTTTGGAAGAAGGATCTACGGCAGTGAAGAGAAACATTTTAAAGCAGAAACCAGATCAGCATCCACCTTCGAGTGGTGGTGGCTGTTGCTCTTAAAGGCTGCAGCAGAAGGCCTCTCTATATGAGAAGCATGACTTACATATCAATAAAAGTCACAAGTAGCACTGCTGATGGCGCATGTACAATGAATTTCCACCTTAACAAACCATGGACATATCGTGTATATGATAATTGCTTTCCTTGTTTCTTTGTGTTTGTACTGTTCCTGTTGTCAATGAGTTGCCTTGATCACTATTGTACCATCTCATTCTGGGAATTCAGGCACTGAAATAACATATATTAGCTTGTGTAAATTTGTTTGCCTTTGTTTTTGTGGGCCCATCTTTCCATCTTTCCATTGATTCAGTTGTTGTGAGCTTACATATCTTCGTCTCATCTGTTTTTGTATCTTTGTATTCACCCATGTAAATATCAAATTGGGAATTCTTGGTCAAAATTAGTGTAAAAGCGGCGGGAACTTCTATAATATTCCATGTAAAACAGACACTTCAAAATCTCTCACCTTTCCGTACCAGCCCTATCCAACAAAGCAGAGTGAGAGCCAAAAGTCTGCTGTGACTGATTTTAGTAGAACACGCCGACTTCAAGCTAGCAAATTACAGAGCTCGACAACCATGGCATCTCTGCCTCGGGATACTCAATTCCCTTAGGAAGCAGGCACATTTTGAATGAAAAACATGCAGGTATCGAGCACGGCTTCATATACGATGTAGTGTTTTTGAAAAAAGAAAAAAATAATAATGACAATGATATTCAACATCCTCAAAATTAATGTAGTATATAAAGCAGTGGTTTCGTTTCCTTAGGACTGGTTAGGCGAGATGCTGTTTATTTTTTTTAAATTATTTTTTTTATGATTTTGAATTATTTTAATATGTTGATGTTAAAAATAAATTTTAAAAAATAAAAAATATTATTTTAATATATTTATAAATAAAAAATAATTAAAAAAATTCTTACAATTCTAAATTTTAAATACTAAATACGAAACAAATTTCATGATAAGAATAATTTAATTTTATTACACAATCCTATGATACGATAATTAGTTTATTTTTATTCAACTATTTCGTTTTAATGATTGAATTGTAAATTATTTCAAACTTTATAAACAATCCTTGAAACGTTTCAACTTATGAAGTCCTATAGTGATATAATTCTATATCAT
This sequence comes from Populus ilicifolia, assembly GCA_015708895.1. Taxonomy (NCBI): domain Eukaryota; kingdom Viridiplantae; phylum Streptophyta; class Magnoliopsida; order Malpighiales; family Salicaceae; genus Populus; species Populus ilicifolia. The sequence continues at coordinate 2,932,346 of SRLM01000091.1, forward strand.
ATTTCGATATTCTAATTTTCTTTATCACCTTGAAGGAAAGAACTAGCATTTCTTACCGAACTCCCAGGAACAGTAATACGGTACAATAATAATTCCTCGTTAGTGTTCGGTCGGTTTTTAAGTTCTATTAACAAAAACTTAAAAGGAACCATGACAACATTGTATACCAAAATAATAATAAATTTTGATTGACCATTTGTGAAAAATTTAGTGTCTGTCTCTAAGATAGAAGAATTGTTAGTTAGATCATTTGAGAGTTTTGGTGTTATAAAAAAGACCCATCGATTAGATTATTCATAAAAATATTAATATTTATCTCTAAAAATATATGATCTATCAATTGGTCATAATATTTAGACTTGAAAATAATTAAAATAATTAGGCTTTGACTCTACTTTTTTGAATATGCATATTTACAAATAAAAATAACAAGAGGAATATGATAATTTTTTTTATGTTATTTTTGTTTTATATAAAAACACTTCTATGTAATTTTTTTCAAGCACATTGAGAACATAAATTTCATAATTCAAAAACAAAATCAACACAAATCAAACTTTACCTCGACACCAAACCATCATGATTCGAATAAATTGTTTGCAACCTAATCCTCCAGGCTCCATTGTCTAATATTGATTTCAATCTTATTTCATCTTGAAAATAAATTTTTATATATCAATATGGACCCAGCACTTCTAATTTTGCAATCATTTGTAATAAAACATCAACAACAACTTGTTAGAATTCTTTTCAATCACAGCACATATTAAAATCAACAATAAACCAGGAAAGTTATTAACAAAAAAAATTAGAGTTTGAAAATAGCTCAACACATTAATTTTTTTTCTCGTCCTTTTTCTTCAATTACTTAGGAAGTATATAATGAAATTTCACTTTGGACCTTTTTTTTTCTTGTTTTGCATTTCACTCACCGATCTTCTTTTTTATTTTCTTATTGTTTTGGTATTTTAATTTTATTTGAAAAGATGTTAACAAGAGAAAAGTAATTGAAAATAATAAAATAGGTGTGTGCATGGATGAAATGCATTGAACACACATTTTTTTTGGAAATATTTTTGGAGATGGGGTCATGACAATATTTATTACTTTATGAATGAAGTTTTTTTTTTTTTAATAAAAGATCGGGTTTGAATGCTTAGATGGAGATACATTAACTAAAAATGAAAAGGGTTATGCATATCTTTATTGATTGTATAATGAATGTGATGGTTTTGATTTTCATGCAAGAAATTGTGGAAATTGGTTTTGAAGTGTACATAAACTGATAGATTTTACCACTAAGGAGTTAGGAAATTTTGTGGTCTAAGACTGGGTTTTGTTATTATGTTTATGCTTCTTCGTTAGTGGGCTTTGCTATTGCATAACGAAACCGACCAAGACATTATTTCTACACATAGAAAATATAAGACGAACTATAATCCTATATCAAGATGCGGTGGACATGGGTTCCACCGCATCTTGAATTGCTTCAGTTTGCCTTGCCTTCCTTGCAATTCCCTGTTGCCTCATCAATGTTATGTCCTGCTATCTTCTCCCTCCTCCTCCAACTTTTGTTTCTCCTAGTTTCTGTTTTCCAACTCGTTTGGATTCTTATGGAGATTGACATATTAAGTAGTTGAAATTAGATTCCATTTGAATCAGGCACAATCATGCATTGCCTTTTACTAATTTCCCAATTGGGACATAAATGCAAGCTTACACACCTCGCATGCCATTGTTTACTATCCACATCCTCCTCTCTTTGCTGCTCCTCAGGTTTGTTTTCTCTATGTTTTTCATTTCCTTTTGTTTTATTAGTTTTCTTAAGCTTTTGGAATAATCCCAATCGTTGTCATGTTATCCTTTGTGCAAATTGTACAAGTGCATCATGCCATGCTAATGGATGGGAGGAAGGTATAGTTAAAGTTTAACATGAAGACATCAAGATCTTGTTGGAGGTTTTGAGACTATATTGTGTTTAGTTTTGGGATGCTAGAAGGAAATCTAGTTATATTTTCTTAAAACTATATTATGAAGTCATTGGAAATTCCAAAGTGCGATTTGATCCGTGAACGGAGGTGACGGTAGCAAATGGTGTTCTCAGCTTCCAATTTGTTTCAGGATAAGGTTTTAATGAAGCCCTTCTACTCTTATACTCTGAAATGCATTCTCCATTTAGAAGCTGTTCCAGGATTTGACTCGACTAGGAACGAAAAGAACTGGAAGGCAAGGACTGAATAGACAATGCCACTTTAGAGCTGACTGAACTTCAGCGACCCTCGGGCCTGAAATTATGGAGCCCGTCTTAAAAAACTTCAACACCAAGTATTCATAGGCTAACTAATCACATACCATTCTCTCAACCATCTAAAACTCACTGGCACCAGTAATGATAGCATTGAACATTTTAAATTTTTAGTTAATAATAATAATAAAATCTTAAATTTTCTAACTACCATTAGGTATAAGTTGGTGTTTGTGTAAGGAAGCTGAAGATGGTCACGAAGATGCACTTCCAGCGGATTCCAAAATTCTGTGGGCTTCAGTACCTGGTTCAGGTAGTTCGCTTGGAATCTGCCATAACAATTAATTAGTAAATGAAGGAGATGAGAATCATACTCTCGATAATGAAACCAATGGTTGCTAACCTTTCCATACGAGTTTGCTGTTGTTGCGGAGGCACCAGAAGCTAGCAACAATCTAATAACATCAGCATGTTCACCTCTTGCTGCATGGTGAAGAGGCTGCAAAAGGGTTTTAATATCAGTGATTAGTGAAACGAAAAATAGAATAGTGTTATATATACAAAGGATGACAGGGGGGCGAGGAGGGAGTTTAAAACACAGCTACAGGTCCAATAAACTGTCACTCTAAGAACCCTCGTTAGCTCCCACCAGCTAAAGGACTGGGAAAAGCCACAGCAATGACATCAGCTATCTGGCCCAACACAACAATCCCAACAAGATTAAAAAGAAACAGGAAACAGGAATCACATCATTTCTTTTTCGCCCTATTTTCTCCTCCTAACCAATTTCCAGTCAGCTCTAAGAATGTGGCCTCCTACCAGAACTCAAAAAACATTCAATTTATTATCGGAACTCACAGTATCACCCTCATCATCAACAGCCTCTAGCATCCTTTTCACATGCTCTGCACTACCAGCACTGTTCAGTAGAAGTTGGACTATCTCAGTAAAACCTGCAGCAGAGAACAAGGGCGGGGATGGAGCAAAAAAGAAAAGTTCAACACTAGTTTTGATAATTTTGCAGGGAAAGAATTCAGAACAAGTTGATTGTGATAAATTCTTGTTCTTACCCCCTGCACAAGCATCGTGCAAAGGAATTGCCCCATCTTCATCCTTGGCCTCCAAGTTTGCTCCCCTTTCCAAGAGTAGCTACAGAGGAAAGTGAAATAATTTGTAATACAGTTTAACACTATAAAGCACCACCAAAAAGAAGTAAAAGAGAATATATCAAGACCACTAACCTTGACACAGGGTAAATATCCATACAGGCATGTCAAATGGAGAGCCGTGTCACCATCTTCCACGGGTTCATCAATGCTGCCATTCAGGTTATCTGAACCAGAAACTAAAGCATGAGCAGAAATGAAACGGAGAGCCGTGTCATGATCTTCCACCTATTTGACTAAGTTGGCATTTTAGTGCCACGCAATGATGAAAGGAATGAAATGGCAGTTGAAGACGTAAAATAAATTTTTTGTGCTTTCAAACTTCTGATTTCTAACTTCATTGGTGGAATGAATTCTGCACACATCGCCCCTAACTCTAGAGATTTCTTACAAACCTTGTAATTGCCAATCTTCCATTACTTTCTTTAGGAATCTCGCATTCCAAAATTCAATTAAGCAGCTTCATTTTTGGGGTCAAGTTCAAGCATTATTAACTTTATAGGCAAGCAATGAACCCATTATTAAACTCTTTCATAAAACTGTTTCCAGTATTTACTTGTGGAAACAATGGACCCAAATAACCAAATCTATCTACTCAGATGCAGAACCGGGCTTTCGAAGTGAGAAGTGTTGCTAGCCTAAACGCGGTAGACTAGTTTTTAAAAGAACTGACAACCCTAAGGAGATCCTTTTGTGTTTCATTCTTAGCAACTCAATCGAGATTACTGGTCAGCTTATTAAAACAAACCTTCCAAACTCACCCAAATGAACACAGACCAATCCAAAAACTCAAAAATCCAACCAGCCCACATATTTTCTTTTATCACACCAATCCTAATTGAGCAAGAATTAAACCCAAATATCCAACAACTAGAAATTCAAGCAAATCAGTGCAACCGTACAAGTGGCAAAAAACCCAAAAGGCCAAAAAAACAGGGCAAGAGAAAGAGAGAAGGTACCAACCTAGAGCATTGCGAAGAGCGTCGAGGTCACCGAGCTGAGCGGCGCGGGCGAGGTCAAGGAGGTGAGGAGGAATATCGGAATCTTGGTCAACCAAGCCGTCTCCTTCAAACAGAGCATTGTCTTCTTCGTTCTCCTCTTCTTCCATTAGATTGTCGAGATGTACAGCCATTTCTCCTCTTTTTTAAATAATTCTCCGTCCCCCTGTGTTTCTGCAGGTAGGATGCACAGGGAGGTAGAAGCAGACAGCTAGATAAAAAGTAGGGCTTCAGCAAGTAAAATAAAAGTTAAAAATGGTTCGCGGCACGAAAAAGAAAAAAGAAATTATACGTGTAAGAAGTGGCCCAGAGAGCAACAGAAGTGGGCCTTGACAGAAGACAATTGATGGGCCTGAAGCTGTATAGAAGAAGACCAATACTCAATTATCTTTTGGTGGGCATGAACCCTATACCTCCAAGCAGGGCGCCGTTCACCACAGTCCACACTTTGTAAGAGATTGGGTTCGTCTTTGGAGTCTTTCCACCCCGCTCAATGTGGTCACTTGTGGCTTGCTTCGTGGAGGTGGTCCTCTGCTGGGTATGGATGAGAGCAGTGACTTGGAAGCAAGCCACCTTACCATCTTTCGAAGCTCTAAAAAATATATCAAGACTTTTATCCCTTATTAATGATTTGTTAAAGGATTTATGTGATTATATGGGGTAAATGAAAAGAAACAAACTATAATTTGACGAGTGTGTAGATATTATTCTTAAGATATTTTCTCAACATAAAATTATTTTTCACATCCAACAAATTCCTCTTTTAAAGATGAGAGGATTATAGAATCAAGGAACAAGATAGAGAAAAAAAATACTAGCAAGTCTTGTAAACATTAAAAAAAAATACCATAATTTTTTCAGCATACTTTAATTGTAAAAATACATTGTATATAAACTGCTAACATGTAATAACTAGTAAAAAAATAAATTAGAAACTAAAAAGTTAGAATTTATTAAAAAATTAATTCTAATAAAAAAATATTTTGAGCCTAACACCATTTTCAGACTCATATTTGTCTTAATGTTGATTGTCAAATCTAAAAATTTTATTTTTGTCCAATGTTGTCAAATCCATATTAAAATTCACTATATAAATATTAATATTAGATAAATTATTTTAAAATAATCTTTATTATTTACAACATTAAAGCCCTAAAGTGAGTTAATGAGAAGAAAAAAAAAAGCACACGAACAACTACTAAAAGATTAGCTTATGTTACAAGAAAAAAATCCATTCAACCTGAGTTTTGAGGTTCAAATTGCGCTAATAATTAAATCCTTAATCTCAATTATACTAATGGAGACTTTACTGGTGTATGTGTATTATTTGAGAGTATAATAGTGATTGTTTTTTAAAATATAATATAATATAAATGAAATACAAAAAATTTAATATTTTTAAAATATAAAAATAAACAGTTACATGTAAAAGTGTTTAGGATTATACTAGCTAACACATTATCATCATACATTTGCAGCTGTGAAATGGCAATAAGCAGCTATTTATCATCTTCCCTCAGCTCGCCTCACGCAAAGTGGTCACATGCATTCGTGCTTCTCAACACCCACGAAATGTGGAAGTAACGAACAAAAAAAAGTGTAGATAACCTCGTCTTTACATCGTGGGTGTCATACTCTTAATCATCTTTCTATGTACATGCCCACTTGGTATTAGAAAGTGATAGCACACGACAAAAGAAGGGAGAGATCAGTTGGGTACAAGTTCCCTTGTCTTCTTCTTTTTTACTTTTTTTTACGTGGGGTGTTCGGGCCAGCTTACGCGCACCACGACTAATCTCCACGGCCCACTGAATACCCTGCAAACCCAGTAGGCATGTAAAACACCGCGGAGGTGACAGGCGTGCACGCCAGGGCTCGAACCCAGGTGCAATGGAAGGAGACAAGCCCCTTCCACCGCTAGGCCAAGCCCTAGAATGCAAACAATTTCCATTTTAATTGGATTAGTAATGGCAATCAACCAAGGGAGAAGCTGTGAGGACAAGAACTTGTTCCTTGGATGCAAAATGGAACTTGGACTCTAGGAGATCATCTTCAGGTGCCGGAAGATTGAGATCTAGTTGTAGGCTATTTCTTGGTTTCTTGGATTCTTGGGACTCTTGATCAGGACTACTAACTCTTCCCAAACTCACGGTTGTTTTCGTTGCTGTGGTTGTGGTTGTGGTTGACGTGGTAGCTGCAAACGCCCTATGCCGTCTCATATGACCACCTAAAGCCTGACCAGATGAAAACTCAGCACCGCATACGGAGCACTCATGGACCTTATTAGATTTCACTTTAGGACTACATAGAACCCTATCATTTACTAGTTGCAATGAAAGGGTTGTGCTCGTATTAATGTTATTTCGATTTCCGTTTTGCTCTTCATGAGCCATTTGTACCGTCGTCAACACTTTCTTGTCTTCATGATCAAGGTTACCAGGTTTTGGTTTCTTGTGACTCGCTCTATGTCCACCAAGCGCTTGAAATGAAGGGAAACGCCTGTCACAGGTCTTGCACTGGTAAACATATAAACCAGCATCCTTGTTGATATACGTAGTAGTTGCTGCTGCTGCAATAGCCACAGGCTTGGCTAATTTGCAGTTTTGGTTGCCTTGAGCCAAAAGAATCAAACAATTGGCCATGTCTTCTTCCTCCCCAGTCCTTTCCGTGAATTCAAATGAGGTGCTAGGACCAGGAGACGATGAAGAGTTGTTGTAGATTCTTTGATCACGTTCACCTCCACTCTCTCCAGCGCTAGATGAGCTAGAAGATGTCATGGCTAACGTTAGCGGCAAAGATGGCCTTGGTCGCTTGGTACGCTTGCCTTTGATGATTTGTTTTAGTTCCTTAGACCCCATTTTTTGATCTTGAGAACCCATCATCGTTAATTTAATGATCCCAGAAGAACAGAGAGAGAGGGGGGGAGAGAGAGATGAGGAGGAAAGCTAACAAGGTAGGAGAGTTCGAGTTAATCTTGCACTAAAAAGGTAGTAATGAATGTTGTCGAGGGAGAGGGAGAAGGAGAGGGTTTTTTTTTTTCTAATTAGAGCTGTAACCCTTGGACAGTTACGTGAATTTCCTTGCTTGCTAGTCTTGCGTTTTCCAAACATGAAAGTTATAATAGACTTATTAAAAGAAGAAATACAGATGGATACACACACACAGAGAATATAAAAGAAAGAACGCGAGTATGAGGAGGCGAGGAAACTAGTGAGATTCGGTTGGCTTTGAAGCAAACCCATTACTTTTTCTAAGCGATTCTTTCTGGAGGATTGGTTTGCAAGCCTGGAACCACAGAATTTCCGCTTCCCTCCCTTTTTCTCTCTCGACTTTCATGCTTAAGTTTAGTTTTATTAGTTAGTTTTCGTTTGCTTTACTTGTTTTAGTGCACGCATCTTTCTGCGCGCAGGATCGAGACAAGCAGTACTGCTAAATTCTGGAACTAGTAACTGTTCATCAAGCAACGAATCATTTATCGAATACAAGGACAATAATCTTGAAAACTGAAGGTGGAGATATATAATAACCATTTTTGAGAAAGTAGGATTGTTGACCTTTTGCTCCATGTGCTGATGGAATGGCCTATGGACTTATGGCATTACATTAGACGCTAATTAAGCAGAGACTTCATGTGGAGTTAACCCACGCCTACTTCACATTCGCACTGTACACTGAAAACTTCTTGGATGGAAAGTGACCCAAAAATCACGCCGGCCATATATGACATAATGTTAAATCATTATTGATCAACTTATGAAACTCCAAAAATACGGGGACCCTTTGCACAACAGAATTGAATGAAAGTTGATTGGAAATGGAGAACGTGGTACGTAGATATACCTGCAAAACAAATCTCCTTTAATGAGATAGAGTACGAGGGATCAGTGGATGTATAAAAGGAGGAAAAACCAAGTTTGAGAAAAGGAAAGATATGGAAGAGAAGAAGGTGAAAAAGATTATCCATTACCCTTTCACCTTCTTGTTCTTTATGTAGTCACAGGACTTTACAACGGGAGAAAGGTAATTCGGCTCATTCCTTTACCTTTACTGGTTCCAGAGACTGGTTAAGAGGCGCTTTTTATGGTGATAGATCACTACTGAATATACATTTAATGAATATACTATATGCCCTTCTAGTAGGTTGGTGGTAGGCCAGGTCCTTCTGGGCTAGCACTGTGTATGTTTTTATAAGGAAAGTGATTCCCCTCTTCCAGGCATGGTTATAGAACCTGATCAGTGATCCAACTGGTAAAATAATCCGGTTTAAAAATCAAAGTATATATTAATATAGTTCTTTTGATATAAAATTTAGCTAGTATAAAAGAAAATATCATGTTAATATATATGTTAGTATAATTAACTAGCATCAACATATTATAATATGTGTTTGTCTTCAAATAAACAAATTTTTAACATAATTGTCTTAAAAATAAGAAAATGTTAAATACAAGAATAATAAAATAAAAGGTTGTTTTAGAAATAAAAAAAATAACATAAAAAATATAAGGTAACAACATCCAAACTCCATTAAAATTAAAAAAAAAATTAGAGTATGTTCAACACTTAACAATGGTAGAATTAAAATGAAAAAATAGTACAGTATAAGACCTTATTAGAATAACCATATTTTTTCTAACATGTCAATATCTTTACTTTGATTGAATATAGGCATTAAGTTCTTTAATGTTTATAGACACAAAATTTGAATAAAATATTAATGAGATTAAGCTAACCTCATTAATGTCTATCAAAACATCACTATGCTCTAATAAATATTACAAATATTACGTGTTGAATAATAATTTATTTTTAAACAAATTAATAATTAAAGGACCAAATTTTCCGTTACTTTTATTTAAAGTATCTTGAATAGTCATGGTTAATAAATCATATTGAAAGATTTTTATTTTTTTGGTTGTCAAAGATGATGGATTATCTTTTACTATCAATTTTCATTGTCAAGAAAATAACTTAAAATTAATTGGATCATAATTATATCATTTCTAATAATTCCTACAAAATCAAAGTGAAGGTACATGATATAATTATTGATGATGCTACTTAATAATATAAATTAACTTTTGAAGAATTAAAAAAATACTTTTATTTTAATCTCTAATTACAGTGGATGTAAACCATGTCATTAAATCTGTGATATTCCAATCGATTTCTCTTTTTATAATGAATATGCTAAAAACTATTCCAATTCCCTTCGCATCCGAAAAAACTGCGAATTTAACTTAAAACTCGTATGACTAACTTTTGAAGATTTGGAGTACAAGTTTCATACATCACTCAACATTTATCTATATATAAAATTAATAAATGAGATTATGTCAAGACAATATTTTTAAATTACTTTGAATATAAAAATAATAATATACTTGAAAGCAAAAGTATGCGATCATTCCTCACGGACGCTCTATCACAATCATGTTCTGTATTCCTAAATAACTTCATTTCACTTATAAACTTACTTAGTAAAGTTGCATTTCTATTTGCATACTTCTCAACAATATCTAGAGGTCTAAAAATGATGTTTGTATATCTATTTATTAAATTTACATCATATTGAAACCAAAGATTCAACTAAAATCCCACTGCATATATAAAGCTTCATATACAATTATCAATCTCATTTATTGTTAATAATGTCTTGAAAATGCTAGACCTTGGCCTTTCTTTTTTAAATTCTCCTCCACGTTTCTTTATTTGTAGAATAGATAGCCTCATATAAATATCTCATAGAAGGTTTATAATCACTATCAGTATTTTATACAATTCGAACTAATGGTTCGATCATTCTTATAATTGATGCATATTCTTTCTAAAACATAGAATTCAACACATTAGCAACAAATCTTTTTCCTTTTGTTATCTTTGACATTAGCAAAAGAGATCATTTTCTAGATATCGTTATAGCTCTCAAATTATCTTTGTGTATTAAAATATTTTGCAAAGCAATGAGATTAGTAGCACAACAAGTAGAAGCTGACTAAAGTATTTATTTCTCTCCATTGTACTTTCTCATCAAATACAATGGATATCAATTATTATAAATACATTATGTAATATTGGAAGCATGATCAACAACAAAACAAACTAATTGTAACTTACCAATATCTTAGAGCATGAGTTTGATGCAATAAATAACACAAGAACATCAAAATATTAAAGGAAATTCTTACACCAATAACTTATCAGCAACAACATAATTAAAAGCATTATCAGTCACCATATACATGATATTTTCAAGCCCAACAAATAAAACAACCTCTTTGAACAACTTATACAATAACACAATAGTCTTTGAGGCTTCTGATATATCCATTGTTTAAAAAAATAATTCTTTTAGAATAATATACTAAGAAATTAATTAAAGTTCTTCTTTTTTTAGATTTGTCCATCCATCAATAATCAATGTATAACCAATTTTCTTTAAAATTTCTCGATAACTCTTAATATAAATTTTCACTTCATCAACTGTCTTTATCAAGTAATAACCATGAAAAATATGGAAAATTAGTCATTTAAAATAAGGATTCATAGTTGTTATCGCATCTCTAGCATGCTGATAGCATATAGAGTTAAATATTATTGGATGACACATATGCATCAATCATACATTTTGTTATAAAAAGATCAAATCATTCTATAACTTCTTTTTGTTTTTTCTTTTCAATAATTTTAGAGAGACTTTTGAGCACCATGAGTTGTTCTTGACATAAAACATGCTTTTAATATTGTATTTTCTTTATATTTTTATAGTTGATTTTTTAACAACACTAATGATTTTACTCTCTTTTTTTGGCATCCTTCGGTGGTAAAATTGCTACTTACCATTAACTTCTACATAATCATCATCGTCGTCATCTTTTTTTAATTGTATAATCATCTTTTTTTTGTATTTCCTTTATTTTATGTTATATGGATTATAATTTGCTTTCATTCTCTAGCTTTCCTTTTCTTTTCAACATTCCTCTAGAGATTTAAAAGCATTTGATGATAAACATCCTAAGGATATTTATAGCATTTTTCCACTTATTTTTTTAGTTCCAATTAAATGTTGCTTGAATTAATTAATATCTCCACTTGTAAAAAGCTTTGGCACAATATAGCATACTAATTTGTTTTTTTAGCATCCTACACTAAGTTCAAGAGGTTCTTTGCAAGGACCCTATGCCGAACTATTTTTTCTCTTATATCACTTGATGTTGAAATGGAAATTGAAGATTAAAATGATTGGGTAGTTAAAAAAATCACTATTTAAAGTGTTACTATATTGAGAAGATAGTTTAAAGATTTGTAATTAACCAAATCAAACTTAAATTAAAAATCATTATTACTTGCTAGCTCATTTCATTTAGAAAAACTGATTTGTTTATATACAAGCAAGTAGCAAGAAAAAAAAGTTATTTCATAATATATATGAGCATAACCTATTTATAAAACTGCTAACCTATTTATTAGATGTATATGTATATTTCTTCACATTAATATAGTTTAAGTATATTGAAGATGTTACTAATTTGATATGCTTTGACAAAGGGTCAACTATAAATAATAAAATAAAACTAAGAGAAAGCAGGTTAATTAGAGCTAGATTAGTTCAGTTCTTCTTAATGTACTAATTACCAAAATATTAAGGGATTGCACATCTAATTAACAAAATCACACAACACTTAAACCCACTGTAATCAGAGTAAAATTAAAACAATTAACAAAAGTTGACTCATTGCAATGCAAACACTGCAAGAAACAAAATACACGCATGCTTCCAGCAATAAACTTAAGCTTGGACACTAAGAGTTTAGTGCACAAAATAATTAATGATGCAAGAATCCTGCATGATAATAGCATACAGTAATGCTTAATAAACATTCCCACAAGAAAAAAAAAATCCAACATGGCCATAGTTTACAAGATATTTAACTAGTTTAAGGATAGAAATAATAACAAACAAAGAGTAGAATTATTTATTTATTCCAATCCATCCAAAATGAGCTATTAGGAAATAAATACTTCTCATATCCAAGATTCCCTTTAGAAAAGAACTTAGCTGCCAATCAAACTTCTGAATTAGGTAGCTAAAAAGATTTACTATATATATTTGTAGTGTAATATCAACTTGAACAGTGATACCTTTCTCTTGTTTAATTAAATATTGACTTTCTCAATCTAAATTCATATTAATTTAAAAAGACCTCACATGGAGGAAGCTAGCTGGGAATAGGTTTGGACGGTGGCAACAGAGCAAGGTTTCCACTCCCTGCGAGGTAGAGTGTTCTGTCAAGTGAATCAAGGAATATGTTAAGGCGTGAAGAGATTCTTGGCGTACGGCGTTACTGGAAGGAAGGCGCTGTGGGAGGGCACGTAAGGGCCAACGCCAGCCTCAGATGTGCTTGGGGAAAGTAAGGCATCAAAAAAGTACAAACTGTTTTTGTCCGTGTATTTTTCCTTGCTGCCCACTTGGCCATCCTCTTCAAGCAATCTCTCCGCCGCCACTCCACTTCTTTCCGCGGCTTCATACGGCACCGTGTAGAATACGTTACTGATAATTTTTGTTTTTTAATTTAATTAATGATGGAGAAATAAGCCTAACAGTACTGCGGCCTCCAATAGATGTCTTTCCCTTAATGCGCGCCTCTCCTCTCGGTAAAATCGCCATCACCATGGCCAAAACGGTAGCTGTTCAGCGACGGCAACAAGCCAGGATTTTTTATTTTGAAAATGAGATAATGTTTGTTTTTTATTATAATATTTAAAAAAATATTAATTTTTTAAAATATTAATATGGTTTAGAAATTTATTTGTAATTATTTTATTTTATTTTTATATAAGATTTATATGAGATTAACATATTTTATA
>SRLM01000091.1:2945990-3261063 GCA_015708895.1 Populus ilicifolia
AATTTTTTTTTTTTGCAATATATCCATTTTTATTACAATAGTAATACACTTATTTTTTGTAATATATTTTTTTATTTTTCATAATTTATTTCTTATATCACCCCATCAAAACAATTCAGAAATATAAAAAAAATTAAAAAAAAATAAAATAAATTTCAACCACCTAAATCTTAAATGCACCAGAGTTCCCAATGATTTTCACTGCTTTAAATTCTTAACTAGAATCCAAACTTAATTTTTAGATAAAGTTAATAAAGGAAACACCCATAATATCAAATTAAAAAAGAAAAAAGAATGGTAACATGAACACTATGATCTTCTCTGAAGAATTATAATCTACCAACCATTCAATTTTTATAATCAAAAGAAAAGTGTATATATGTAGTATATTGACAGTATAATTGTTAATAAAAACTTTTAAAGGATTGATAGCTTTTATATAGATTTTTCAGCATAACTATCATACAAGTAGTGAGGCGAGGCAGCACAGAGGAAAAAAATGTCGGTGTGGTTTAGGTCAATTCCTTGCTGTTATTTAAATTAAATTGACAAAATCTGCTCTCCTTCGTTCGGAAAAGAAAGAATTATTGAGCACATAGGCACAAAGTGGGCTTCCCTACTACGTAGAATAATTTTATTTGAGCCCATAATAGGCCCAATTCAAGATTTCTGGGCTTCATCGAATCAAACCAGACTGCTCCTTCTTTCGTTGCTTCAATTTTTTTTTATTGGTGACTTTAAAATAAAATCTGTTTTCTTTTTCCATAAGGTAATAGTATTACTTTAAAAGTTAAAATACATAGTGAAATTATTTTATCTTTTCTTATAAAATATTATAAATTATTACAGTATTTTTTTATATTTTTTCTTCTTCTTAAACTCATGCTTTTTTTTTCTTTTCCCTTTCTCTGTATATTTTTTTGTTATAAATTTTTTAATTATTTTTACCAGTTTTATTTTTTAATATTAGAATGTTTAGAATTTATTTTTATAATTATTTTTTGTCTATGAGGTTAGTATAATTTGTAATTTTATCAATATAATTCAAGTTGCCTCAATTTATGGATTTAGTGGGTTTTTTTCCTTTAAATTAAAACTAGTTTTTTTATAGTTTATTTTTCTTGTATGGTTAATAAAATAATTTTATAAAAAAATTATGTTATTAAATTTTATAAAGTAACACAAATTAAAGGATATGGGGAAACCACAATTCACTTAACACGTATTATACTATATTATAATAGTAATACAGTATTGTATTGCTTTCTTTTTATTTTTTTATGTTTTTTTTAAATTGTTTTAACTTTATCTTTTCAAATTAAGATTGTACAAAATTTAGCTCTATAATCTATTTATTTTATTTTGAATTTATACAAGGTTAGTATGGTTATGGGTTTGTTAAGGTAACTCAAGTTGTCCTAATTTATGAGTTTGAAGTGTTATCTATTTTTTTAATTCAACTTGACTTTTTTTATAGTTTTTTTCCTCATATTGTTAGAGAAATAGTTTTAGAGAAAAGTCATATTATTAAACTTTATAAAGTAACAAAAATTAAAGGATGTGAGAAAAGCATAGTTCACTTACACACATTGCACTATGAATGATAATAGTAATCCATAAAGTTTTTTTTTTCCCTTTTCGTTTGTGTTTATGAAGTTTTTTATGATTTTTTTCTCAAACTTTTTTTTTCGATTTCTTCTTTTAATATTAGGATGCTTGAGAATTTAACTTTATAATTTATTTCTTTTTATAAGATTGGCATGGTTTACAAGTTTATGAGGGTAACTCAGGTTGTCCTGATTTACACATTTGATACGGTGTTTTTTTTTCAATTGAATTTGACTATTTTGACATCTTGTTTTTTTCTCATATAGTAAAAAAAAATAGTTTGAGAAAAAAATTATATTATTTGATTTTATAAAGTTCATAGACCTATTCACAGGTTTAGTTAGTTGATTTAGTTTGAGTGTCTAGCGAGTTCAACTTTTTAAAATTAGGTTTTTTCATCTCTAAATAGTAGGTTACTTGAGAATTTAGGTTCATAAATTGATTTCATTTCGCATTTTATAAGTTTATCATGATCTAAAAAAATCTTAATATTGGGTTGGAGTTTGATTTCACAATCATTTATTTGTTATTATATAGTTAAATAAAAATTAGTTTTGAAAAAAAAATTATAATCTTAATGGACATAGCCCAATTCACAGGTTTAGAGTACAAGCTTGACTTACCCGATTCATAGGTTTGATAAATTTACCCACTGATAAGATATATTTTGTTATTTTACCATTTAATATTGAATTAATTAAGAAATGTAATATATTATTAATTTAATAATACTATTAAAAAATTATTTATTATTTAAAAATTAATTCACTTTAATAAGTTTAATAATATTATTAAAACAAATGGGGGGTATAGCGCTGAAAAATATATTAGTGTGTGAATGGCGTGGGAAAATGATGCAAAGAAAGGCATCCCACTAGTCAAAGACACGGTCATCAGGAAAGCCTTATCAATTTTGATCACTTCAAGAATTATATCCAGATGCCAATTTAGAGTATACTACTCCTATTATTATTTAATATTATCAATTAAAAATCAACATCAATATTTACATAGACAAAAAAAAAAAATAGAAGAGCAAAACACATTTTAATATTGTAATAAATGTTTTTGCCGGCCCTTCCTTGTCAGCTCTGAAGGCAAAGTCGTACATGACTTTACGTTATTAATTTACGTCATTGCGGGAAGTAAAAAAATGGAGTACGAATGCTTGGTATAAATGATTATTTAGTACCAGTTGAATACTGAAGATTTACGTGCTCTAAATATTGAATACTCGCTTAATTTTCAGCTATTGTCAGCAACGTATTAATTATATAAATTATATCTTACACCTTATCTAAAAGTTTAAATAATGGGTTAAATTGATTTTTTAAATATTATATTGGAGCTTTATTAATCTAATAATTATCACTTTAAATCTCATCATTTTTATTTTAATTAATAAAAAATTAAATATAAAATAAGTATTAACCTAAACTTAAAAAAGAATATTTTAAAGCAATACAAAACTATTCGTCGTATCTTTCCTAGTTAAGCTGTTGGTTATTTGACGGACGTTACATCAATGCCGGCGCGCGACATCCAACCTTTGAAGCTCTACTGTTTAATGTTTATAAGGCCAACCTTGCGGGTTCAACAAGTGGGGTCCCAACAGGAACCCGTCCCTAGTGCACACAGGTTAGTAGCGTAGGAATTGAAGAAGAAGTGTAGGTATTGAATATGGATGGAACTTGTGTGGTGTAGGAAGAAGAAGTCTTTAAGAATACTTTAACTTCATGAAATTGACTGTATATATCTGTGTGCGTAAGAAGTCTTTAGGAATACTTTAACTTAATGAAATTGACTGTATGGTTAACGTATTCTTAAAGACTTCTTATATATATATATATATAATCTCCTTAATTCTTCGTGATGTGTTTTAATTTATTACCTTGTACTGATGTCCATGAAGAAGATGTGCTCCAAAAACTAGCCATGATTTTCTTATCAGACTGAGACATTATTAATGAGGTGTAAGATAACTTAGGGCTCATGATATATCATGAGCTTGATATTTTGCACTCTTTCCGTTCTTGGTGTCATTCATAAGGTTTGTTGTCTTTTGGTGAAAGACAAGCCTTTCTCAGTCGTCTCTGGAGATGTTACCTTTTTTTGTCCTGAATACAGAAATTGTCGTTTGCTTCTTCTTTTGTATGAGATGATGAGAAGGAAAAAGGAAAGACTGGAGTCCTATGAAATGCGACCAAGTGATCTCCTGTTCTTGCATGAGTGTTGTCCTGCACTGATCATTCCCTGTTGGCTAATTAAGGCTCGTCGGTGCAAACACATTTTCCTCTTTGATTTCTTCTTCTTTTATGCATCTACATGACTGTAGCGTGTAATCCGTCTCTATTTTCCTATCATTTTGTTTTCCTGCTGTAAAATAAAATATGAGAGGAAGAAAGAAACCCGGGAAAGAAGAACAGGTCATCGTTTGGTCGGCTCATGATCCGAAAGGTGATGACAATTATTTCGAGAGCAGGGTCCTGCTGGTCATGTGATGGTCACCTCACCACCACTAAAGTGATAGGCTACAGCTGTCAATTACTGGTTTGTTAATAATTATCTGTGATCACTCCCTCCAGCCTGGTAAGGTAACGTGCTTGATGCATTTTGGTGCCCCCACCTTCGATTCCAGCTCGATATCTTGGAGTTTGTGCACCTGAAGAAGTCAAAAAACAGCAGAAGGGGTAAATAAGGTTGCGCCTTTACTAGCACCAGGAAACTAGGTTAGGTTTTGCAAGCAGAGTCACCGACCGTTTTGATATCTTTCTAGCATCCTTGATAAAAAGATATTTTCAATTCTAAAACATCATTCAGTTTAAAAATTATCAAATCAAATTCATTTTTTTTTTATAAATTTATAATACCAAAATTATTTTTTTAATGACTACCAAACACTCTCTCCTTTTTTTTTTTCCTCGAAACTTTTTCTCTACTTTCTCAATGTTCAAGCCCTAAAACGTTATAAAACGAAGCTTTGGACTGACTATATCAATGGAGGTGTCAATTAATGTCGAAATCCCTGAAATATGTCCTCGACAGGGAGTCTAAAATCCGGTGGGTTTGAGAGTAAAAAATTAGAAAATCTAATTGTGTAAATAGTTTCTAAGTTTCGATTCAATCCTCAGTCGAAACTGATTTTCTAGGCTAATTGAATAATTGAGTGGGTTCGGGGTTTCTTCACTTCTTCTTCCTCTACAAGAGTTCAGGGAATTCGACAAAAAAAAAAAAAGTGAATTAATTAACAGTAACCAAATGCAAAAGCTTGATCCCTGTCTCTGTCCTCTTCTCCTGCTTTTTTAGATTAATGAAAAATGATCTAAAAACTATCCATAAGATAGGAATAAAAACTCATTTCTATCTTATCTCCAAAACCAGACTCGTTTATATTTTAATTATTTCAGTTTCTCGGTAATTAAATAGTAATCAAATAATATTGTAACGATGATTAGTGATGTCACCCGATACGGCCCATGAAGTAATATAAATTAAAATAGAAATAATACAATTATATTCCAATTATACGAGTGATATAATCATGGTAGCCAAATTCCGGTCCACACTATTTCAGTAAGTAATGAAAAGTTGGCAAGGAACGTTAATTAAGGAGGAAATTAGGAGTCAATGTTAAGTGTAGAAAGAGTTATATAGAATACATATCCATCTTCTCAAACATGCAATTTGTGGGGTTGGTTGTCACGTAAATTAACTTGAAGTTGTCGATCTTTGATGAACATTTTCTAATTTATTAGTTTACTATTTACAAGTAAGCTAAGGCCTTGAGTAATACCAACCGCAACTTCCATTAGGAGCCACTAAAATATATTCCATCGTAGTTATGGTAAGAGAATATATATATATATATATATATATATATATNCAGATATATATATATATATATATCCCGTGACAAGCAGCTGGAAGAACCACCAAAAACAAATTGAAAGAAAGTGAGAGCTGATCAGCTCGACTAATTGGTTTTTTTTTTTACCTTTGAACATCCCGTGATAGTTATGGTAAGAGAATTAGGTTTTTTCTGTTTGTTTGAAAATCAACAAAGAAAGCATTTTATGGGGACCCTTTCTCATCATCTCGCAAAAAGAAATGCATGTATCCTCTAATGGTGTGGAAATTAGGATCAGAATGGAGTGGCCCTTTTACGTCTCGAATCTACAGCACTCTCTGAGTTATCCTTGATAGTTTGATAAGAGAAAAAAGAAGGAGAAGAATTAAAACCAAGAAAGGGTCGCATTCTGTTTGAAATGATCGATGAAATAGAGTTCTGCTTCCATTAGTGTATTTGCAGACACAGCAGTACGGTTCCGTGCCTTCCTTTTGCTGTGCTATATGCGAACGGAAGTATTAACAGCACAGTCCATTCCAGTCTGAATTATATCAACACCAGCAATAACTCTCGTACGTGGATAATATAATTTTAATTAAAAAAAAGCGATTAAGCTTGAGAATATGAGGAAAAAAACACGACATCAATTATTAACTAGAGATCCAATCTGTTCGGACTAGTCTCCCCGTGATCTCTGTAATCGTACCTCTCTTATCCCAAGCTTTCCTATCATGAGTTGGTGTTCTACACAATTGCTGGGGCCTGTGGTTGGTTTTCTGTAGTTAGAAGAGTTCCGAGCCCCTTTTCTCAAGATTAAATTGCAGTCTAGATGTGCTGCTTTCATTTAGGAATATATCCATATTTGAAGTCGTGAAAGTCTCCTTTTCCTCTTGTCACTTCACCTCCTTCACAATAAATGTTTGAATTCATTATTTATAAATTAGAAAAATGAAAACAAAAACATTACGGATATGAAATCAGCATCTTATTCGACAGGATCACTTAATGATATTATAATTTAGTGTTTTGGATGGGGGGGTACTTAGTTTAATATTGAACATATTGAGAACACCAAATTACCCGTAATTGAACACATTGCAAAAGTTGTGGCGGTGATGCAACCAACAACCCTATTGATATATTGTTTTAGGGTTTCTGAGTTTTGAAGGCCTATTTGGAGTAGAATAATTCCTAATCATGGATTAGGCCAACGAAGCAATGCGGCAACAAATATTAAAGTAGTAGTAACCCTACCCAGCTTGAGAATTATATAAAAATCATGACCAACGACTCCTTCTGGTGACCATGATCATCGATCATATCCAATCGATCTTTTGTGCCTATCTCATTTGAGATTCCCTTATTTTATGTCAAAAACGTGATCAACGTCATGACAAGCTGACACTTAAACTATAAATTACATCACGTTCTTCCAATATCGTCTATCGGATATTTTTTTTCCCTTTTCTCTTATATTCGAGAGGTACTTGTCTGTATATACGCTTTAGCCACCCTAGCTAAAGGCTACCCCCTCCGAAAAAATATATATATGAAAGTGACTTTTGATGAAATATATACACATTTCAAATTTAAACCCATGAATAGATTATGAATTTTTGGATTTTTCTAACAAGTGCCCAAATTACTTGTTAAGGTTCATTAATAAGTTACATTTTGGAATTGAAATACTCGAACCTTTTTAGCTTCGATTGAGTTTTATGCATTATACATCTATTAGGATTGAATAAAAACACGAAAGGATATGTTAAATATATTATACATATCATCCATGCACCAATTTTTTCAGATGATCCTGAACTCTAATCTGTTAATATTTTCAATTTAAGAATATTTTTCATGAATAATGCTGTATAGATTTAATAATAAGACTGGATATTAAAAGGGGTGATTTTAATTATACATATTGTAGGGTAGAGATAATACATGACGGATTGGAGATAACACTAGAAAAATCTCAAATTTGTTATTAAATTTATTGATGACAATTTAAATTAACTAATTGAGAATTCTGATGTTATAAATGACTAAGGGAGCGTGTTTCATGATGTTAAGGTTGATATCACACAACGGAATTTTCAATTATTGATACTTTTGTTTCTAATAAGAAAATAGGAATGTCATTAGATTCTAACTATTTAGTTCTCAGGCGTCACAATGAAGCTTTCCAAGAACATACATTTAGAAATAATAAATATTGAGACGCAAAATAAAAATAAAAATAAAAGGAGGTTACATGGAGACCACTATATGTATGATTTTTCAACATATCTGTGGTTTCTTCTTGATCCAGCCACACATTTATCGACAAGTGGGAGATGTTTCATTATTGCAATAAGGCTACACTATCATGCTTGCTCAAGGGAAAATTTTCTAGGATTCCAAAACGAGTGGCCACACTACTTTTCAAGTAAGGATGATAACTCTATCTATCTTTATTCAAGTATACATATTGAAAGATGATAATTTCATTACAATTATTGAATATTTAGGGATGTGTTGTGAGTTTGGCGGCTAGTGCTTTTCAAAATGTTTTTGGTATTAAAATATTTTAAAATAATAAATTTTAAAAATTATTTTTATATCAATATATTAAAACAATCTAAAAATATAAAAAATATTAATTTAAGTAAAATAATAAAAAATTAATTATTTTTAAAAATATTTTATAAAACATAAAAACAAATAAATTCTTAATATCCACAAAAATAAGGAAGCAAAAGGACGGGAAAAACGAAAGTTACATTAAATTCTATTCATGGAAGTATTCTTAGTTGTAACTTAGCACGAATATGAAGCGAACTCTTTTTTATTTTTTATTTTAAAAGATAGATTTGAATTTGAGATAGCAATGTGAATGCTCACTGAGTTATAATTTATAAGATAATACATCGTTTTTTTAAAACACATCATTGATTTTAAAATAAATAAACAATAACTATATAATCATAAGAGAAGAAATATTTTTTTATTAAGAGAAGAGGGGATTTTTGTTTTTTTTTATTAAGAGAAGAGGGGATTTTTTGTTTTTTAATAAAATGATAAATTCTTCTGCAATTTGGTTTATTGATAATCTCAAGTGAATACTAATTAATTTGAATCCCTTTGAATGCTTTTATATATGAAAAACATATGCTATATATATATATATATATTCAATTCTAGAAAAGGAAAAAGAAAAAAAAACATTTCACAACCTTAATTTCAACCGGAAACCGGATAAAACAGGTTAACCAAGACCAGTCTCTCAATATAAGTATGGCCACAAAGCTGTGAAGTAGAGACCAGTACTTGCACAGAGCACTCTCTAGCTAGCTACCACACCCAGTGTGGAAAAAAAAAAAAAACACAGAGCAATTTTCACCGTTTGTTCTTTGTTCAGACAACAAAATATGCCGATCAGAAACATCGCCGTAGGCCACTACCACGAGGCAACTGGGCCCGATGCCTTGAGGGCAGCCTTGGCTGAGTTCATCTCCACCCTTATTTTTGTCTTTGCCGGTGAAGGGTCCGGCATGGCCTTCGCCAAACTTACGGACGGTGCTGCCAACACACCCGCTGGACTTATCGCTGCAGCTATCGCCCATGCTTTCGCTCTTTTTGTTGCTGTGTCTGTCGGTGCCAACATCTCCGGTGGCCATGTCAACCCGGCTGTTACTTTCGGTGCTTTTATTGGTGGCAACATCACCCTCTTGCGTGGCATCCTGTACTGGATCGCTCAGCTCCTGGGTTCCACTGTCGCTTGCTTGCTTCTCAAGTTTACCACTGGTGGCCTGGTAAGTTTAGACAACTCTCTGTCCGGACCCTTTTTTTATTTGATGAAACCAGTTTTCAAGGTCGTTGTAGCAGTTAAGATGGAGTAACTAAATTTTGAGTTTTGACATGGCACAACGCAGGAAACCTCTGCTTTCGCTCTGTCCTCTGGGGTTGGTGTCTGGAACGCTTTCGTTCTCGAGATCGTGATGACCTTCGGACTTGTATACACAGTGTATGCCACAGCTGTTGATCCAAAGAAGGGTAACTTGGGAATCATAGCTCCAATTGCAATTGGTTTCATTGTCGGCGCTAACATTTTAGCTGGAGGTGCATTTGACGGGGCTTCAATGAACCCAGCTGTGTCATTCGGCCCTGCTTTGGTGAGCTGGACCTGGACCAACCACTGGGTCTACTGGGCAGGACCTTTGATTGGTGGTGGACTTGCCGGGCTCATTTATGAATTCTTCTTCATTGGCTTCGGCAACCACGAGCAGTTGCCGACCGATGACTACTAAACAAGTGGATGGCTAATATGTGCATGGGATGGTTTTAATTTCAGTGCCGCGGCTTTTTCTTTCCTTCTCTGTATTTATTTCTTAATTACGAGGGTATTTAATTTTCCTGTCTTTCATCTGTGATCGTTTCATCATCATCATCATCATCTTCAGAGCACGGTGTGATTTGTGTATTCGATCTTCTCCAGTTGTAAGATTTTATTTCCAGGCGTCTTTCTTTCCCCCCTTTTCAATTTTCTTGGCCTTCCTTTTTTCAAAAAGGAAAATTTTCGGTGAGCGGTCATAAAGCCGGTAAGAAAAAAGGATTCACATGGTTTCTAATATGAATAACACGCGGCGTTTTGCATCTTTCGTGTGCCCAAATATAAGATAATGTTATTTTCTTCTATGCTAAATGAAGAGGCACTGAAACAAAATTAAATAAAATGGAAAAGGGCATCTGCTTTTTAATAAAAGAGAGGTTATTGATTAATTAATTATTAATTAATTAATCTTATTGTGACTTGGAATGCTATGTTTTTGTTAATATGGTTAAGAAAGTAGTTAAGTCCATGATTTTTTTTTAAAATTATTTCTTTATTATAGAGTCAGCTTACCTTAAATAGCAAACATGCAATGATTAAGTCTTCGTATCATTCCCTTCTCCCTTTCTAATGTACACGCATGCTAGGTTTTGCATGGAGGGTGTTTGATTATGTTCGTTTTGATTTTAAAAGTAATTTTAGTTTGTAAATAGATTAAAATAATATTTATTAAAAATTTTACTTTTAATACATATTTAAAATCTCTGTAGAATCGCTTTCCAGAACGGACACTATAAAGTCGCCATTTCCATGTGCATTGCAAAAGTGGAAGCTTGATCTAATAGCTGTTTCCAACTTCTACAAACAGAAGATGTTAAAACAAGGATAAACTTCTTCAACAAAAAAGCTAGAACAATAATAATTTGGAACTTTCCTTTTAGAAAAAGTATCGTGATCTTTTAAAAATTCGAAAACAATGGAGGAATTTCTTCAAATTTAAGTGAATATTGTAAAAAAAGACCCTTTTTTCATCCAAAAGAGTCTTCAATATTTTCGGATCATTCCATAGCTGCGTTCACTCATCGGAACCCCATCCCGGCTCGCCTAATGTTTCCTTTTCCTCTTGATATAGACGGAAGCAGCAGAACACGTGAAGCTCTTGGGACCGTTTTCAGACCACGCCTCGATTACTTTTCACTCCGGACCCAACTCTGTGTTCTGTCCTTTCCACTGTTTTTTGCTATTTGTTGGGATTCATTATCCGGTGGGAGGCTGAGAGGGCAGCCAACCGCACTGCTTTCTCACAAATCATCCCATCACTTGATGATCTGTGGTCATGTTCTCCAAATCCTTTCCTACCCACCGTCCTGATTATTTCTTCTTTTAGCACCGCTGCATCGTGCACACTGCATGCTTACTCGTAAAAGGGAAGCAATTAAATGTGGCCCGATTCCCTTGTCCACGGCTACACTACAGGAGCAGCATGTGCCAGTTTTACCCTCTTTTCTTGAACGGCGAAAGTGCCAGTGGTCGGTCAGAAAAAACTTTGCACGGTCTCATCAGCGATGATACCCGTGCTTGAGTGATATTTCAAATTTGCATTCTCATCCTCGGAATTGATTACAGAATTTCCGGATGAGAGCATCCGAGGAGACTCTGGAGGGAAGGAAGGGGAGATAATTTCCGTGTCGTTGTCACTGTCTTTGAAGCGGATCATCAAAGGGGATTCATAGGACCCACCAATTGATACACCATATGGCAGTCCCGAATGAATGCTCCTTTATTTACAAAGAGATGAAGATACTTTTTTCCCAGTTCCGTTGAAATTGCTTTTTTAAATTTTTAAAAAATAATATATATTTTTTAAATAAACACATAAAAATACAAAAAGAATAATATTTTTCTTTTCAAAATCTTTATCGAACCCCAATCCTTACACTCTTGATTCAGCGAATTTCACCCAAGGATCGGACGGACAGTGACTTTCATTGTCTTTCACATGGGGCGGTGATCCCCATGGAAATAAGGACAAAAGCTTTGAAGGTGAACGCTCACCCAAACGTTCATCGTTAGCGTTTTTGTACTGGTCTGAGAAATACTTTTTAAAATATACTTGATGATAGGTGTATTTGAAGGTGTAGATATGATTATTTATTAAAATATTTTTTATTTAAAAATATATTAAAATAATATTTTTATTTATTTTTAAAATTACTTTTTAAATACAAATCAAAATAATTTCAAAACATTAACAAATTAATTTGAAGTAAGAAAATAAAAAAAATAAATTTTTTAAAAGTATTTTTAAAATAGACATAATAATTTCTAGTTTTAGAAAATATTAATAGGTCCCGGATGACAACAATTTGTTATTGCCTTTTAATATTTTATAAGAATAGTATGGTTGTTCAATAATTTCTGGTTTTAGAAAATAAAAAATCATTTTCTTTCAAAGTTTAATGTAAAAAAATGAATTTGACATGTAAAAAAAGAATGAAATGCAAACGCAAGTAAAAGCCTCTCAAGACTTTCAAAATATCAATCCAAAACTAATATAGAACTTTAAAATGCCATTTAATAAAAAACCTCAAAACTAATACAAAGATTATAAAATAGCATAACAATTAAATACTGATTTTTTTAGGTGAATAGCATAATGAATAATAAATAAATAAATAGTGATTTGTTTCTAAATGAATGAAGTATAAATAGTAAAGCACTACCTTCTCTTATTTTTAAAAATTGTTAATTGTTAATTCATGGGAAAAGATATTTAATTTACGTTCAAACAAGAGACGTCAAGTCTTCCAATAACTGGAAGTATAATGATCAAAGAAATAATAATAGGGTTTCAAGTAATAAATTATCAAAATAAGTTATATGAAATAAATTATACAATTGTAAAAAAAGATAATAGAAATAAAAAAAATCATATTAAAATTATGCGCAGAAGAACATGCATACCAAAAAATTATAACGAGGGGAGCTATCATTAAATACTATTCTAAGGGCAAAAAAACCACTTCTCTCGTATAAATTCAGTATGAAAACTGATCTGAATTGTCAGGTTTTAATAAGAAGACTCTAATTAAGCAATTTATAAAATAAAAAAAATTATAAAAACAAAAACAAACCTAGCTCTATTAACCCATCCTAAATATTGAATTTTCACATATAAATATACTTACAATAAGTGGCGGAGTCATGTAAGGGTAAGAGGGGTTTATACATACATACATACATATATATATATATATATATAGCATATTTCACTTTTTTTTTCATTAATTAACCAAGAGTTTTTTTAGAGGGCTAAATTTTCTTCATCTTTTTTATTTTTTTATTGTTTAATTTTAGTTTTATTTTTTTATAATTAGTTGTTAAAAATATTAGAATTTATGATAATTTATAGGTTTGTTAAATTAATATGTATATGGGTAATATTATATTCATGTAATTATGAATTGAAATGGATTTTGATGAATTGATAAGTATTTTTATATGAATTTCACATTGAAAATGAATTTATTTGTAATTAAAAATAAAGTATACTATAACTTAAAACATAAAAGATACAATACATAAATAAAAAAATATCTAACCTTTATATGTTTAACTTACTTATAAAAAATAATAAATCAATAAAAACAACATCAATTATAATGATAATCCTTTTAAGTTATGATTTTAACTACTCTCCATTATATGTCATTATAGAATTGTTGATAACAACTTCACTAGTTCTTGAAAGATTAAGAAAATACAGGTATTAAACTCATACTAAACTAAAAATAGAAGAATGATAGTTTAATTGTATATATTAAGAAAAATATTTTCGATAAGATTTATAATAAAGTTATTATGAAACAATTTTAAAATATAAAAACTGAAAAGAAACAATTATAACGTAAGTTTTTTTATTTTAAAAATATTTTTAAATTAATTTTATTTGTAATGAGTTAGTACATATATTTTAAATTGATTTCTCTATATAATACATGATATCAAATATTTGTTAATATTTCATTTAAAAAATACTAACTTTGTCACTGCTTACAATTATGGTAAATTGTGAAGAGTATAAATTTAAAATTATGAGTTAATATATATTTATTGTGTAAAATTAATAAAATCAAATTAAAATTATTTAAAATCATGTAAAATTAATAAAATATTTCACTATCAATTTTATAATTTTACAATAATTTTTTATTTTCAATTTTTATTAGTCTTGTTTTATAATCTTATATTTACTTATTAACACTTTAATAACAGATTTCAAATTAAAATCAGGATGGTGAAATAGTAAGTGCATAAAATGCACTAAAAAGGTTAGAGAAGTGTTGACAAACAGCTTGTTTGTGGTACACATGGCTACCTTACAAGTTTTTCAACTCCATGGTAATTAATAAACATTGCTTTTTAATTTTTAAAAAGAAAAAAAGATTATACCTATTACATGACGGGCTACTCTAATTATAGAAACACAGGATGTCTCTCTCCAATAATATACTCCTCACACAACCACTTATAAGTCATGAACAATATAGTCGTAGCCAAAATCTCAAAACAAAATTAACCTTATGATGATGTTAAAAAATCCAGGAGCATAAAAATAAAAGATTATTTATCCAGTAGGATGCAATTTTAGCTTCAATAAAATAACATTAAATAACATTGATTGCTTCAGCAAAATAGCATTTTCAATGCAGATAATGGAAAGGCCCACATATAAAAATTATAGCTAATTTTATAACCAAACTATATGTTGCAATTGTTACATAATAAACACTATTATAAACACTTAGCCAAAAGAGCTCTAAATGATCTTGAATACCTATAAAAAAAAATCTAATTAGAGAAACTTTAAAATCTTCTAATGGTAAAATCAGTATCTTATTTAATATTAAGGTAATAGAAAGTTTAAGATCTTGAACCTGAAATATTTATTATAAAACTCGCATGGTGTATTTATAGCCCATAAAAAAAGGGTTCACAGGGTAATTACTCTAATAATATTGAATGAATGATACACATCTCTTATTTGATAAGAATATAGTGGGTCTATAAAAGATTTTAAAAACCTAAAAAAGTATAGGGAGATTTAAAGTTTAAAACATCAAATATAACTAAGTCTATAAAAGCTTAATTCTTCGTTGATGTTTAGACTCATGGGAGGTCGGTTACTTCCTTAAACATGTAATGAGAAGATTGTAATTATCTTGGACTTAACTTACTACCAAGTCCAAATGTCCTGAGTTTAGCAAATGTACCAGATCCACGCTATCTTGGGCTTAACACATTGTTTTGCTCAAGCACTTTAAACTTGGCTAATAGTAAAGTACAAACATATCGGGTTTAATATGCATATCATACTTACACTACCTTTGACTTGAAGAACTGTCAAATCTAAGTGTATTGAGTTTCGTATGCATGTCAAATCTACACCACCTTATTTGGTGTATTGCCAAGTATAAATGCCTTGGATTTGGTTAATTGCTAAGTCCAAATACATCGGGTTTGACATGTATCCCAGACCTATGCCTACTCAGCCAAGTCCAAGCATATTGTGTTTAGCAGACATACTAGACCCACGCCACTTTGAAATTGGTGTACTACTTAGTCCAAATATCGGGTGTATTATGTTTGGTATTTGTGTTAGACTTATATATTTATAAAAGTAAATAAATAAAATTAACTCATCACTTTCCCATCAAAATTTAAAACAAGGAATTTCTTTAAAAAAAAATTCATTTATTTTCATTTAATTTGAATTTAACTACACCTTATTAAATTAACATTGTTCCTCTTTAATTAGCCTATTATCCTCCTATTTGCTTAATAATGTCTCTTTTTTTTCCCTGATTCGGGTATGTGACATTAATAATCAAATATAAAATGCCTATTTACTTTGGTTCTAAGCATCATTTAGCATTATCTATTCACTACGGGCATCTTTTATTTTGAACATCTTAATTTTTTTATTTGTTTTTAGTATATTTTATCAACTAATATTATAAAACTTGTATGCTATAGATACAGAAGAAGATAACAAAATTTATCCAAAAAAATATCTTAAGTGATGTAGGTTATTATATCAATGAAGCAATCAAGATTTCGTATAATCAACATAAAAAAATATATAGATTTTTGGCATCTACTCTTGTTTTTTATGCAAACTTACTAGCTAACCTTGAGCTCAGTGCTTTTTCATTATTTCAAGATTAACTTTGTGCATCGATTTTCTAGTAGATTGTATAACGATAATGCTTTATACATATACTGCTTAATTATATTTAGGTTTAATTAATTATATGATATCTATTATTTATGAGAACAAAGTCATGGTATTTTAGGTAATTTTTTTATTTTATTTTTTTATAGTAGTTATTATTACACCATTTATAAATTGTTGTTTGTTTTGTTTTTGAAAAGAAAAAAATAAAGTGTACTTTTATAATCTTTGTCACCAAATGGACCATACGGTTGAATATCCTAAAGTTGGAAGTCGAGTGAGCCCAGAACTATAAGTTATGCCATGCCACCACCAAAATTCATAACATAAAAACACCTTTTTTGCTAATTAAGTTGCAGTTATAAATTTTGACAATGTAACTATTGGTTGCTTATTAGATGACTAATACACTACTCTTGAATTAAGCATAAACACATAGCATAAAGTATTTGTTCTGTCATTCAAATCTTTGGCATAATCACTATCGGTATAAGCAATTAATTTATCTTCTCTTTTTTTGCTATAAAGTATTTCAAAATCATAAGTTCCCTTCAAATATCTAAACACTCTCTTGACTACCTTGAAATGAAGTTCTGTAAGGTAATCTATATATCTACTTAGTATACTTACAATAAACATAATATAAAGTCGAGTGGTAGTCAAATACATTAAACTACCTATAATTTGCTTATAGTGCCTGCCATTTAATTTGAGTCCAGTTGTGTCTTGCATAAGTTTTAATTCGGGTACAGTTGGATTAAGCACATGATTACACTTATCTATATCAATTCTCTAAGCACCTCATACTCATACTTTCTTTGATGAATGAAAATACCTCCATGTTTTTACAGAACTTCTATACCCAAAAATACCTCATTCTTTTTAGGTTAGTCATATCAAACTCATGCATGATGGATTTCTTAAAATCAATAAACATACATTCATCATTGCTAATAAAGATTAAATCATTTATATAGAGGCAAATAATTAAAATTTTACCTTTTTCATTTGACTTGATGAATAAGTTATGCTTATATGGACACTTCTTAAAACCTTCTTTCATAAAATAGAACTTAATGTGTACCATGCTCGGGGAGCCTATTTCAAACCATGCAACGTCTTTTTTAATTTGTATACTTTGTGCTTGTCATTTTTTTTCACATAGCCTAGAGATTGCTTAATAAAAACATCTTAAAAAAGATCTCAATGTAAAAATGCTCACTTAATATCAACCTAAAAAATTGTCCATTGCTTTTGAGTTGCTAAAGAGATTACTAAAAAAATTGTATCCATATATGCTACCAATGTAAACATTTCAGTATAATCAATTTCATGCCCTTAGATATAACTTTTTACAACTAACTAGATTTTATATTTATCTATCTCACTATTCTTGTTGAACTTTGTCTTGTGCACCCGTTTTATCCCAACCTTTTTAGCGCTAATAAGCAAATATATTAACTTTCACATGTCATTTCATTTGATTGCATCTATTTTTTCATCCATGACTATTCTTCATTTTGCATCTTTCATAGTTTCATAAAAAACATAAGATCAATAAATACAGTAAACATAACCATATAAAGCTCCTCAAATATTTCTTCCCCACTGACATAGTCCCTCATCCATAAAGTTTTTTTACACTTGTTTTCGGGTCTGCTACGTGTATTTTCACTGTTGCCTGAATTTACAAAAATTGCTTTTAATGCCCACTTTTAGATCAGTATGTTGATTAAACCTTACTTTTGGATCAATATGTTGATCACTGCTTCCATTGCCTGGCTTGTTATCAGCTGTAAAATATTCTTCATCTTCATCTTTATTTTTCTATTCTAAAATAACAAAATTAGCTATTTCTAGACTCTCACTCCAATCCTAATTTTTTTCCATCAAATACCACATCTCTACTCATTATAATTTTCTATGAGATGGGATCATATAAGCAATGTGCATTTGATTCTTTACTGATGCCAAATAGGACACATTTTACATTTTTATCATCAAGCTTGCTTCTTTTACAATCAAGGATATGAGTGTGTGTTATGCAACGTGAGACTCTAAAATGATAAACTAACAATTTGATGCCACTTAAAGCTTCTTCTAGAGTTTTACTTTTAATTACAAATTTTAGACTTCTGTTCAAAATATAAACAGTCCAATTTACAGCTTCTGACGAAAATCTCTTTATATCTTCTTTGCTGACAGCATACTTCGAACCATGTTCATGATGGTTTGATTTTTCCTTTCCGAGACTTCGTTTTGCTGAGGAGAATAGGCAGCTGTAAGTTGACAATGTATGCTATGCTTGTTGCAACAATCTATAATTTTTAATGAGATGAATTCACCTCCATAATCAGTACAAAGGCTATGTATACATGAACCGGTCTTTTTTTCAACATAATTCTAAAAGAGTTTGAAAGTAGTAAAGACTTCAGATTTTATAACAAGAAGATAAGCCCAAACTTTACAACTATAATCATTAATAAATATGATTACATATCTTTTATGGCTACTTGAAATAGGAGTGATGGGACCATAAATGTCAGTATATATGAATTAAAGAACTTAGATAGCTCTCTATGTAGATTCTTTAGAAAAATAATTTATGTTGTTTTCTAATCAAACAATCTTTATACACCTTTGTTGATGCATTTAAATTTAGTAGTCTGGTCACCATCTGTTTTTATTAAAGAAGATTCAATCCTGTAAAACTAAGATATCCATATCTATTATGCCAAAGTATAACATTCTTTTCTGATGAAGATTTAAAACACACCTGCTCCTTAGATTTCTTAGATTACACTTAAGTAAACAATTTGAACATTCTATTTGAAGACATGATTGTCTATATAATCAAACATCTTTTAGAATGATATATCTTACATGTTTCCTGCTAAATAAGAATAATAAGACCTTTCTTAACTAGTTGTCTCATGCTTAATAAACTGTTTTTCAATCCTAGAATGTAGAAAATATTTATAATGGTTAATACAAAACCATTATCAAACGTTCTAATATTTTATTTTCCAGTAAAAAGCATTTTGAATTATCTTACATTTTAGAATGTAGAAAAATAATTTATGTTGTTTTCTAATCAAACAATCTTTATACACCTTTGTTGATGCATTTAAATTTAGTAGTCTGGTCACCATCTGTTTTTATTAAAGAAGATTCAATCCTGTAAAACTAAGATATCCATATCTATTATGCCAAAGTATAACATTCTTTTCTGATGAAGATTTAAAACACACCTGCTCCTTAGATTTCTTAGATTACACTTAAGTAAACAATTTGAACATTCTATTTGAAGA
This sequence comes from Populus ilicifolia, assembly GCA_015708895.1. Lineage (NCBI taxonomy): Eukaryota > Viridiplantae > Streptophyta > Magnoliopsida > Malpighiales > Salicaceae > Populus > Populus ilicifolia. The sequence goes on from SRLM01000091.1 coordinate 2,965,304, forward strand.
CATGATTGTCTATATAATCAAACATCTTTTAGAATGATATATCTTACATGTTTCCTGCTAAATAAGAATAATAAGACTTTTCTTAACTAGTTGTCTCATGCTTAATAAACTGTTTTTCAATCCTAGAATGTAGAAAATATTTATAATGGTTAATACAAAACCATTATCAAACGTTCTAATATTTTCTTTTCCAGTAAAAAGCATTTTTAAATTATCTCCCAGCTTTACTGTCTCTTTAAAAGTGTCATCAAAATAAAATAAAAAAACTTCTTTTTACCACACATGTAATTGCTGCATCCAGATTCAAGAAACCATAACTCCTTCATGCTTATTGCCTTCTCATTTACATATGCCATTAATAACATTTCTTCTCCTCTTTTAGCATAGTTTGCCACCCCTTTAATCTTGTTTTTTGGATACTCATATGCAAAATGTTTTAGTTTATGATGGCAATAACATTCAATAATAGATTTGTCAAGATAATATCTTCCACCTCATCTGCCTTTGCCTTTACTTGATCCTTAAAAACCTTGACCACCTCCTTACCAACCTGATAATTCCCCTGTTATTGCCTTCAATGTATGCTCCTCTATGATATAGTTTATGATGGCAATAGCATCTATACGTTGTTCATAAATCACCACACTACTTTGCAATTCATTTATGAAAATTACATCAAAATCTTTTGATTCTTTGATAGAATAAACCACATAATCAAATTTAAAAGTCATGGATAGCAAGATTTTTTCAATGATTGTTAAATCAATTAAATTCTTCTCACCATTTAACCTCATCTTGTTCACAACAGTCATAGTACGAGCAAAAGATGAAGTTACAGACTCATTTCTTCTCACCATTTAACCTCATCTTGTTCACAACAGTCATAGTACGAGCAAAAGATGAAGTTACAGACTCATTTGCCTTCATGTTTAACATCTCGAACTCTTTTTGAAGAGGTTGTTGTTGTGCATGTTGCACTTGTGTTATACCTTAATACTTCATTTTCAAGGAATCCTAATACTCTTGGTAGAATCTTTGTTTAAAATCATCTCTAAAATTAAACGATCAATATTTTAGAAGAGATAATTCTTCGCCTTAAAATCCTTTAATTTTGCATCTTTAATTACCTTCATCTGAGCTGTAATAGGTTGGACTCCTTCAATCACGGTTGAAATCCTCTCCTCAATTAGACTCCAGTATTCCTTTGAACGGAGAAAATTCTCCATGAGCATATACCAATGATCATAGTGTTCGTCATAAAATCTCTTTCTATTGACATCTCTGATGTTATAATTAGGCTTAATACCAAAATGTTAAGAATGTTTTGATGTTTTGTTGAGAACTAATACAAGAGAATGGAAAAATATTTTGTGTATTATATATGTGAAGACTATATATATAGTTTTTTACAAGAATTGAAACTGAAGTTAAATCAAAATAGAATAACAAAATCCTAAATAATAATAATTATTAAAGTTAGGAATCAGTTAAGTACTAGAGACTTGATTAACTCGAACAAACTCTAATATCGACGAACCTTAATTTATTTTTGGTGCTCTGTATTTTTTAATTAAAATTATATTAAAATAATTATTTTAATTTTTAATATAAATACATTAAAACATTTAAAAATATCTAAGAATATTAAAATATCTAAGAATATTAAAACATTTAAAAATTATTTTAATTAAAAATATATTAAAATAATTTTTTAATTTTGATATAAATATATCAAAAACATCAATAAAATATATAAAAAATGTTAATTTGAAAAAGCTTATTATAACAGGAAAAAACATGGAAAATAAATCTAGTCTGCAATAATACGACGCCGTTTACAGGCATGGCGTCATGAAAGTCAAAAAGTGATCTCGCTCTTAAGTCATAATTGCGAAGTTTAATTGGATTTCGGGGTGGCCGGCAGACGCTGTCGCGTCGCGTCATCAAATCCGAAATGGGTTAGTCTATTGAGTAATGTGTAATTTTTCTCTTGGAAACGGTGGCCTGATATTTTTTCTTTGGTGACTGCCTTTACCTGTAGGTTTCCCTTCTTCATTCCTCGTGTGCAGGGGAGGGGCAGGGGTGGTGGTGTTCTTTTGAGTTTTGCGTTGCCTTCGCTTTTGGGCTAGATCACCACTTCACCCCATTGGAAAGAAAAGCTGATTCTTTTCTTGGTCTGTCTTTTCTGTCAGCTGGTTCAGGAATGTTGCTTTTATAATTATATTAATGTAACTGTTCCTATGATGAATTACGGTCAGTTCTTTCGAGGGAAGTTGAGGGTTTTTTTTTTAATAAAAAATTTCAGGTAATTAAACTGGAGCTCAGGATGTCAAGTTTTCCTGGTGAACACAAGTCTCCAGTGGATCTGGGATATGGTAATTTCGGGTATGCTTCCATTTTATAAATAAAGAAAGCTTTTTTACTCTTGTTTATTGCCCNNNCCCCCCCCCCCACCCTTTCTCTTGGTTCTGGTTTTGTTTTAGAATTGAAAATTTTCTTCTTTTTGTTTGATAAATAAAAATAAAACAAAGGTGCACCCACTATAGAAGAAGATGTAAGATAAGAGCACCCTGTTGCGACGAGATATTCGATTGCAGGCATTGTCATAATGAATCAAAGGTTCTATCCTTTCTTTCTTTTTTTTTGTAAAAAGAAATGCTTTTTAAAGCTCTCAATCAATATAATGTTTTTTTATGAATAGGATTCTATGGAAGTTAATCCCATTGATCGTCATGACATTCCTCGTCACGAATTAAAAAGGGTCAGTTGCTGTATCTCTCACTTCTGTTTAACTTTTTTGTTTTGTGTAATCAAATAAGGCATAAAGGTAGATCTTGTGCTGGTATATTACCTTTTCAATATTTTTAAAATGAAAATAATTTTTAACGTAATTAGGAAATAAAATGCAGATGCCTTTTATGATCATTGTTTCGTATGTATACTTTTCTGGGGCCAAGGTCGACATTGATACCATCTTATACAATTGCTTTCTTTTCTGCTTTTAAAATGATGTTTTAATGTTTCATTTCACACACACAAAAAAATAAAAAATCATGGAATTGTGGGTACCATTAAAAGATCCAAACACGTGTTTTTTGGGTAAGGTTCAGCATCTTGTCTTTTATTTCTATATCTGCTAAGATGCATATTACATGATGCTTCAGTTCTTCCTATTTGTTGATTTTTTTTTTCAATTTGCTAAAAGGAAAAAGAAGTACTGATTTAGTTTTTCCTATATGATTATTGTGTTGCAGGTCATATGTTCTTTGTGTGACACAGAACAAGAAGTGAGTCTCTGACTGACAAGCTGATGGGAGTGACAGTAATATGAAGATTAATCAATGGGTTTTGATTTTTCTTGAATATCTTGCAAGGTTCAACAACAATGCTTTCATTGTGGGGTGTGCATGGGGAAGTACTTTTGCTCCAAATGCAAGTTCTTCGATGACGATGTATGCCTCTTCAAACTCTGAAGTAAATATATTAGCTGTAATCCTGCTTAACAAACGAACTGTTTGTTTTGCTAGATTTCAAAGCAGCAGTACCATTGCAATGAATGTGGCATCTGCAGGTTTGTCCCTCACACAGTTACTTGTTTTACCATGCACTGTCTCATTACCTGGACATTTCTGTTTTTTCCACTTGTAGTGTGATTAATTGTTGTTTTGGTATTGCAGAACTGGAGGAAAGGAGAATTTCTTTCACTGTAATAGATGCGGTAAGATATCAACGTGTCAGGAATGCTTTCCATCAATTTATTTTCTTAAATCATCTCTTTTATTTAAAATTGTTTTCTTGAATTGCTTTTGTATCTGTAATCCATAAGTTATTCAAATGTTAGTTGAATTTTTTCCTTGAACCAAAATGGAAAAACTTTAACTTTGATTATTTATTAACTTAAGTTCAAGAGATGAAGGGAATCTATAAAGAGAGGAATTTAAAGTAGCATGGTTGATGAAAATATCTATATAATTGAAAGCGTTTAGCCAATAAAATCCTTTTCATTTCGACTATTACTCTAAATCATGCTGAAATTACAAAGAAACTCTTATGTACTTGAGAAATTCCTTTGTCGGCTCTTCTTCATTTACTTGTCTGTTGAGTGGCCTTGTTTCTATTTTAGGATGCTGCTATTCAACATCATTGAAGGATTCACACAATTGCGTGGAAAGAGCAATGCACCATAATTGCCCTGTTTGCTTTGAGGTAAACGTGCACACCGAAAGAGAAATGCAAAAAATTATCATGATGCAGACCCTGATTTATCTACGTCTGATTCGCTAACTTATTTGATTTTCTTTGCTCAGTTTCTCTTTGAGACCACAAAAGGCATTACTGTCTTGCCTTGTGGGCACACCATTCATTTGGAATGTGTTAAAGAGATGCAGCAGCATTTTCAGTATGTTTTTGGTAATTATAGGGTGGTGTTCATTTTTGTGCTAGTTATTGCCAACTGTAGGACTGTAGTCTTTATATTTGGGATGCTGTGGCAGGTATGCCTGCCCTGTTTGCTCAAAATCATATTGTGACATGTCTCGCGTGTGGAAAAAACTCGATCAACAGGTATGCCTACTACACTATGATATGATTTTACCTAATGAAGTAGAGGTTTATTAACTTCTCAATTTTTTTTTCTAAAACATTCAGGTAGCGTTGACTCCCATGCCTCAAATGTATCTGAATAAAATGGTATGTGTGAGAAAATGATATGTGTTTCTGCTAATTAACAATTGTCAGGGTATAATTCTTTGAATATTCTGGTTTAGGTTTGGATTCTTTGTAATGACTGTGGGGAAACATCTAAAGTAAACTTCCATATTGTAGCACACAAGTGCCTAAAATGCAATTCATACAATACGAAGCAGACACGTGGCGGACCTCCCCCCTGCTCTTCAAGTATCGAAGAGATAAAGAGATGACCAGCTTCTCATTAATGTCTGTAATTTAAAGACGACTCGAGTAATTAGAATGGTAAATGGAGTGGGGATGTTTTGCTTGAGGCCATGCAGGAAGGGGTATTATTCTCTTATTCACTAAAATGCCTGTACTTTTACCAGTTGTGATGCTGAGCTAATTAATAATGTTTTTAAAGGATCCATAGGTGAATATTCATTGTTAACTTAAAAATTAGGCTCCCTTTCAGCGGGCAATACGTTCACTTCAAATGGTGGTTCAATTAAACTTAATATTAGAATGATTATTAATGCATTGCAGTAACCCTCACTAATCGAATTTTCTTATTTCCTCTAAAAGGATCCTATTGGCTGTGGCTGGTTTTCTATTGCATTCTGTTGAACTACCTCGCATGTTTACCATTCATAAAATTGTAGTGCAATGACAGTCGCCGTTGGTTGTCTTTGTGAGGGAGCTGTTACATTTCATATACACATATATGGTTTCTGCTAAAGTCAGTAAAAAAATCGGATTTCATTTGTGCTTCCACTGCTGATTCTTGGGACAAAGCGTTTGGGCTGGTGGTTCCACACTCTTGCAAAAACAAATCCCTTATCAAGGTAGAAAATCATCTTTATGTTTAAGAAGAAAGAGTGCATGTAAGAGGGAATGATGCATATAGAAGGGGACAGCATATTGGAAAGAAACTGAGAAGAAAGAGGTGTAGGAGAGTGTATATTGTGATTATGGAGTGTTGTGTTGTTTTGTGGTAGTTATGGTGTCTTGCTATGCCATTGATGAGAAGAAAGGTTGATGTTTTCGAGAAAAGCTGGCATTACGAGACGTACACTGTATCCACTGTTGATGGTTATTGAAATGAAAACAAGGGGGTGCACTGTCCTTTAGAAAGCTGTATCTATTGTTGATGGTAGTTATTGAAATGAAAACTAGGTGTTGCGCTGTCCTTTAGAAAGCTGTAATAATGCATTCATGCAATGGTAGTTATTGAAATGAAAACTAGGTGTTGCGCTGTCCTTTAGAAAGCTGTAATAATGCATTCATGCATTGTGGTGTGCTTGCACCATGTTCCTTGTGAGTTTACTCGGGATTGAGATTTGGTTCACAATTTGTTGTGTTAAACTTGTTACTCGGGATTGAGATTTGGTTCACAATTTGTTGTGTTAAACTTGTTGCCCGCTCCATTATCAATGTTTTTTTAGCCCATTTGTTTCCATGAGACTTCTACGAAGTTAACCTTCACAGAGGGCTTTTATGGAGGCCACTGAGGTTCAGTGTCTAGCGACTAATCAACTATATTCTCTGCTAGATACCTTAAAAAGAGAGGAGATTACAAGTAGATGCTTTCGAGATCAAAAAAGTTGTTTAAGGCGAAGTTGTATGAAAATATAAGGATGTGCAAGTATATAATTTTAACATAACATATGAGATATATACCTCTTACTATTATAATTAATCAAGTATTAAGCAATTGTCACGAGTAGTTGGATGCCATCATATGAAGAAAATGTACTATAATATAGGCGAATACCTTAGATTTTTTTATTTGGGTAGATAACACAAAAATTATTTATGTAATATTTATATGGTTAGAATAGGTACACCCTTTCTTTACCTAATTTTTGAACTAAGATGGATGTGCCCAGCTGCTACTATAGTCTAACGGACTCCTAGTCTTTATTTATCATTTATAGATTTTATTCAAAATAAATATAATAATAAAAGGTATCAAATTAAAATATGAAGTGACATATGAACCTCTTCGTATGTTTTTTTACATTCTCATATGACACTATATAAAAAAATGATAATTATTTTATATAGTCCAAAATAACTACCACGTAGAAACACTTATATTTTGATAAAAAAAAAAAAAGAAGAAGAAGCAAGAGCTTTCAATAAAACATTTCGATCTAACTTCATATATCCTAATGTGTATAAAAAAATATTTTATGCATACAACATATTATATTAATCTCTAAAAATAACATAAAAATATATAAATAATTAATTTAAAAAATAAAGTCACACGCTCAAATAGGTTAATAAAACTCACATGGTCTATATAATATTTTATCAATAGTGTTTTAGTCATGAGATCCATAAGCATTGGCTTAGTAGTAATATATTAAATGATCACTTTATGTTTTTTAATTCTTTTTTTTACAATCAGGTGGTGGTTGTTGTACACGTTGCAACTTATACACTTATTATTTTTAAAGAATAAAAATAAAATTGAATTATCACAATATATCTTTACTATTTTTATATAAAATTAATTAACTTTAGACTAGAAATGAAATTTCTTAACTAGATAGCATATGCCATTGCTTTATAGCATGAAAAGATTTTGCTTCTATAAAAAAAAAAAGCAATAATAATTTGTTTAATACTTCTATAAGATATAGCTCCTTTAACAAGAACAAAAATGCATCCTAAAATAGAGTTTTTTTTTTATACATACACAATGAAAAAAATCTAAGTATAAATAATCAATCTCTTAAAAATAATTATCATGTTTGTCAATTAGGATTAAATGAGTTTGTAACCCTTGATTCCTTATAAGTGCCTTATGATTTTCCTAGCATATTTCTAGTATTCCATTCTTAGGTTGCTTTAGAACCTTCCAACATTCCCATTGCAAATACCAAGTTAGGTCTAGTATAGACCCATGTATATAGAAGTACATGAAATCTTACTCATATATTTCTTTTTAAAAACATTCTTTGGACATTGATTTTGATTGAATTTACCATATTTGATTATAGGTGCTATTAAAGATGCAAAATTTGAAATCCTAAATCATTTTAAAAATTTTCAACCTAAACCTTATGAGACAGTTTAATATTCTTTGATATTTATCTCTACAGATCTTTAATTAATGATATAAGAGACGTTGCCTAAATTCTAGCATCGCTTTAATGATTGAACATTCACCTGCATAACTCTGATCTATTCTTATTGCATTCATAATTATACTTCTAGAACGATTATTATTATCATCTACAACGCCATGTTACTATAATTAGAAGTTGACTCAATTATCCTTTCTTTCACGATTTCATAACAAATATATAGTTCTCCATGTGCAAACTAATATAAATTTTTTTTCCATGAACCGTTTTTGTAAAAGATACATTGTAATCATATTTGGATCAAGAAACCTTTTATTTTTATTCCTTTTACATAGGCATTTAATATTGTCTTTGCTAATATTTTTTAGATTATATATTGCATAATTAATAAAATCATCAACTCCATTATAATAATTCATTGCGTGCAACGCTTCAGGTAAACTCGATATATAAAAAAATAATCATCCATTATTTATTATAAAATCTATATAAAATATTGATAACAACAGGTATTAATTAATAATATGAACTAAACAAAATATTAGTGTCCAACTAATTAGTTATCATTGATTTAACTCAAACTTGTTCAAACTATTTTAACAATATCTTTAAATCATTATCAAATTTCTCCAAAAATTCAGGCTCTAAATATACTAAAATTTTCAACTCAACAATAAAATAGATTCAATGTGAAATGTACCCATTAGTAAACCATTATTTATTTTATTATAAAACACTTAAGTTATAAAATCAAACTCAGTTTCATCAAATGATAAATAAACATAATATTTTAAAATCTCAAACAAACATTAACTTATACAAATCATACATTCATATAACAAGTTTTGATAGTGAAAAGCTATAAAATAAATAAACACACAAACAAACTATATATATTATATAAAAATGATAAAAATTAACATTGTAAAAATAAATAATTTTACTTATTTAATGTGGTAATTGAACCAGAACAGGTACATAGATTGACTCTGTGTTGAAGTGGTTGGTTTTCTAATGATAGAGGCTTCATTTGTGACTAAATGATGGGGGCAAAAATATTATGTACTAGTTTATGTAGAATAAAAAAGAAGAAGAAGGAAAAAAATATGAGAGAGAGGGAAAGGAGGTTCGTCTCTGAGGTTATAAGTTAAATAATTAGCAATAGATTCATGACTTAAATAATTATATTTTATCTGTAATCTAATCTATAATACTATGTTTTTTTTTGTTCTTTTAAACTTTTTTTTTTTAATATTTGTTAAGGTAAAATTTTTCTTAGTGAATACCGAGAAAAACAACAATATTATTTTTCATTGGTAAATATAATTATAATTTATTAACAATATTGATTACATCAATATTTCTATTTATATTCAGTAATTTTATAGTGATAGTGTTTGTTCTGCCGTTGAATGAGTCAAGTATAATCAGTGGCGGAGGCTGGCAGGAGCCACGAGTCCGGCAAGTAAATTTTTCCCAACCCCTTCCTTGTATAAAATAATTAAAATTTTGATTTTTTTAAAATATTTTTTTATATCACTTTTTGGCATTGCTGTAAAAATCAACGTGCTTGAACAAGAAACCATCATCTATGATAACATGTCATTTTGTGAACTTAATCCTTGAAGATTTATGGATGGTCTCTTAATGTCTTATTGCTCGGCGTGCGTGCGTGCGTGTATTGTTTTTCTATAATCGGTTTTTATCTATGATCCCAAATAGAGGTATGTTGATCGTCTAAAAGGGTGGTGATTACTTGCATCTTCCATATGATGAATGATCGAAGGCTTGCATACATAATGTAAAACTCCAATATATTAGCCACACAAACACGAGGAAGAACCTTTCCTACATGATAGTCTTGATTGAAGTCTTAGCAGCAACATTTTAGCAGAAAGTTGAAAGTTTTTGTCAATGCAAAAGTTCAATTTGCCTAATGATGGCCCCGACTGTAAGAGAAAAAAGAAAGAAAGGAGAAGGAACGTAACAAAGTAAAATAACTAGCTAGTAGTCGTGGTTTATAACTCCCAATGAAATGCCTTAAATTTCTTCTTCTTTTTTCTTTTTTTTCCCCTTTTTTTAAATGTCCCAATTTATCATTACATCATGACGAATGTCTGATTTGGTATCATCGAGTTCTACAGCAATCGATAAATTACCAAATACTAAAAATTTAGTTGAATATATAAATGCAAAACATTGGCATAACCCTAGTACTTCTCATAAGCACATCCCATTGCAAAAAATGGGGGCAAATCATAAACTCTTGGGATGTTGTTAATTAGTTGAATGTATCCTTCGGGCTGGTTCCATGGAAATGGATCTCTCTTTGATTCAATGGCTGCAATGGTCTTGCATTTTTCTCTGCATACTGCAAATTATGATAATAACAAAGGTTAGGAACCCTTGAAGCTGTATGCGCTTCTACCAACTTTCATAAATATATAGCACAAATTATGATCCATCACTTAGTTTTACTTATTCTGGCTACTTACATCATGGACAGCCTCTCGAAGCGCTCTAACTTGGTCCCTTGAAATTGTCCTTATCTGAGTTCAGTTCACAAACTTTTAAGGAACTCGTTTTAGCCCAGAAAAACAAACACAAGCTGGTCCGAGGATTTTGAAGTCGGCGAGGGAGGGAAGGAGGGAGGAGGGGTTACCTTTTTGTTTATGGTCCAAATAACACCTTGCTTGCAAGGAGGGGTGGTGAGGGAGCCCATGTATCTGTAATATTTCTTGCCACCAAACCTGATCTCCCTGGGATCAACTATCCCTATGTTCCTTTCTGATTTTTGATCAGTCATAGATACTATATCATTGAGCAACTGAACAAGAAAACAAAAATAGATTAACCATACCTCAGCACTTGAATCGGAGAAATATTACTGATGTAAAAAAATTCTTAATGTGCATGCAGTCCTTGAAATTCAAGCTTCTATATAATAAGCTAAAATTATTTCACGTATTGATTTCCTTCAGTTACCTTGGAGAGGAAAGCATCAGGTTTACCAATCTTGTAAAGATACCCAACAACAGCGATCTTCTGCTCTGGGGTTGTGTGAATCATGTGTAGCTCCATGTCATACCTAGGAAAGAAAATAATTCGAATATTATTTGGATTTTTTATATTTTTTTTTTCAAAATATAAGTAATTTTATTACTATCGACTTTGTTATAATTGACCTTCTTCCATTGATGGTATGCTCGGAAGGTGAGTGCCAGTGGCATTGTCGGAGAAAGTATCTGGTGCAATTGATCTGTATTGATCCCGCTTTATCACGTCCTTCCCATTGAACCTGTTTCCATATTGAAATCTATTTAGGAGGCTAATCTCTACAAGATAAGTATAATTTTTTTTTTTCATCAGAGATCAGTCAAAGGCAGGGCATTTAAGTCGTCGAGGAATTTGGCTAAGACTAGTCGTTGACTGACGTGAGTTGCACTGAAAAGCTTGATTTTATCACCTTGGAAGGAAGAAAAGAGCAAAATAATATCCTTAATTACCATAATATCATGGCCTCGATTCTTCAGGGTTGCATTAAAAGGTCTGTAGTTCCTCTTCATGGTATCTTTCTTTTGGACCATTTTCACTCTGCGATCTGACATGTCAATGGGAGATTGCAGACGTCCGGTTTTGCAATCGGCCCATTCTTCCTTAATGTCTCCCCAATGTGCTGGCCCCTTCTCGCTCCCGTCAGTGTAATCAAACTCCCTCTCATCCTCTGCACCACATAATTATTATATATCTATACATGCATCAAATATTGTATACCTAAGCTATAACCCGCTACTTAAATCTCACCACTGAAAATACCAAAATATAATGGAATATAAATGATCATAAACTAATAAAATAACAGAAAAGGTTTAAGAAAATGCATGGATTACCGACTTCTTGAGCTGTGACTGCTAACGGTGAGACTACAAGCACAAAAATTAGAGTACAACAACAGAGTACGTATGTCCTTTGTTGCTTCATGCTTCGAGGACTGGACAACAAAGATAAAGGGCTGCAAAATGGAAGATTTGCAGGTGAAAGACAACTAAAGCTGCTTTGTTACTCCAGATGGTAATTTGGTCAAGCGGGCGTACACGAGAGGTTTAATATATAAAGCGCGCAGGTCTCTCTCTTGAAGAAGAAAACAAAATAACGACCTGCATGGAAGCTTCTTTTCGTTATTTAATCCGGCTGATCAGAAATGTTCCCTACGATGTATAGATTTCTTGGATCTTGGTGTGAATACTCTGAAAATTAAAGTTTACAGTTTTTTAAGGGAAGTCACAGGATACCTTCTAATAGCTTAATTTGCTTGTAACCCAGAAATTAAAGGTCTTAATCAAATTAAAGTTGACATTATTGTTAAATAATATTAAAAAAACATGATCACTTCAGAGAATCTTTCAGCTATACTGTGTCAACTCTCTTCTGTCCTTGTGTCCATGAAAGAAGCAATTACAACAAGATACGACATTTGATTTGATTTGTTTGCTTGTTTTTCATTCATTTACCTTCCACCGAACCCTCTTAAGATTCGATATGCAATTCCATAGGATGGGAATTAATATTTCAAGTCAATAAGAAATAAAAATAGAGAATTAATTTTTATATTAGTCACTATAAATTAAAAATTAAATATAAAAAAATTTAAATTTGAAAATCAGAAATTATTTTAAATTATTTTTTCAATCACACATATATTTTATTTATTTAAAATAAATTTTCAACACTAAGCTTTCCACTTCTTCCTTTCTATAAGTAACCATGCATGCATGCATCTTCTTCCCGGGCATAAAAATTAACCACTTGCAAAAGCTAAAAATTAATTAGAGTAATAAAATACTCCAAACACCATGAAGTCCATTATATTTTTTTTCTTCCTAATGTCTCTACTTGCTACGGTCAACTTGACTTGTTCGATGAACAGAACGAGGTTGGTTATTGAAGAAAACTCTTACAACAACTTTGATGTCGTCATGCTTGAATTAATAAATAATTTTTAAAAATCTATATTGAAAGCTACACAGACTACCGAATCTTATCTTGATCGACGTGTCAAAAATCTCATCCCAATGCCATGATTTGAGCTAATTTTTGTTTTTTTTTCCTTTTTATGCATTGATTTAGATTTTATAATTATTTTTTTAATATTTATATTTTGTTTTTTAGTTGAAATAGAGTTTTCAATTTAATTAAAGTTTTGTCAACCTCCAGTGAGATAGACTTCATTAGTATTATTAATTAGAAACAGAGTTGCAAATTTAAGGTTTATATATACAATTCTTTTGCTCATCGAGCTTTCATTTTCTTCGTTTCTTTACTATCTTTAGCTCCGGACATCATTAAAAAATTCATCGGGCGATCAGATGCCAAGCGAAGGAAACAGAAGTTCGGCAGATAGCAATGGTGAATTAACCTGATTTATATAAATAATCATCACAGCAGTCCAAGTTAATACCTTGGTGCTTATACAAATTAATTATAATCAAAACGGACCATCGGAAACCCCATAGATGGCCATAACCTTGCTAGCTAGGGGCTGATCTTATACTTTTTTTTGCCCCCAAGAAGAACAACTTGTATGTTATGTTTAAATAACAAGTCTAATATCATGTAATAGGACCGATTTCTTTTATTAAAAAAGAAAAACTGAAAAAAAAAACTAAAAAAGAAAAAGAAAAATGCTATCCTCTTATTAAATAGCCCCTAAATATTTAGGGATAAAAGGGTAACGGGTGACCTGCATGATTTATTACATTAATTAATTTCCTTTTTTATTTGGCTTTAGTTTAAAAAGGAATCAAATTCTCTATTATTAATTAAATATCAACTCATATCCTCAATTGAATATTTGTACGATTGAGATAACCTAATTTCTCTTCCATTCCCACCATAACTAGTATCCTCCACTCCTTTATATTCCCATTGTTAGTCGAGAAAATAAGATGACTGTTTCTTCCTCTACCTCTGAAAATAGTAACAATAATAATAAATAAATCATTCCTCCAAGTTCTACCCAAGATTAGTAAATTATTATGCTGTGAAGTTTCTAAGGAAAACCCAGTCTTTGAAGGAAAAAATATCCATCATTGAAGCTACATGTGTTGATGAATTGCCTGCATAAAATTATATATTTGTCGAAATCTTTTTGGTCTGTTTTCTAAGTGAGCAGGTGAAATGAAAGCATGAAACATCTGAGGTGCCAAATAAATAAAAGGAAAGCAAACGTACAGCATAAGCAACCAGCTAACCATGCTCAAGACGACGACCAATGGCTACAGAATCAGTGCCATAAAAGTCAAATACGCAACTACTGTATCTTTAGGACGATAAGGGAACATGACAGCTCTCCTTGTATTTAAATAGATTGAATCGAAATGGGAAAAATAAATAAAAAAAGGCCATAATTTCTTAACCGTAACAATAAAATAAAAATAAAAATTGATGGGGCTAAGTTACCATGCAAGAGTGCTTTGTGTTTTGACCAAGGAAACTGAAGCCAAAACATGTGGATTCAAGAAGATTCTAAAAGAATATAGAATATGGAAAATATAGAGTCCAAAAATATATATTAAAAAAATAATAAAAATTGTGTTATTAGCAATAGTGCTCAAAACACAATTCTAAACAATCCTTCAACCTACTTTAAATAATAAACCAGTCTTAGTTATTTTAATGCTTTTTTAAATCTAAATCTATCCTACTCGTTCATAAAATCATCAATTGAGCTATTTATAAAATGTATCTAGATAAAAATTTTATTTAATATTTTCAAATTATTATTTAAATGCTCAGAATTTTCCCCGTATCTACATGCCCATCAATATCACACAACCACTATAATCTTGTCATGTTGGGTTATCAAAAGAAGTTATGAATTGCTTCGTCAAAAGAAAGGAAACTGAAGAGACGTAGCCAGAGACCAGGCAAGAAAAGAAAATCAAACAAGAATATTCTTTAAGAATGCTACCGGAGGGATGATTCTTAGGGAGGCTAACTCTCGTGCAATTTTCTAGCCAAGAATGCTAGCAGAGGGATGGAAAGGTTTCAGATTTGAGATCATTCACCTTCAGAACTGAACCATTTGCTCCTAGCATATTCTTTAAGAATCCTGTTCATTAGGTCATAACTGTCTGGTATGTTCCTTTCATTTGTTGTGAAACAAAAAAAAAAAACTCTTAAAAACACCATTACCCAAACCGATATTTAATAATCTATTAGAATATTGGTCTCCCGTGCTATTTTAAGGGTTGGATAGAAAAAAAAATATAATGCAAAAAAGAATTTAAGTATCACTAGTATTTTTTTAATAAAAAATATTAAATTATGTGAGAGTTGAGTTAATGTGAACCAATCAACTTGGTGAGTCTAAAGAGAACTAGATTACCAATAAAAATATAATTTGATAAAAAATATATATTTAAAAAAAATTAAACAACAATATATTTAATCAACCAAAGTTAAGTTGTCAGATCTACAACCCATGTGATGAGATCATGAAAAAAATAATTATAAAGTTTAATTTTTAATCAGTTTAATGTTAAAAGATTAAAATATAAAAATAATTAAAAAGAAGATAATAAAAAATAATTTGAGTTAACCTGTCAATCTATCAACCTTGGTCATAAAACTAGGATAAACCTATAAAAAATAAATTTAACAAATTATGAATTTTAATTTTCAAACAACCTAATATTTAAAAGTAATAAAATTAAATTAAAAAAAAACACAAAAAGACCTGAGTCAACTCAGGTTAAGTTGCTAAATCTATGACTCGGATTATAGAATTAAGATAATATCATAGAAAATAAACTGAAAAAATATCCTGGGTCAACCTGAATTAACCATTAAACCCACAACATAAATCATGAAATTATTATAATTCCATAAAAAAATTATGAAACTTAATTAATAGTCAACTCATTATTAAAGGATGAAATTAAAAGACATCAAGTAAAAAAAATGACACAATAAAATGACTCATATCTACCTATATTATCACGTAAAACTCGTGATCTAAATCATGAAATCAAGATAAACTCATATAAAATACATTGAGATAAATTATATAATCTAATTTCTAATAAATTTAAAGTTGAAAGATGAAATTAGAAAAAAATACTAATAAAAAAAATAACTAATAAACTGATTGAACATGTCAAACTTGTGACTAGATTATAGGACTATGATAATCATAAAATATATAAACCGTAACAAATCATGAAACCCAATATCAAGAAAATTAAGAAAAAAACATATTTTTTAAAAACAAAAGAAAGAAAAAGAAGAGAAAATGCACTTAGAAAATTAAGAAAAAAACATATTTTTTAAAAACAAAAGAAAGAAAAAGAAGAGAAAATGCACTTGTAATAAATAGTATTATATGAAATGATGAGTAATAAAACAATTTTTATTTTAGTTTTTTTATATTAATTTTGAAAATCAAATTGTTTTTCTTGGTTTTAGCGAGCCTGTTTGCGTAATTTCCCGTCCTTTGCGCAAATATAGTTAAAAAAAAAACAAAACAAAACAAATTTTGGCATTATAGTTTCATCAATTCATTTCAGAAGCACCAATGATGATAAACTTTGTGTTTTATGCTTGGGGTTTTTGTGGTTTCAATCCATCTCCACATCGAATTATATCACTCGACTGCTAGTCTGGGCTTCAGGTTTTCTAACGTTTGAACAAATTGAGCCCAGCTCGTTTTAGGGCCTCCTCTATCTACTGCTACATTGATTGGGCCGTAATTAGTTTGCATGAAGCCTCGGTTTCCCATTGAAGCATTAACATTTACTAATTATACGTAACCCTTTTAAAAAAAAAAATAGAAAGTATATATTAGTGTTTTTTAAAAAAAAAATACTAAAATTATTTGATATTTGATAAAACCTCTACCATTTATATTTTATCAATTACTGAATCTTATAATTACAATTACTTAATTAAATATAATGAGACCTACATTTTATTATTTGAAATTCTTAGTTTTGTCATTTAATAAATAAATTTTAGTAAAAATATTTACTGCCCTGACATTACATATTCACACAATAAGAGGATTTTCTTTAGACAAATCGTATCTACTCCATGCAAAATTAGTCATAATCCTCCTTCAATGGTTTGAGTAAAATATATTCAGTAAAAATTTCCTGTGGACAATTAAATATTACCATCCTGAATTTAATTAAAACTTTATAATTCTTATTTATTAGACAATAAGAATGATAATAAAAAAAATAAAATAAAAATTTGCAGACAATCTAAATCTTTAAAATTCTAATTCAGTATCAACTCAAATCTTGGCTGTTTAATTTTGTTCTGCCACACATTTCCATGTATTTTTTGAGATTCCTAGGACACATAAACTTTTTATGTATATAATTTTTATGGACATGCAACTATTTTTTTTAATATAAAGCATATATTGTGGCATGGCATAACAACTAATAAAATCTAGTTAATAATAAAATATCAATTTCTCAACTAATAATATGTCTACTTCTTTATTAAAAAAGTTAAAAGATATAGGTGTTTAAATATATTTAGTCACAGGATAAAATACAAATCTTATTCTTATCACATTGAGCTATAGATAGTCATAGAAAGCTAGAGCTCGTTTAATGCTGTGGTGATAGTTATTTTTTAAAATATTTTTATTTTAAAATGTATTATAATAATATTTTTATTTTTTATTTTTTAAAATTTATTTTTAATATCATCACATTAAATTGATATAAAAACATCAAAAAAATTGATCTGAAGCATATAAAAAATAAAATAAAATTTAATTTTTTTTAAAAAAATATTTTTAAAACATAAAAACAAACAAGTTATAGCCGCACAAAACTTGAAGTATTTACAATCACAGTGAAGCCATGCTATAAAATTTTTTGCCAACATACACAAGCTGTTAATGGATTAACAATGGACCTATAGTTTTTTAGCATATAGGCTATACTTGAACAATCCTAAAATGATATTTGTTATAAATTAAAATATCATTAAAAGAAAACTAAAATAAGCTATATAAAATAAGATTTCAATACTTTATCTATCAAGGCTTGAAAAATTAAAGAGTCATTAGTCAACCTAAAAGCCATTACTATAAATAAATTTATAATGATATTTCCTCCTTTTATAGAGACCCAGCAGCTTACCCTTAAGCAGTCATGCCTTTGCAGGACTGTTATCTTCCACAAACGAGATCATGGGTAAGAGACGTGGTCCACGATTGGATCTGTTGCAGATTTTGAGGTCTCCAGTTGAATCGGGATGAAGAAGATCACACAGCTGTTCCACTAGCAATGGCGATGTTTCGGCCAAAAGACATATTTTCATTTTAACCCCTGCTTCTTTGAAACTTTAGCAATTGGACCTCTAAGCAATTAAAAATTTCTTTTAATTTTGTCCTTTTATATTAATTTTAGTTAAATCCCTAAATTATAACACTGTTTACAAAATAGTCCTTAATTCCAAGATTGTTCAATTTGATCCTTAATTAATTCTTTTAATTTTGCTCCTTAATTCCAAGATTGTTCAATTTGATCCTTAATTAATTCTTTTAATTTTGCTTTTTGATTAATATCAATTAAACCCCTAAATTATAACATTGCTTACAAAACAATCCTTAATTTTTGTATTGTTCAATTTAGCTATTAATTAAATCTTTAACTTTTAATTCTTTCAAAATTGATCAATTAACTCTCAGATTTGATAATTACATCCCCCAGCTTCATATTTTGTGTTATCTTAACTCATTATCAACTATATTTAATTTTTATTATTTGTTCAAAAATTAGATTATGAAAAATAATGATATTCTTTATTAAAACTTGATAAAATACCATCTTTCTTATACGAGAAACTCTCGTGTTAACAAAGGCCATAAAAGGCAATAATTCATTTATCATTAAGGCAAAACCATACAGGCATAGCTATAAGGAAACGTTTTTCATTCAAATATAGCCATAAAAATAATGTTTAGACAATAATTATTTTATTCTCTCGGTTTTGTTGGTTAAGATCTTTCAAATATAATTGTTTAAAAAACTTAAGGGCTAGATAATACTACATACGGGGAAAAAAAAAAACAGTCATTTAGACCTTGCCTAAACAATTAAAATCTTTCTGGTCATTTAGGCCAACCCAAGCAATTGAAATTTCAGCTTGACACCTACCCTAGTCTGTTTAATCTTATCCTGACATGCCTTTGTATGTATATATATATATATTTTCAAGCACCCAGGAGCCATATACGTAATTTATTCTCCGCATTCATAAATTTTTCTATGCAAAACAAACGTTAATTTTCAACGCTAGTGGCATTCTTCATCATCAACATTTATAATTATACTGTGCAAGAAATGACAATCATGGCATGGCATGACATAACAACGAATGAAGCCATCGTGGTTAGTTAATGGCAGCACACTAATTTTTCCCTCCATAACATGTCTCCTTCTTTATAAAATAAAGTTCAAGATTTTGATGCATAAATACACTCAATCACCAGCTAAAATCGAGACCCATCATTAGCCACACATAATTATAAATAGGCATGGAAATCCAATCATATTAGACCATGCCACGCAAGTTTTAGCCACCCAAGAGTCAAAACATCCACAACCAGAGCTAATTTAGGCTATGCAATTTCAAGCTAACATATGTATAGGGTTACGCCTAGACAAGCACTGTCTATATCTTTATCATAATTTTTTTTATATCATTTCATTCTCCTATATTTACTAACTGAAGCACAATAGAGTTACCTGTTCTTTAGAGGATTTGGTCTTTTTATACGAGTATTTAGCCACCTGGCCAAGTCCATGAGTCGAAAGCCAACTCCTCACTCTATTACCATAAACCTAGGATGTAGTCATGAAATTAAAGTTTAATTTATATCTAAAGTTTTATCAAATCTTCATCAAATACAATCTTATATTATATATTAGAACTTCATATCATAATTAACACAAAAAATTTAAGTTGAAATAATTTTTAATATAATATGAAGATATTTTTAATTAGACAGCGAGGAGTTCAAACCATATCATCTACTTTTATCTGATTAAATTAATTTTTAACATGAAACAGTAATGGATCTCCGTAAATTAACTTAAATTTTGGTTGATTATTTAATTACACATGGGAGCAAGTTACTCTAAATATTGAGTTTGACCAACAACTTCGAGAAGCTGCTTTGAACAACAGATTACTTTAGTTAGTTTATGTGCCTTTAGGCGAGGGGCGAGGCTAGGAATTTGCGCAATCGAAGCAAGCACATTTTGAAAATGAGGAAAGAGCTTCCCCTCCGCAATCCAAGCAAATTGAAATTAACCTTCTGCTCCAACATTGCTGATTAGTTTTTATCCCCCGAGGGGCATGCGTATCCTCTTTTAACTGCACCCTATTTCTTCTCCACAAAAGTAAGGATCAGATGGTGGTCCTCCCTGGCTCTGGTTAAAAGTAATTTCAAATTATATTAATTAATTAACTAAGTATAGTAAAATATATATATATTGTAAAACGTTCTTTCTGCCCCAACCAAATTACTTTTAGATGTCACTAATAGGTCATTTGACTTGTGATTAATGTGAGCTAGATATTTTTTTAGTAAAAAAAATTATAAATATAGTTTTCTTTAATATGTTTTTTATATAAAAATTTAAATTTAAATATAAAAAATTATGCATATATATAATCAAATAAATCAAGAAATGTGTGTAACAATAAATGAAAAAAATCATTAGAGATAAATATAAATAAAAATAAAAAAATCAAGAAATATAATAATATTTATCCCACAATACAAGTTTTTGACCGGGATGTGATCGTGACTTTGTTTATCATAATTAAATTTTTATTTAATTAAATAAAAATAAAAATAAATATATATAAAATTGATTGAATAAAATAAAAAAACATTATATAAAGTTACATATATTATAAATATTATTAAAAAGTAATTATTTTTTATGCATGTAAAGCATAAAAAAATTATAAATAAATTAGAATGATGATTTCCAAATAAAAAATGCATATAAAATAATTAAAAAATAACTAATATTTAAAAAATTATAAATAAAAAAGAGAATGATTATTAATTTAAATCTACAACAAAAAGTTATTTTAAAAAAAAACATAAAAAAATATAATAAAAAAAATATAATTAAAACATAAAAAAATATCATTGTTTGTCCCGTTGCTGGAGGGTTAAATGTCTTGTTTTATTTTATTGTTTTAAAAATATTTTAAAAAAATTTAAATTTTTATTTAAAATTAATATTTTTTAAATCATTTTAATATACTAATATTAAAAATAATTTTTAAAAAATAAAAAAATATTATTTTAAAATATTTTTAAATAAAAAACAAAATTAATGACATTCACATTCTTAAACCCTTCAAAAAGGCTTTTAAATAGCTTTTCAGTACTTTGATTTGATGACAGCATTCACTCAAGCCAATGCAGCTTACAATTGCATCTTGCTGTGAGTCATTTAAATTGGAAGGGCTGATTTTGGCTTTTTTCAAACTATAAAGTATTTTTAAAAAAAACAAATCAATTTATTTTTTAAAACATATTATACAAATCTTACTAAATTAATTTATAATCTTGAAAATTTTAAAAAACTACCTAGAAACCTGATATTATCTCAAAATTAAAAATCTTCCTGAAATTAAATATAATTTTTAAACATTTTTAATGTTAAATAACATTTAAGTTGAACTTCCCTCGTTATATAAAATAAAAAATAAAAATTAATTATTTTGGTGGTTGAAATTAATGTTAATATTATTATGTTTTATTTCTGGAATTAAGTAATTTTTTCTTTTATTTTTTAAATCACGAACAAAAAATAATAAAATTTTTAATCAAAATTATTTTTTTTCTAAAACTTCAAAAAAAAAAAAAAGAGGAAAGGTAAACATTCCGAAAAAAGTTTCTAACTAAAACACCTTATTCTTCCTCACGTGTTTCATTTTAATTCCCTGCCATTCAATTTTGTTATTTGTTAATATTTTTAGCTCAATTAGCCTACAAGCCCGTAAAGAGAGATATAAAAAGAATTCCTTGACACAGATAATCCACGTTGTCCATAAAATTGAGTTATTGTTTAGTAACGCGTTGCAAATTATATTTTTTAAAAAAAAAATTATTAAAAATTAAGTTTTTATGTGTTTTTTTTATTATTTTAATATGCTGATCTTACAAATATTTTTAAAAAAATAAAAAAATATTTTAATATATTTTAAAAACATCTATAATTATCCTACCGGATAATTTCTTAGTTATAGCACGTGTGGGGAAACAATATTTTCGCTACGTTTTTTAGAGTCTTTGTAATGTACTAACTGCCAATAGGCTGGTTGGTTGTAATTTGAGGTCAAAATATGTTACTAAATTTTATTTTATTTTTGAAAATATGTTTCTGTATATGCACCAGAAAATTCTTTAAAATATGTAATGACATGAAAAAATTAATTAATATATCTATATCTAATTAATTATGTTTGCAAGAATCTGTATAAATATGAAAAACACAATTAATTTCTCGGGTATTTGACTGTATATTAATCAACGCAAAATATTAAAGCTCATGTGTCTTCTAATTATAACATGATTAATGCCCTACAAAGCTTCTTTTTTTTCTACAATCGAAAAAAGAATATATATGTGTGTGTGTGTGTGTGTGTACGGATCAGCTTCAAGTTTATTTTATTAATTATTTAGTACTACTATTTTATTTACGTTTATCACGCTCGCTGCCTTGTATTTTTTATTTTATTTTCCCTTGATTTGATTTATGATCACGGGCAGAGGGAAAATAAAATAAAAAGAACTACGTCCAGGATAGTGCTAGCTCATACGAGGAGCAATCAACTTAATCATCACCCTGGTTACTTGAGATCTCAATACTAACCTATAGCATTTACAGTCAACACTGATAAAAAGAAAAGGAACATGTATTATACTTGAAGCAGAAGTATAACTGCACCTTCTATTTATATATAAAAAGAAATCCTACAAAATAACAACATAAATGTGAGCCGCAGCACTTGCAGCCTTCTCTCCAAATCCCTAGCGCAGGGCCCGAAGTGTAGATCCTGAGAGTAGGACTTCCGACTGAGAGGCTGTTTATTTTTGCAGTTAAAACTGTATTTCGTGATTTTTTAAATATGACTGGAACCGTGACTTGAAAAATAACCGGTACACCGGAGAGCAGAACCATGAGTTTAATGGAGTATCTACAATGCTTGCTTCCATTTGTGAACGCGGACTCAGACTTTCAGCTGCAGTTAAGAATCGAAACAGAGGAAAAGGATAGCTAACATTACAATAATAGCTAAAGTCCAGTGATGTTGTCCCATTCTGGATAAGTTTCGAGGAGAGAAAGATGGCATCTCCAGCAAAGAAATCTTGACTTTTGCCGTATTTATAATCATATATCCTCCATAATATACATGCATTTTGGTTGAAATTCAGGAGAGAGATGGATTGACGACTTGTTACGGGCATGTAAAATTTGACAAAACGCTAATGAAAATGACCCTACCACCATGCATGATTTATGTCAGGGGTGGGATCCACGAGGCGACAGGAGTCAAAAAGCAACCCTTCAGTAGGCCTCATGTGCAGTGCTACGGGTGGAGAAAGTCTCAATACCTAAGGGACCCTATATAACCCACTGTTGATCAAATTATCTAGGAATTATACTAATGCCTTTTTAATCATAACGAGGGGCTGCTTAGCATCAATATTATAACGAAAGGGAGAAGTAGAAGAAATGCAAAGCAACGATACGATTCTTTTTCTCTTTTTTTTTTTGTAAGGGCATACAATAAAATATTTGACTAAAAGTAACAGTCATTTGAACAGTAGATTGGCACAATTTCTTCTCTCTCTTTTTTTTTTAATTTTTAATTGGATCCTATTTGCATCAAGTTAGTAACTGATTTTTTTATGATTTATTATAAAAATAACATAATAAAAAAATATAGTATCAAAGTGTAAAACAACAAATCAAAACATTAGCATGACAAGGTTCTTTTTAATCCTTATATTTTTATTTTTTAGTGCAATCCCTTTATTTCTTAAAAAGTTTCATTTCAGTTCAAAACTTTATTTTTCAATTCATCATTTCAGAAAGAAGAGAGGAAGCTGATAGATTATAGTGCTGCAGAGAAAAAAACAACAAATTTTAATATCAGTAGGTTCTATTTAGTAAGAAAAATTTAATAATATTGATTTTTTCTATAAATAAGCTTGAAAACATAGATTGAATTATATAGGTTTTTCTTTTAGAGAGTTTTGTGATTAGTGAGTTGTTTATGAATGTATTAGCTTGCAATAATTCATCAAACAAGTAACAAAATTTAGTATCAACATGTTTCAATTAATAAAAAAATTTCAAAAACAATAATTTTTTTCTGCAAACAAGCTTGAAATATAGATCGAATCACATTTAAATTTTATTTTATTTTATAGAGTATTGTGGTCGGTAAGTTGTTTGTGAATGTTTTTAAAATATTTTTTTGAATAAAAATATATTTATAATGAATTTTTAGACGAAACCCCCCTATGAATTTCCAATAATAATAATGATGGTAAAATTTTAGATTTATTTTTGATGCATGGTTTTTCTTTTTAAAGTAACCTAAACACGAGGCCTTTTCAAGGTCAAGACGCGCATGGGTTTAAGTTTCTCGTCATGCACAAGCCCGGTAAGCTAAGCTTAAAAGAGTTCAACCTCTTGTTTTTTTTTTTTTAGATTTTTAGTAAAATACTTCTTTGTTTTTTATGTATTTTTAAATTTACATTATTTTTTAAAATTTTGATTAAAAATCCCCCTCGTATTTTTATATTGTTAATCACAATTAAACAAAAAATAAATTTCAAAATACAAAGTTATTAAAACAACAAGGGCTATAATTTAGGTTAACTAAGTTTAACATGAATCCATTTAAAACGTTGTTATTCAAATATTTTTTAATAAAAAAACATTGGATCAGCATTGCTTTATTATTATTTAAAAAAAAACAAATTAAGTTTTGCACTAGCTAACTAACTTAGCTGGGCCATGTTTTATGACTCAATTTCTTAAGAACACCGTCATGTTAATATTTATAAAAATAAATAAAAAAATGATAGTATTTATAATTTTTTTAGTCAGATCTAGTTTTGAAAAGGTTAAATAATTATGGTTGGATTTGTTAAATTAATTTTAACTCTAAACAATTTAAGCTGGTCAGTAACAAGCATTATAATAATATTGATACCTGTTAATATCAATCACTTTTATTAGATATATACATTTTAGAAAATACATTGGTAATAGTTGCAGTTTGATTTTTACGCCAATAAAAGTAATTTTAATCCAATTTGTAATGAAGTGGTGACTAGGTAATCAGTGGAAGGGAAGTGTTTGAAAGTGTAATAATAATTATTTTTTAAAGTATTTTTTATTTAAAAATATATTAAAATAATATATTATTTTAAATATTAGCATGTTAAAAAGATAAAATAAAATATTTTAATTTTTTTAAAAAACGCGGTTTAATTTCAAGCGGCACTGAGGGCCAATTTATGTAATTTACTCGGGCAGAAATACCTGAAAATTTATAAATTTTATTGGAGAATCTGGATGCATGGAAGAATGCTCCCCCAGTCCAAGTCGCGACTCCTGATTCCCAAGTCGTGTTTCAGTCCAGAAAAGTGATTTTCATCCATGAGTCCAAAACGACGGAAGTGCCATAGTCCAAAACAACTTTTCTCCTTCTTTGATGAGGAATTTTTACCTTTTTGTTTTCAATGAAAAAATGGGACGATTATTCCGCCGATCATAATCTCCTAGTATGAACTTTGAGAGCTTCCTGGGTGCATAAGGAGATTTGACCCTTTTCTTTTTATTTTCTGTATTCAAGTTTTGTAATTAACAGAAGATTTTCACCAGTATGAAGTATATGTCTTGAAGATCATTCCCAGAATAACTCTTCATTAATTAAATTAACCTATAAACTGGTTTGAGAATTAGTTGCGTTGAAAAGAAAAAACTTCAAGTACACCAGCATATATATTTATATATTTTCTTTTCTTTTCTTTTTCTCCTTTAGAAAAATACATGCCAGCCAAAGCAACCTGAAGCTTTATCCGGTAGATGGATGCTCTGCACGCAACTGTTGTTGAGATAGAGAAGGACGTTCTGCTTCTCTCTTCATCATTTTGGGGGAAAACTACATGTTCACTCGCTAATGTAGTCCTTTATGTTATCAAAGACGTGCAATTTACCCCTCTGCATACTTTGATTGACAGATGAAATCCCAGCAGCGCAAATCCACAAAGCGTCTGACCTCCAATTCCAATAATATATACTATCCTTTAGTTTATTTTCATAGAATTCACATAATTGAGCTCTTGATAACCTCATCAATGGAAGTGTCTTGATGGGAAACTAGAGGTATGTGAACTATATACATGCACAAGTGATGCTAGGGCTTTCATTTTATTTATAGAAGGTGCTTCGAAGGGATGTAATAATCATGCTAGTTCAAGGGTGACATTGTTAAAATTAGAATTTAGAGCGCTAAATTAAGATATCATATATAAGTAAGGGGTACGTATCTAGTTTGTCATTTTTTTAATCCAAAGTAATGTTCCATGTTCTGCTTTGCACGCCGTTGAGGAAAACAATATACACATCCAGTGCTTTTGAACAAGATTTCAAAGACTGGAATCACAAAGTTTTTATTCCTAGGTAACTGGTGGTGCCAGCAGCAGTACACAGTGTATAATAATAATTTTTTAAAATATTTTTTTATATTTTTAAAACTATTTTTAATTTAGAATAATAAAAGAATCTAAAAAAATAATAATTTTAAAAAGATAAAAAATTAACAAAGTTTGGAACATGATTTCTAACGAGGCCAAAATTACTCCAATAACATCCTATGTGCTTAGTGCTCCTTACTTAAAAAAAAAGAATAAAGTGCCTACAACAGGGATGGAGTGCCACGTATATTCAGTTTTTCAATAGATTTTGTAAGATTATTTTAAATATTTTTTTATTTAAAAGTATATTAAAATAATATTTTTGTTTTTTATTTTTTAAATTTAGTACAAGAATTTGAAGTGCAAGGAAGTTCTTCGGTGAAAACTGGATGCTGTAAGAACAGAGCACAGCGCAAGACATTGATTCAGAAATTGAGGGGCCCGAAAAGGGAAAGGGAAACAGGACACGAAGACAGCAGTTGCTAGTTGCTACTTTGCTAATGGCAGGTGTTCTTGCTTTGCTTTACCAATCCCCATGTTCTTGTCCATAAAAAGAAGATGGGCTCTCCATTGGTGCCCGCATCAACCGGAAAGAATCTTCATTCTCTCCCAATTGCTCCCTCAATTAATGTAATCACCTTTTGAATCTAACGTAAAAAAAAGAAGCTTGTAATTAAGTTGGATTGCGACTATTAAACATAAAAACAAAGGGAAAGATAAGTTGGACAATCATTAACATAAAATAAATAGTCAATTTAGATTTTTGATTAAAAAATATTTAGAATAGCTTATATATATTTCAACTATTTTTATAAATTTTGAAGTTAATAATTATATAAGTAGATGAAAAAACTCAAACTTTTATAATTATCAAGGAGAAAGTTTAACGTTTAATTAATTAAATTACCTTTTAAGGTCGGACCAATTTCTTTTAAGGATCCCAGTAATGTGTACCAGTTTTGGTTAAACCGGGAAAGGATAATTACCACTTAAGTAGAAGTTTAGATCCCAGGCAGTACTTGGTCTGCAAAACAGGGGCTAAAAAAATCAACGTGTTTGAAAAGGATTGCTTATTTTTTTTAAAAAAAAAAACCCTCTATCTCAATGAAATAAAGATATTTAGTCTATGTAAGAATATAATTTGTACATTACACGCACAGAGACCACTATTCGAGGATACTATCTTCCAAGAGAACATTAATGGAATGGCATAATTGAGATTTGGGTTTGCTAAATCTTGTGTTCCCCATGAATGGACTGCTCACACGTACGGGGGTCCCTCCTCAACATGGCTGGGCTCTTCCTCCTCTCGTAGATGATCCGCTTACGTGTCTTCCCCCACACAATTTTACCTGACCGTGCATCCTAACTTATTTGTAAATGTAGTCGTTGTTGTATTTGAATAATGTTTTATATTAAAATATATATCAATAATATTTTTATTTTTTAGAATTATTTTTGATACTAATATATTAAATAATTTAAAAACATTAAAATATATTAATTTAAAATTAATAAAAAAAATAAATTTAAATTTTTTTAAAAATACATAAACAAATACAAAACGGTCATATATCCACCTTCTTGATATATGTTTCTCTTTTTAAAAGGGATAGATAGATATTTGAGTAGAAGTTATTTATTAAAGTATTTTTATTTAAAAATATATTAAAATAATATTATTTTATATTTAAAAATTATTTTTAATATTATTATATTAAAATAATTTATTAAATAAAATTTATTTTAAAAAATAAAATATAAAAACAAACAAACTTTATGTTAAACATATATTTCCACTTAGAGATGTGCTGTCTCTGTAACGTAAAAAAATTTATATTATTTTTTTAACTTAACTATGCACTACTAGCAATTAAAGTCTATTATCTCATAAAATTGATATCTAAGATAGGTTTCATAATATTTTTTCCATTTCTAACGTTGTTTTCATGCAAGTTGGTGTCGCTGGTAACTATATGAATGTTCATAAGCTATATATCAGGTAAATAGATTCAATCCCTTAGATCTGGTTCTCTTCTTTTTCAACCTCTAATCATAATCATGTATTATATTTTTTCTGCAAATACATAAAACACAGCCTCCAAGGCTTTTTCCTTTAACATCAATGCTAACCCAAGCATAGAAACATAACCTTTAAGGCTTTATCACTCTTATTCTAGTGCTAACCTAAGCATCAAAGAGACTCATAAATCCTAGTTAATCAGTCTTAACCTCCCACCCCATTCACTAGTTCGCAGATATATGTTTGGACAAAATTCACTTTTTTTATTCCTGTGTATTTTTTTGTTTTAAAAAATAAATTTTTATTAGAAGTATGTTCTGTTAACTAAAAAATCAAAAATAAAAAGATATTTAAAAAATCCTACTGATTTGAAATAAGGAGGAAAACATATCTCTTTAATCAAAATTCCCTTTAATAAGGAGGAAAACATATCAAAATTATAGTTATTGGCGGCTGAAATCAAGCTCTCTCTCTCTCTTCCCAAAGAACTTTCTCTATTCTTTCACAATAACTAGGACTAAAGGTTTATTAATAAAATATAAAATTTAAAAAGAACAAGGAGTAAATTATCAAAAGATGAAACTTCAGGGATCAAATGGAACTTCTTGTGTCTTTTGAATAGTGTAAGTGGAAAAGACTTTTTTTTTAATATTAAATTCGATTTTAGTTTTATAATTTTTTGAACGATAATCTAAAATTATATTTCACAAAATTAATTTTTAATACCATATCATATATTATATACGGGAGAGCATGTAAATCAAAATAGATTCCGACTTCCAAAATAATTCCAACATAAGTTATATGGATAAAAACTTGATCAGTGTAGAGGAATGGGTAGTAGTATATGATTATTTTGTTATAAATTGTTAGGGGGTGCCTGGTCTCCTTTCCTTTTTACCCCTGTCAAATGAAATCCCTTAAGGGTCAGTTTTCATGATGATAAATCAAACACTAATGGGGATAAAGAAGACAAAAGAGTGAGAGAAAGATATAAAGTGATTATCTTCTCCACTCATACACAATAATTAAATTTAAGAGTAACAATTCTACCTAGGTCACAGTATTCAAAATCCCAAAAGAATGCTGCAACTTGGAAAGCTGTAGCGCTGCTTCTTTAGAACTACGCTCCAGTGAAAGCACCCATTTCTCCAGCCTCAACTTGAGCAACACAATGCTTTCAACAAGCTGCATTGTCCTAACTCTGATTCTTAGCTCATTTTCCCCACTTGGGTCGGCAATGCTTAACCGCACCCTCCTCACCCCACACCCCAACCCTGAAGAAGTTGTTCAAGAAGTTCAGAGGTACAATGCCGAGTCTAACTTAGCCCTGTCGTTTTAATTTGTTCTTGGTTCTTACATATATGTATGTTGGCTGACTGAGTTGTCTGCATTTCTTTGTGTTTTACTCCATTCATGTTTTCCAGCTGCAAAATTTCTTTGGTAGGAATTATTTTGGGTCTTGCAGGCTCAAGATTAAACCGGATCCTTGCTCTAGGTTCATTTTTTTTCACTGGGTTACCGTGTCCTTAAGGTCATTCTAGTTTTAAAAATTGAACTTTCATTGAATGCAGAAGAGTAAATGCTTCCGTATCAAGAAGGCAAACGCTACAAGTACTATCTCAAGAAGATCAATCCACATGCCTAACAGGTAACCCCATAGATGATTGCTGGAAGTGTGACCCAGACTGGCCCAACAATCGCCAGAGGCTGGCAGATTGCGCTATTGGGTTCGGGCAGTACGCAATGGGTGGCAAGAACGGTGAATATTATATAGTGACTGACGACTCGGATGATGATGCTGTCAATCCAAAGCCAGGCACTCTCAGATATGCTGTGATCCAACCTCAGCCCCTTTGGATTGTGTTTCCCACTAACATGCTCATTAAATTGTCCCAGGAACTCATTTTTAATAGCTATAAAACCCTTGATGGGCGTGGGGCTAATGTTCACATTACGGGTGGTGGCTGCATTACTCTGCAGTATATAAGCAATGTGATTATTCACAACATACACATT
This sequence comes from Populus ilicifolia, assembly GCA_015708895.1. NCBI lineage: Eukaryota > Viridiplantae > Streptophyta > Magnoliopsida > Malpighiales > Salicaceae > Populus > Populus ilicifolia. The sequence continues at coordinate 2,995,884 of SRLM01000091.1, forward strand.
CACCATTGTGTTCAGTCAGGTAAAGTTTTGTCTCCATTTGCTCTTTTATTTTCTTCTTTTTTCCTTTCTGAGTGGCGCAATATATCCAGGATTTACCATAATCCAAGATGCTAAAGAACTTTTTGGCTGAACTTAGGATCCGTTTAGAATCCTACCTTTTCATTTTGAACTACTTTCTTTTATTGTGGATGGGTCCTAGTAATCCCAAATTTCTTCGGGTAATGGGGGAAAACTGAAAATGTTTTTTTTTCCGGTTTTGTTGATCCTGGAGCGTGGCTAGCTGTTTTGTTTCCGAGTTAAAAATCACTTTTAAAAAAATTTAAATTTTTTTATTAGTTTTAAATTAATATATTTTTAAATTATTTTAATTTTTTAAAAATAAAATATTATTAATATATATTTTAATATAAAAATTATTGAAAAAACAATCAATACCAAAACAAAATTGCAGCAAACCCTCTCTTAAGAACTGGGAGAAATGGTGACAAACGCTCTCTGTCCTGGTCACAACGCAGGTAATACCAATGTGCGTTCAAGCCCGACCCACTTTGGGTACCGGACCAAGTCGGATGGTGATGGCATTTCCATCTTCGGCTCCAAAGACATATGGATTGATCACTGCTCACTTTCTCATTGTAAGGACGGTCTGATCGATGCTGTGATGGGGTCCACAGGGATCACAATATCAAACAACTTTTTCTCCCATCACAATGAGGTTATGCTGCTAGGTCACAGTGATGATTACTCGCCTGACTCTGGGATGCAGGTGACCATAGCCTTCAACCACTTTGGGGAGAAGTTGGTTCAGAGAATGCCTAGATGTAGAAGAGGGTATATTCATGTGGTGAATAATGATTTTACACAGTGGGAAATGTACGCTATTGGTGGTAGTGGTAACCCTACCATTAACAGCCAAGGGAATCGTTACACAGCTCCTTCCAATCGCAATGCTAAAGAGGTAAAATAAAACTACTGCTGATTCACACTTTTGTTCTTACTTTTTTTGTAATGGTGTTACACTTTTGAATCTTGATGGGCCTATGCCCTAATGGCCAATCACCAGATTTGAAGTCCTTTTCAAGGTGGGTTATCATTGCTGAATTTATAAACATGAAAACCCTAGTATATAATATATATTTTCTGCTGGGAGTTTTTCCTTTGAAGATTTTACCCTTGCCATAAAATCCGGCAACTAGAAAAACAAAAAATAGTACTGGTTCGCATCTTTAATAGAATCCCAAATCCACTTTTATACCTAAATATTCCAATCTCCAAGCAATTTCTATCCTTGCTTTTGTCTTTAACAAGTTCTCTTTTTGAAATATGTCCCTGCGTTTGTAGGTAGGCATGTGGACAGATAGTAATTGAGACATTTTTTCAAAACAAGATTTGACCCGTATGTCGCCATTTTCGATGAATACAGAAAATTCGGTGCAAAATCCTAATTATTAGAATAACGCAAAGCACCCCAGCAGGAGCAAATGAGTAGAGTAATACTACCAAGAGTGTGTTTGGTGTGTTTTTGGGATTTACTTTTTATTTACATCGTGTGTCAAACTTTTGTTGTTTTAATTAAATATATATTTTTTAAATTATATACACACACATACAAATTCGTATGACTACGATAAAAAGAAAGAAAGAGAGGCTTAATCTTAAACTAGTTGGGTTCAGTTAGAATAATCTTTTTGTATCGTTTGGAGCGATTAAAAGGTTAAAATCATGTTTTTTTAAATTTTAATTTTTTATTTCAAATTAATTTTTTTATATTTTCAAATGATAATGTTTAATATATTTCCAAGAAAAAACACTTTTTACCCAACCACTGCTATTCTTCCAAAGGACTTCTAAATATACTTAAGTGAGCATGAAAGGGAGGGTGTGGTTTTGTGCAGGTGACAAAGCGGGTGGACACGGCGGAAGATGACTGGAGAGGTTGGAATTGGAGATCGGAGGGAGACATATTGGTTAATGGAGCATTTTTTGTGGCCTCAGGTGCGGGACTAGAGGTGAAGTATGAGAAGGCCTACAGTGTGGAGCCCAAGTCTGCTGTTCTCATTGACCTCCTCACTATGCACTCTGGAGTCCTCGGTGTTGGTGGCAGGTATACAGTAACATTTCTTTTCTTTCCTTGTCTCTCTTTCCCTCCCTTACTTTCTTCATCTCTTTTACCTTTAATTCTATCCCTTTTTCTCTCACTAAATTTCTAGGAACACTCACAACCCTACTTTTTATTTCTGATGCCAAACAAATCCTGGGATTTATTTCCATTGCCATATCGGGCTTGATTTTCTGCCATATACCTGGTTCTTAAGTTGGGATTTCGGCTGCTAAAAGGAGCCATGACTATTTCAGAACTGGACACCAAAAGAATAGTTACTAGGCAAAAATTAATACTGAACCTCAGGTTTTGTTTCACTTTGATGCTATGGGCTGCAAGAAACAGTGAAGATTAAGTAATCAGTTGCTAGTTAATGTTACAAGAATTTGTTACGACTTACGTGAGACATGACCGAGTGAAATGGAATGAGCAGGAACAACAATCTGGGAATGTGGAGCACAGGGTCAAATGGCGGGAAAGAGGGATTAGGATCCGGCGAGGGCGATGACTATTTGGATGACTACTCCGGTAGCAGTATTTCGTTGCCACCTCCCTCTCCATATGCTCTTCTTCCTATTTTGACTGCACTGATCTACTTGTTATCTTTCCAGCACGTTATAGCAGCAGCAGCACTGACATCCATGTTGTAGCAGGAAAACTAAGTTGTAATTTTTCCTTGGCGGTGTTTGTCATCGCCGTTGAACTGAACTTTTAAATGATTTTGAATTTTTTTAGTTTTAAATTTATTTTTTATTTTCTAATTATTTTAATGTTCTAACATTATAAATAAATTTTAAAAAATAAAAAATATTTTAATATATTTTCAAACTCACTGAATCTATTGTATTTTCAAACAGCACAAAATTTCACAACTTTAATTTAATATCTGCAATTATGTTGAGAACCTATTTTCATCAATTCTTGCAATAATTATCCCATCTGAATCTTACAGTTTTAATTTTGTACCCCTTAAAAAAAAAAACAGAAGAAGCATGTGACATCCACGTAAATGCTATTGAGGCATGATTTTAATTAAATATCTAATGCTTTCCATCGAGTTATATTATTTTTGTAATATAAAAATTAACTATAAATTTAATATTTAAATTATATTAAATACTATTTTTTTAAAATACTAAGATGATGAGATACTAGATGCTATTATTAAAAAAAAACAATTTAAAAACAATAAAAATTCAAATGTTAAAATTGAAATGAAAAAATTAATAAAAAATCTAAAAAATTAATTCCATTAAAACATGTTATGTTAACCTTTTTAACATGTGACTTGTTAACATGTGACTTGGTTTGTAAGATTTAGATATTTATGTAAAAAGTAAATTGAAAAAATTTTAAAGTTTAATTTTCAAACCAATTTAATGTTGTAGGGCAAAACTAAAAAAAAAAATTAATTAAAAAATTAAATCAACCCGGATTAGGTTACCAAACTCACGATCGAAGTCATGAAACCTATAACAAAAAATAAATCATGAAACTCAATGCTTAAATATTTTAATGTTAAAGAATAAAATAAAATAATTAATTTAAAAAAATGACTAAAATCAAATTGTCATGAAACCTATAACAAAAAATAAATCATGAAACTCAATGCTTAAATATTTTAATATTAAAGAATAAAATAAAAAAATTAATTTAAAAAAATAACTAAAATCAATTTGTGTGGTAACTTTTTAGACTTAGGACTGAATCATGAGGTTATGATCACATATAAAAAGAAAATAAAAAAATTACAAAGCGCAATTCTCAATTAATCTAATAATAAATAATTAAATTAAAAAAATTAAAAATAAAATAAATAACAATACAAATATAAAAATTAAATTAAATATAAAAATAAAATATCAGGAGCCATTACTATTTTGAAGAGAATGAGAGTAGAAACCAACAAAGGAAAAGAAAAGAAAAAGGAAAAAGAAGAAAATAATAATAAAAAAAATTATCCATGCATCTCCATCAAATACACTAGTAGCATAGTTGGGCCGACCTCACGGAGATGCTTTTAGAGCCACCAGTGATGGCGATCTAATGACAGCTGAGGAAGCTGCTTATGCTTCTAGAGCAAGACATCTTCTTTTACACACTATAATGTACAATGCACTTTCTAGCTTTTTTGCCATTATTCATTGACCTTAGCCCAATAATTTTTATTAATTTTAATTTTAATTTCTCAATTTTTAATTATTTTATATTAATAAAATAAAATTTTACTTTATAAAATTAAGTATCAACCCTGTATTATAAGCTTTCTTAACATTGTGAACCTCTATTTTAGACATATAAAAAAATATATTAAGTTGAATTCAAAATAAACTTATTTTATATGATTAATAAGTGACAAAAAATAAATGATATTGATCTTTTCATTGCATGTGCAATTCAATTCTTGATCCTTCAAAGAAAAAGAACCTGAATATTTATCAATTATTAATAACTTCAATTGTTTTGTATCAATAAAAAATCATTTCATGCTGTCAAAGCCAAAACAAACGACTAAGCACAATTCCAATTAAATACAACTTCAAATAAATAAATTTAAAAATTTTAAAAAATGAAAATAAAAAAAACATTATAAATTACTAATAAATGTGGGTGAACATTGTCTTCCTCGTATCCTTGAGGTTCTTTCTTAATCCTAATCTTAATAGACAAAAAATTAACTCATTAAATAAGACCATATATATCTAGTTATTTTATTCTTAATGTCTTTGTGTAATAGACTGGCCATATAATGACAATGAGCATGCGGATTGCATCAAGAAAAAGGCCTCCTACTGGGAATTTGTAATGCCACGCACAACCTAACTAAACCCTCAAGATGTTGCAATGAAAAGAGCATTACAGTGTTTCTCAATGTGAAGCAAGCTTGAGAACAAAAGGAGTTCTTATGCATGGACAAAAGACAATTTGCTAAAGAAATTAATATTATTTACATGTATTAAGCAAAGAGAATTTTGGCAATGAGTATTCCTTGCTTAAAAAGCAAAGAGAATGAAGCAACTTGGGGAAGAGGCAAACCAGAAAGGCAGAAAATATACATGAGGTCCCAGTTGTTTAATAGAATCCAAATATAACTCAGGGAGATTCTTGTCTCCACCAGAAAAGGGAAACTCTCGGACTGGAGAACTTGTTTGTGAGGCGGGATGTTGTACTCAATATTCTCCAAATTGAATCAGAAAAAATTAATATCTAAATCTAGTTCTAAGATATTGTAATGAAATTGGTGCAACTCGATAGAGACTATATATTTGTTTATTGTGGTTTTTGATTATATTTATATTTTTGCACTACTAGAAAAATAATAAATACAAATAAAAATATTAACGAAAATTTTCCATCCATATATTATTAAGATCTTTACCAACAAAATTTTATGTTTATGCATTCATCAATAAACACCAACAAAAAAATTCTGATAAATAAATAAAAATACTAATAACATTACATATGATTTTCTTATCAATAATATATTTAATTTAATAATAAAGATATCAACGAAATAAAACAATTATTATTTTTACATGTCTTTTTCATCTATAAATTTATCGATATATTTATTATCAATGAACTCACCAATAAATTATAAATTATCAACAAAAGTTTTATTGATAAAATACAAATATAAATATAAAAAAAATATCAGTAGAACTATTAATTACGGTAGTGATTTCAGGATAATCTATTTTCATTAGAAATAAAAAGAAGATAATGTATTTGAAGGTAGGTTTTCTAGGTAAATTCAGCCTTCTCAGAGATTAGAAAAGGGAAAGAAGGGGTGATCTTTCACTTAAAGCAAAGTGACATCAACTAAAGTTTGTTCAGTTCACCTAAGCTTCTTTCTCTCATTATCTAGTTGAATAAATTAAATAGATAATATTATCTGTTTCCATTTTTATCACACTTGACCAACTGTTGGCTCATGAACATTATGACGAGCATATTACATTGCTGGCTTTTCTACATGAATAAAAAAACTGCTTCGAGCCATCAATTATAACTGCGAACTGTCCTGCCTTCAAATTGTCTCTCCTCTACAGCATAACAAAATATAACTGGTGCTGGTAAGAGTAAATAGCAACTGCTAGATCATTTTATAAAATAACAGTGAAACACTAATTAATAGAGATGGTTTTAACTGGTTGATTCAAGCTTCTATGCATTGATGAGCCAAGTTCACATGTTCTTCAAAAAAACTTATCTGGACGCCCTAGACTTTGATTATGTATCAGAAAATAGAGAGGCAGCAATCTATACTACAAAAATTATGTTTAGGTCACTGGAAACTTTCGGAAAACGTTCTCCGAGGAATCAGTAACTAGTGCGCAAAGTGCTTGTGAGCATGATCGTCCATTCGATACTAAACGGTACAATTTATCAACTCCTGTTCCGCTCCTATTTTCTTATGGGATTTCAGTTCTTCACTGTCTTTGTCCCTCTGAGGAACAGGCAACGGCTTTGGCTTGCTTGAAGGTTGAAACCTTGTTCGTGTCATAGACATAACCTTGAAAATTTTGCTCCTTGCACACTTCAAAACTTATTTACTTGCTGCATTTTCTAGTCTGCAGTTCATTAGTATTTTGCGGAACGATTATCCCCACAGTAGTTTCTCACCATCTATACCATTTCGTGCTTAAAAGAAGGTTTACGCATGTAAACTGATGAGGCTGGAAAACATTCATCGCTAGAAAGATTGGAGACGTTTTTCATGGGCTGATAAAACTAGACCTGGAAAATATGGTGGCCTAGCAACACCTGCAAGAAAAACACTCTAATCTTTAATGAATATAGTGTTCCTTGAACTTTGTTTAAATTTTGTATTACACTTGTGTTGTGTTAACTTGAAGGCTAGAAAGACAAGTCTTGAAAAGATAAGTTACGGTGGATTTAGCATGATAATGAAAAAACAACACAAATCTATATTCATGAGCAACAAGTTTTAAGATCATATAAGTACAAGTTGATATTTAGCAAACGTGGCCAAAACACATCTTTTTTACAGTTTGAAGCTTTTGCATATTTGCGATTCAACTGTCAGTGTCACTATCATGTGTGTGCTTAATTCATATTCCAGATAGAACCCAAGGAGACCAATGTGCTAGTGTCACTATCTTCAGAGTTCCAAGCTGGATCACAGAAACACCAGTCTAAACCATTACCGTCCCCATGAATTTCTGTTTGACTTTAATCACCGGACAACTTTGGAATCCAATCATATTGCCTGGTCTCATACGGTGATTTCATGTGTATCAGGCTTGATAACTCATAATGTTCCAAGGAAGAGCCTGCGGGTCCGATATTATCATCAACAGAGTTGTATTCTCTGATGCTATATTTCCAGGCACTAGTACTGTTGCCATTTTGATACAGCAACTCTGGTTTGGCACTGTAAACTTTGGACTGAAAATTTCCCGTTCAGAAAGCAGGTTGTTAGTTGAGCTTTGTAAATGGTTGGTTACCAAAGCACAAAAAGGCAAATAAAGAAGTTTCCATGACGAGGAATAATAGAATTGCACCGCACCTTCTTCTTGGGTTTGTATTTCCTTTCTCATGTGAGTTCTCCGGTAGTTCTTGATGTCATTGTCAGTTCTGCCGGGCTACCTTCGAGCAATCCTTGCCCATCTGCAAGACAATACAATTAAAGAAAAATTTGGGTACAAAGAATTTGCTTGTATTAGCTTAGAACTGTCAGAACTAGCACAGGAAAGAACATTACTTGTTACCCCATTGCCCATGAAATTGAATAATAATCTGCTCTTCTTCGGCACTTATACGACTGCGCTTAAGATTGGGTCGAAGGTAGTTCAGCCACCTCATTCTGCAAGTCTTACCGCTCCTCATCAGACCTGCGAGTGAACACATAAGAGGGAATTTATTAAAGAGATCAAGAAGAAATCATCTCTTGCGTTATTCCCAAGGATCCTACCAGATAATCTTGCTATGGAGTCCCACTTTTGTTCTCCTAAAAGAGTTGCAGAAGCTGTTAATCGCTCATCTTCCTCCTCATGCCAAGGCCCTTTACGCAATTTGTCTCCTTGACAAGCCATTATTTTAATGACTACTTCGGAGAGGTTTTCGTATTCTTATATGTCGAACAAGGTGGCTAGTAGCAGGGTGACCAGAAAATCTTACATGGCACCATAGGTGGATAGCACTAGTTTTGGTTACACCACCGCTGGCTTAAATGAAATCCAAGTAAAATGTTTTCAATTTGGACATTCTAGGCTGTTTTAATAATAATGACAATAAGATGGATGGAGTTCTGATCCCTTTATGCTTCACCATTTTTGGCTTTACTTCCAAACTCACACTCGCATTTACATGCTGTGTAGGACGTGCAAATAGCCCTGCTCTTGGATTATTTTTCCTCTCTGGTGCTGGCTGGAATCACAAACCAGCAAGAACCTAAATTATCTTCGTGCATGTCTTGAGAAATACCTTTCTCAAAAAATCAAGAAACAGGCACCCCTTATTTTTCGAAGTTCTTTATTAAATCGCGTTACACTTTGTGATTAATGATTTGCTAATCTCTCCATTCTATAATTAAATAATATGCATTCCAAAACTAGCAGAAGAATAAATTCTTCTAACATGCTCCTAAGATTATCCCAAGGACCACACAGATCATTCTCAGGATCTCTCTTTACCACCAATTTAAAAGAAATGACAATTACATTCCATAAGATGAAATACCTAACGAATCTTGGTCAAAAGCATTTAAGTCCCGCTAGCATTCTTCTCATGTCTTGTAAAAGACAATTCCATTCGGGCTAAAAACGTGTTGTTTGGTGATGACAAAACAATATTTTAACACCAGGGCTATTGCTCTGAGGAAGAGTTCACAAAAATAAATCAGAGAAGTAACAAAGTTGCGTCGCACACTTGATGCTTATTTTTTTAACATTATTGCTCTTACAATTTTCCATACAACCGCCAAAATATTTTACCATCGCCTTGAAGACCACAAGTAGCTCATAGCATCAATTGAATTGGATGCTATCTATGGTCACATTATTGTACATCATAAACCAATAATAATCATTCTCATAGGCATTAGACACATCAAAACTACATGCTCCAGACCTTTTATTAAACCACATCTTTTTAAGCAAGTGTTGTCGATTTTCGATGTCATTGAATTTTACGAGAAAACGCATGCAGGACAAAACTGTAGGGTCAAAAGAACATTGAAGAAACAGGATCCTCGTCAGCATCCAAACATAAAACTGTCCGACTACTGACTTGAAATTGTCATTAAAACTAGAAATTGGCAAGATAACATAAAAGGATATCTTATCTATAGCAACTCTGCTTGGCTAGGCTTCTGCTAGTGGCGAACCCAAACTGCAGCTGCCAGCAATAACCAAAAACGCCAACCATCTAGCGGTCTACAAAAGACTTGTTCATCAGGTTGACAGCATCATCCATGAACTACATAGACAAGAACATTAACCACCAAATAAGGCTCGATAGAAACATAGATATGAATGCAATATTTTATCCATTCATTTCCTAACAATCTTGCAGGAAAAAATAAAAATGTTGACACGGGCACCACATAAACATAGATTGTTGAAAATAAATCTTTAAGATAGTAAAGCAAATACAAAAATGAAAAGAAACTAGTCCTTTAGGCAGTATTAGTCTTCCACTCCAGAAGATGTGATTTACAGTTTTGTTATGTTCTACCAGAGGAATTTACAGGTAAATAGTGATCTCCTTTCTCAAATCAACCACGACACAAGATGCTGGATCCATGACAAGCTAATCTACACAACTGTTTCTCTGCAAGTGACTCGTGTATCACGCTTTGAAAATCATACTTTATGAACATATATATCCTGCTTTATTAGATGATATATCAATGAGTCGTGCAAATCATTAAGTGCTCCTAATATCAAAAAACAGAAACAATACTTGACCACTAATAGACAGGTATTTGGACTAATCATGCAACTAACGGTCCTCCATTTTGACAGCTGTATATTTGATAGTTCACTTGTCTCTGAAATGTTTCAAATGGATCTATTGTTGTGTGATAGATAAAATCATCAGTAGAAATTTATATAATAACTCTAATTGAGACTCATTCATACACTCAAATGTTAATCTCACTTCCGATAGCATCCAAACTTGCAATCAGAATCAAGGGGAAAGGGCTCAATATGTCCTTATTTAATGGAGTGAGTTTCCAATCTAACATTCCATTCTTTTATGTCCAAATTAAGATAATCAATCATGCATGCGACTTGACATTATACCAAAAATGGCAACCCTGATGGAGGAGGAAGAGATCATCGGGGAGAGAGAAGGACTGATGTTTCAGAGAGAGAGAGAAAGAGAGAGAGGTTCTGTCTAATGTGAGTCTTTTGTAAAAAAAAATCTGTTTGTCACATGCTTTTGCAGGCAACTGACATGTCCATGGAGCTCATGGCCATTCAGTATAATATTAAGTTATATGCATGATTGATTCAGTTAATTTGAACAAAAAAATTAACAAAAATGATAGATTGGAAACTTAGTCATTTTAGAAGGATACAATTGACTCAATTTGGGATATAAGGACATATTGGAGACACACTCCATTATATAAGGACAAACTGAGCCATTCCACTGGAATCAAACATTGAAAAGCAGGGATCAGTTCTTCTCAACTACCATGCAAGGTATATTTCTCATGCTTAACTCCACTGGTATTTATGGAAATGTCAATTAGTTGCAAAGAAGGGATCTGCAGAACCATAGTAATCAGGCAAATGCTGACTGGATGATTGGACATTCAGGAACCACACCTCATGCTCACAGTTAGTGAAAGTGGAATTGATCCATTTGAAGGAATTTCTTGAGGCTATTGAAATTGACATGAGTAGAGATATTATAATATTACTTTTAAGTCAATTTTCACTTTACGTACCAGAAAAACATATTTTTCCTCTTCTGTTCAGATCTATTATAATGCCAAATTGGTTTGCTAACATCTACATGCAAGCCTCTCATTAATTTGAATAGCATTCAAGGATTAAGGGGGTGTTTGGGACAGTAATAAAGGTTGCTTTTCAAAATGTTTTCCGCTTGGAAATGCATTAAAACATTTTATTTTTTTTGACATCTTCATATTAAAACGATCCAAAAATACACAAAAAAGATTAATTTGAAGCAAAAAAATAATTAAAACTTTTGCAAAACTACAGTTCAACTGCAACACACAAACACCGTCTAAAACAAGGCCTAAAGTCATGGCAGATCCCAAGAAAGGTTAAATAAAAATAACCAGGGTAGCTATGACAATTTAAGGATTTAATTGTTGGAATTGCAAGATGTATGACCCTTTCAGCAAAACCTAAACCTAATTGAACATGCAAAAAACATGATGGTACATGTATGAGCATGGCTGTTTCAACTTCAAAAGCATCACTATATTCGAATATCATTAACACGATAACTAGAACAAAGTTATGCTGAGATTTACAGTTACCTTTCCAAGTAACTTAAGTTCTCGTCCAACAGGTTCCATAAATTTCAAGTCAAACTCAATAGGCCAAACCTGTTAAAGGGAAAATAAAACCAAAAAATTAAACAGGTAATTATGAAAAATAACTCCGAGAACTTTCAAGCATTAGACAGTAAGAAATTGCAGAAATAAGTTCTGCTCGCCAGATTGCTTTATGCAAATAAGCTGCGACGCAGAGCATGACTCAAACATAAGAGAAGTTCCTTCAATACATGATAAAGTCAATCGTATAAACCTAAAAAATCCTAGATCATTCCAATTCAATTATATGAATCACTAGTCGAAATTGGAATCTCTACCTGCTCACTCGTCACCATTAAAAGCTCTAGGTAATTTAACCTGGTTGATTAACCTATTAGTCCAGAGTTCGGACCAAAAACTGTTAGTTCCAATTACAAGAAAGTTTAACAAAAGGATTGTCGTCAAGTCACACTTCCATATGTTGAGGAAACAATTAGTTGAATAAGAACAGTAGGTTGTAGAAAAATCCCAGGAGAAGTAAGAACTAATGCACGAAACAGGAAAGAAAGAACTTAAAATCAATGAAAAGGAAGAAGAAGAAGACCTTAAGACCAAGTACACGAAAGGGTGTAATCTGGCCAGGGACGATACAATCAGGACCAGCAGCTTCCACAAGCGCTTCAGTGGCTAAGCCAGTTCCAATGGGATTAGGGTGCTTCATGACAGAGAGGGCATAATCGGAAAACGGGTTATGAGAGACGCGGAGAATAGGAGAGTGGTGAATTTTGGGAATGGGTTTTGAAGTTGATACCCTCCATGGGACATCCTTTTGAAGCCCAGGGATTGTTCCTCCTTTTTTTGACATACCTCTCTAATACTTGCACTTCCAATTAGGGTTTTTTTTACTGATGATTGAAGAAATGCAAGATATTGAAAGAGGAGGAGATTACTATGCCAAGGAAGAAGCAAACGTAAGGTTAGGAAGGGAAGATAGGCTTCATGGATGGATAGATGAGGTTAGATGAGATGAGATGGGGTGAAGGGAGGTGGGTGCAATTGCCATATAAAATGAACTTGGTTTAGACGAAACAAAAAAATTATCTTGTTTTTCAAGTGATCCAATTTTGTGGCTTGTTTTTTCTTTCTTTCTTTCTTTTTTTTTAAAAAAAAAATCATGGGAAACAAAAAAAATATCTATTTTTCTTTGTGAACATATCTGAAAAAATTAAAAAAAAAAATTAATTGAATATAAATTTAATAGATTTATGAAGAGATATCAAAATTCATTTCTATTAACACTGTTATCACAATATTTTCAAGAACATAAAAAAATATATATTTTTAAAGATTTAAAAACCTAACACTTCAGTTTCAAATTCCATTCCGTTTGGATCCAAACTCTTTTTATTATGTCATTAATTATCTAATAAAAATAAAAAAGGACCAACAATTTGATTATCAATCATAGATTAAAGGGATTTAAGTGCAAAATTAAAAGTTTAATTGCACCTTTCAAAGACCCGAATATAAAGATCAATATGAGCTATCAAATTTGATCACGGCTTGATCTATGCACTAATTGAACAATGAATACATAAGATACACATATTACATCTTAGGTATGAAGAGATGACACTAACACTGTTAGTGTGCATAAGTGAATTGCATTATACAAGTATGTATTTAGATTGACATCCTTTTCTTTTGAATTGAAGAAGGTGATGTATATTTTTAATAGATTGATAAGATATTTACCACACCACTAGATTATGCTAACAACGAGGTCTTTCAGAGGTACCTATTAAATTATGATTTAAATATGTTAATTATTTGTTAAGTATATGTGAATTAATATGATAATTTTAATGTGTTATGTAGGTATGCTAGATCATATACATCGATAGTGTATTATTATTCACAGACTTGATAAAGAGATATACACCTTTAATTTATATAATGATTCTAAATGATTTTGATGTCATTCCTACCTATAATCGGGGATGTGTTTTATTTGCATACTTGTATATACATTCATATCTTGCATACACGAAAGGAGGCCAAATAAGTTGGGGGATATTTGCTACTTTTACATGTATAAAATGAAGAATTTTAAATAATTATTTAAATTTTAAATATTTATTGTTAGCAAAAAATAAATAACTTATTTTTTAATTTAATAACAATTATAGCCTTTGGAGCATCTTTATGTGGATCGGTTTTAAATTTTAGATTGAAACTTATGATTGTCCAAACTATAAGGGTTACACTCTAACTCCCACTATGATATATATATANNAGTAACCTATTTAGATTTTTTTTTGAACCATTTATTAAAGAAAAACTTAACTTCACCAAATTATTGTTGTTTAATATTTAAGAAACTTATCTTTTACATATTATATGAACGTCTTATGAATATTAAAGATTGCTAGTTGCTTCGGTTATTTTCACTTGCAGGATGAATAGATGGACATTGGTGGTTCTATTGATTTTTTTAGATGGTTGGGCCACATTACTCAAATTTGGTAATGCAACAATTCAACTACAAATAATATATTCCAATCAAAATTAATATAAGTGATGTATTACATGCCATAAATTATCACTGTAGAAACAATAATTACAACTAGCTAAGCTATCATGAAGTTTATGTATCATAATAGGATGCATGGAGAAATGAAATATTTACAGAGATACATTTTATGATTACAAGGGAGCAATATATAATTTGGTATATAAGTATCATGTCGACTTATTATACTGGATTCTTGGTAAGTTCCTCCATCTACATGTATGTAATACAAGCAACATGCTCAATAAATTTAAAATACTATAAGTAATCAATTTTTTTAGAATTAATATATGTTAAAAGAATTTATTTTACTTATTGGTCTTTTAATTTCATAATAATATTTTATTAATATTAAGTTGGCATGTTTTCATGAGAGGGTTAGGAAGCTATAGCTATGCTTTTGTAATAATGATGAAGAACATAAAAAATATGTTTATGCCTCCTAGTGATTTAATATTTGCTATAATAAACTTGATAGCTTTGAAAAGAGTTTAACTCTAGAGGATATGATGGCAAGGAATGGCAAGGATATGGTAGGAGTAAAAGCATAATATAGTCATATTATTAATCAGCCTAAATTATCTAGTAGGTGATGTGTGTGTATATATATATATATATATTAAAGGCTACTGTAATTATGAAATGTGATAATTTATTGTGTTATTATAGTTCTTTGTATGTATTTTAAAACAAGATAAAAATTTGGATATGTATTTTTAAACGGGATAAAAAATTTTAAATAAAAAGCTTTTCCCAAATTTTGTTAAAATAAAAAATTCTTACTCTCTAAAATTATCAATTAAATTAAATATAAGATTAATAAATTAAATAATAAATATCATAAAAATTATTTTTTTATTATATTTATTATATAGAGGGGATTTTGTTGCTGAATTTTCTTCTTGTTGGATTTTGATGGAATGGTTGGTATACTGTCGTATTTCTGAACCAACATGCAATTCAATCGATTCCTATCTCCTCAAACAACAGTCAATTAATGGTTATGGTTCTAGAGAATCTAACCCTGTAAATTACAAGACAAAAACCGTCTCATGATCTCATCGCTTCACCCTAGTCCAGGTGTGGGATTGTTCCCATCTAGTAGCCCAGCCCTTCCGACAAAGAGTAGTTAACAGGCCTTTTCTTAGTGTCCATGCTAAGCCACCAGGGCGTCAGCCTAGCTACCATGGAAAGCATCATTTGAAGAAGATGTTAATGACGATAGATCATAGATGCATTCACCATAGTTTTAGCATTACGGCAAACCTGTGTCAAATCCAGCCAACACTGAATCCATCTTTGGCCATTACCTTCTCCATTACTATGCTCTCATAAAACCGCACCAATCACAGCTTCTTCGAAAAGACGTGTGAAAAGTATCTCGACGCCTTATCGATAGCTAGCAGCGCGTACACAGATTCCGATAACTATGGTTCTGCATATCATAGATTAAGCGTGTACACAGATTCCGGTAACGTGTGAAAAGCATCATTTGAAGAACTCAAGACGTGTGAAAAGCGTCTCCACACCACGGCCAGGGCATACACCCATACAGTTTTCATCCCTCCATCCATTATTTGCATGGCACAGCAAGAACTCAAAACCAAGGAACCAACCCTCTTTTTTAACGCCACTAAATAAAATATACATTACCATAAAGTATTCGGTGCGGTAGTTCCTGCACAGTATCATCACAATTCACAAAGCTTGGCGTTCCGCTGTGCAAGACCATCTCACTCGAATACCTACTTCTAAATAGGTCACCTGAAAAAGAGATTCCCTACCCACCTTTTATGACAAGCAGATTCTTTCACAAAAAGGGCAAAAAAAAATCAAAAGAGATGATCACAAATCATTCTTCATGCTCGCAGCATATGCTAACAAATTCCATACATTTTAAATTACAACTATGGCTGATTTTTCTGACATTTTTAATGATTAGATCGAGATGAAAAAAATAAGATTGAAAAAAAAAATAGAAAAAGAATAATAATAACCTCAAGCACTTCCCTCGCCTGCCATCCGTCCATTTTTCGCATGGAACATGACCGTCTGACCCAGAGAAATCAGTTAAACAGTGATCATATCCTCCCCCCCTCTCTGTGCTGCCACATCTGCCAGTCTCTTCCATGTCAATTCTCGCAGCTCTTCCACATCTCTGGCCCTAGACTCTTTCTCTGCATACTGCCTCTGGCACACTTCAAATAACTCCGCATCCATGTCTAAGAACATTTTCCGAATATTAACAGATAGTCCATGAACTGCCTGGTTCCAGTGACTCTGGATATTCTTTTCCAACGCCTCAAATATAATTGGTAATACGACAGCTCGATTCTGGGCAATTAAATCCACTATGTGCTCATTATTCCACAAAAAAAGAGCTCGTTCAGCAACCTGCCACAGAAATTACCTGAGCAAAGACTTCTAAAATAAAATAAGCTATTGCTATTCCAATAAAGTGACTAAAAACAATGTCAGGTACGTGTGTGGAGAGTATCTGACAGGCTTCTCAACAATTACAGAAGGCCATCTGGAAAAAGAAAGTAGGCGAGCCAAATAGATGGGAACAAATCTTATGGCATCAAGGTCAATTGCAGTAAAGCTTAAAGAATCCTTGACAAAAATGAAAGTTGAGGTTTAGTCTCATGCATCCACCACAAAAAACTTTGATTTTACACTTTTTTTTTTAAAAAAATGAATCTGGGTAAATGGTTCTCAATCACAAACCAAATTTCCAGCAGCAATATACAAATACGCAATGCTGCATCGGCAGGTGCAATCACCCCCCTTGCAAATTATCTGGAACCTTTAAAGAGTCCAAGGAATGATTTCACCACTAAAATACAACAACGAAACATTGGTTTAAAAATCAAATCCCATGTGTAATTTGGAAATTAAAAACAATAAATTTTGGCAAACTAACTTTTTTTTTTTTTTTGCTTTTATTGACAAACTATTTTTTTTTTTTGGCTAAAAGAAAATTCTGAAAATGAACACAAGAACGATGAAAAAGTGAATTCAGACAGAAAAAGAAACAAGGTATCAAAGGAAATTAAGAAGCAACCCTGTGCACTCCCATCAGGGAAACACCATATGCTACAAATCAACAACTACCATGGATTGACTTCATGAAGAATTGATCCCAGAGAATAATATATCTTGAACGCACAGGATCTTAAAATACAAACATGGTGAAGCAGTAACTCGTAACTCAGCAAATTCTCAAGAAACACTACAACTGACCTAAAACTTCTACAAAAGAGAAGCTTTCCAAAAAACAAAATTGAAACGAAAAGTTGAGAGTGCGAAGATAGCAGCTCGAAAATAAAACTTTTTTGGTTTCACCTTCATTAATCATGGCTAGCAGATCGAAGGTGAAAATCCTGTAAGCAAGAAGAGACAAAAATGGACAACAGTCATAAGCATCAAGCAGCATTCACTGCTGGAGAATACATGACATAAATGATTTTTGCAACTCAGATTTCATAAGCCAGTGCTGAGACGGAAGAATTAAGAACTTAAAAACAGCAGTTGATGACCTTACAACAGAACTAGCTTTTGATCCAATTCAGTTCAGAAGAAACAGAACAACAACACGCAACCACATGGGTACAGCTAGTAATCACATTAACCCACATATTTCCTTTTTTAAAATTAAAAACATAAAATTGTCAAGTCTACTTTCTCCATGATTGCAAGGGAAACAAGAACGGGATACGCCTAGTATGATCATGAAAGGCAACTGGAGTTTAGAACAGTTGCAGATAATTCATGGACAGTAAGAAGAACATACATGGGCAAAGAATACCACAGCCATTACATAAAGTGAAGAAGAAAGTTTCCCATGGAAAATAAAAGGTAAAAGCTTCTGATTTGTCCTTTCAAATAGAATGTAAGTAATATTACTAACATTAAACACCTCACAAGCTAAATAAAAATAGTAAGACAATGGTGGGTCCACGATCAAGTTTCTATATGGGGAAGAGCAGTAGCCAACAAAGTGGATTGCCAGTAAATCTAGGTATAATACTGATTCACCAAAGACCAGCAAATGTTATGACTGACAAGGGTGCAAATTAGATGTATAATGCAAAAGTGAAAATGTAGCAAGGAGAGGAATTTTGCACGCAGAAAGAAACAAAAAATATAAATAAAAAAAGAATAAGAATAAAAGTTCATCATACACACAGAACAAGCAACAAATACATCATCAAAACCATTTATCTCAAACAACCAATGAACTGCTCTCTTGGCAACAAATGCACATTAATCATTTTGGAAACACATCCAAAGGCACGTTTGTACTAACTTATCAAAATTTATAACAAATAAAGTTTACGAGCTTAGCAAGTTGTAACAACCACAAACCTGAAAATGGGAGCTGGTAAGGCAACGTGCAATCTGTCTGAAAAGAGGGACCATACAACGCTGAAACTCTGCAGACTGTGTCGCCTCCAGCACTTCTTCAAGTTCTCCAAGGAAGAGAACTTCCTTTTGACAATTAGTTACTGGCCAATACTTCAAGAAACCCCTAATAACGGTATCAGCCAGCTTGTAATCCTTTTCAACAAATTGAATGATGCAATATGACAGCTGGTGGTGGTACACAGATATCTGCTTTGGTTTATGCAATGGTATAAGCGCCCTTACAAGGAACAACTTATGTTCCTCTTTCATTGGCAGCGCAAACCCATTTATAATACTCCCTAGAATCTCCAACAGTTCCCCAATCCCACTGTGCCTCTCAGTCTCGTAGATAAACCGATAGAAAATATTATTTATAGCCTTCCTAATAAAAGGACGATGCACCATAAACTTGCCATAAATCCTATGAAGAATAGTCTTCAAATACTCCCTCTCTCGCGGATCCTCAGAATCAAACAACTCAAGCAACTTCAACACGAACGAATGATCAACATACCTCTTGGCAACCTTGGTGTCTGTATCGGACATCACAACATATCTTAAAAGAAGCTCATAAACAAGCTGCAAATGAGGCCAAGATGGTTCCAAATAAGGCTCCTCCTCTTCAGGATCAGTGGGTTCTTGCCCTGTATTTTCATGCGGAGGCAAGCACCGGAATATATTCACTGAAACCATTTTTATCATTTCCTCTTGACAATTCTCAGTAATCTTTCCTGAACCCGATTGAATAAAATCCACAAGCTCCAATAAAGTTTGCCTCTTGATTTCCTTCTCTCGCATCGATTTTAAGGTATCCGTAAAGTCAAAATGGAAGCAGCACAGCTGGAGTTTCCGTAAGAACAGGTTCGGACGTTCAGAAACCGGCACATCCCGGAAGAAAGGGAGAGGCTCCACCGTGTTCATTGCCGGCGGAGTAATGACTGTAGGCCCATAGCGTGGGCTTGGAGGGCCAGGAGCGGCCCGGGACGAATGGTTAACCACCACATTGTTTGCGGGACCAGACCCGGAGTTCGGTGGTGGCCCGAACCCGAAATCATTATCGTCTGATTTAGAGGGCTTCCGATGCCCTCCTTTCATGATTTTCCTCAACATTAGTCAATTCAAATAACAGCAACAAACCTTAACCCTAAAAAAAACTGCGATTGATTAATTAGGGTGGAACAACCAGGCGGTGGTGATTCAAAATTTTGATGGATCAGTGAACAGGGAATAATAACCCATAAGAGTGAATCAAATGTTTGATCCAGTCATTAAAAATCATTTAAGGAACAAACAAAAAAAGAGGATTAATTGTATCTGAGCTAGGGATTTGAAATGAATTGTACCGGATTGAGAAACGAACCGTCGAGAGATTTGACCGGAGGCGAAACCTAAAGACGAGTCATTGGAACTGATGGATGAAATGCTGGTCAGTTCATCGGACGGTGGCGATTGATTCGATAGAGAGACAGCGAGACAGAGAGATATGTCAAGAAGTGAGAGGAAGAGTGTGTGAAGACAGTAGAGGATAATTAAGAAAACTAAATAAAATTAATGGAGTGACAAAAGAATCATAGTATCAGCATGAACGGATTTTATTACATATTATTTGGCAACTAATTAATAAAAGGAAACATCTTCATCTCTGTTATTTATTTTCAATTATCTTGTTGATTGTATTGTTTTTATGAATATATATATATATNAGGCAATAAAATTTTGATATTCGTAACTTAATTTAATTAAGATTTCTTTAGGTGTGATTAATAAATGTTGACCCATTGAAAATGGCATCAGGCATAG
Organism: Populus ilicifolia; assembly: GCA_015708895.1. Classification (NCBI taxonomy): domain Eukaryota; kingdom Viridiplantae; phylum Streptophyta; class Magnoliopsida; order Malpighiales; family Salicaceae; genus Populus; species Populus ilicifolia. Next base: position 3,016,251 of record SRLM01000091.1, read on the forward strand.
CATATAATAACGTAAATGATATTTAAAATGTAGTTGTTTATTAAAATATTTTTTATTTAAAAATTTATATTTTTTATAAAAATTTAACATCTATTAAAATATTTTTTATTTAAAAATTTATATTTTTTATAAAAATTTAACATCATATTAAAATAATATAAAAATATTTATTTTTATGTTTTAAAAAACGCATGCTTATCACCAATGCATTTGATAACTAGTAATGACGCATCAGTGGTTGATTTATTTAGTCTTTACTCTCTTTTTCATGATATTGTTAAATTGAAATTAGATATTTAAAAAAAAAAACTAAATTAAGACTTAAGTCAACAAGGGCCATTATTGTTCCTTGTTTGGGTCACAAGGATATCACAGCAGCAAAAAGCTTGGCAACACCAGCGATATCAATTAAGAGGTGGTTCTATTTAACAAACTGAGCTTACACCAGCGGCCACAATGGTTATGATACATGATATTTGGTTGGAAGTGGACTTTTGTTAGCATTTCAAGTTTAAAAAAAGAAGAACAACGGAGGATTGCAGGGGAAGTGGCATGGTGTCATTTCTGCAACGAGCTAGCTACTGATGACCTCCTCTGGCTTCGCACTTTCTCTCCTCTGGTGTAATTCCAGATGAACCTGTAACATTCTCAGCACCCTCGGCTTCATCTCTGAATTTCTTATAGATATCGCCTTCATAGAATTTTCTGGTCCTTAGGGTCAAAATTAACGAAGCAAAGCTTCCAAACAATGTCGCTGCAGTAATTATTATAGAAGACATTCTGTAACACTGCACACCGTTGCATGTCAAGTCCTCGCCTTCTTTCCTTCTAAGACCCAAGGCCTTCATTTGCTTTAATGCTTCTTTATCATACAAGTCACCAGCAATTACCACATTAAGAATGTACGAACCAACAGGGCTGGCAACAGCACCAAAATTGTACAACGTGGAATAGTATTTGAGGCCAAAAATCTCAGATATGATGGCATACATTAATGGCCACTGGGCTCCAAAGCAGAACCCGAGGATTACTGATGCGAAGTAGAGAGAATTTGAAGAAGGGAAGGCAATTAGAATATGGCCAACGCAAGTGAAGAGAAGCACAATCGAAAGCAATAGAGGACGAGGGATCTTGTACTTCTTCAGCAAGATCTCTGAGGCGAAACCAGACACTACTCGACCAAGATAGTTCCATATGCTGACAAGTGACACAAAGGTAGTGATACTACGACTCGGATAGCCTAGTGAATGGCCAATCTGACCCAAGTTGTCAACTGCAGTTAATGTGCCTCCAATGCCACAAGTTGCTGCAATAAAGAGTACCAACATGTCAAGGCTGAAAAGTGCTTGCAATATGGTGTAGTCCTCACCCCTTTCTGGTGGCTTGAAAATGTTTTCAAAGCAAGAAGTTTGCTTCTCTGCAGACGTTGCAGCAGGACCAGAAGCATTGGACGGTAATGATTCCGGTGGTTGTGTTGATAGTGGCAATTCTACTTCTGGTGGATTTTCGGTCACAATTTTCACTTGAGAAGGGTCACTGAAAACTACCTTTTTGCTCTTCCAGATATTATATTCCTCTTTTATAGCAACAGCTACAGGGAGAAAAAGTAGAATAAGAACAACAATAGCACCTCCGATATACTCAATCCTGGTAAAGCTGAACTTGTTCTGTACGATGATCAATATCATGAGAAAACCGGCAAGGCCAAGCGAAATATAGAGGAGTTGGTAGAAAACTTTGATCTCATTTGCTTGGCGAACAATCTTCATGATCCGAATTGTGCGAAGAAAAATTAAAGAAACAGCAGCTGGAAGCCAGGCAATAAGCAAGATAAAAGCCTTCGAGTCGTCTCCATAGAAAGCATGGTAAACTTGTGTCATAATTGCACCACTTAGACCAACAAACCCCTTCAACAAGCCTAAAACACTTCCTCTGCTTTCTGGGAAGTTCTTGACGCAGGTGACTAAAGCTCCAGTAGTGGCAAATGTCTGTGAGTTTGCCCCAATACAAATATAAAGACACATCTGCCAAACTTTTGGCTTGGCAATTTTGCCAGTAATAGCAAGCCAAATCATGAAATAACCGAAGAAATTCATGACCACTCCTGCAGATAGAATCACCCATGGAGGTGAAACTTCATTGATGACCCCCGGCAGGAGTCCAACATTTCCACCCACGTCCTTGAAGAAGCTTAGCAAATTGAGCGTGGATTGGTCGTAGCCTAACGACGTCTTGATATCAGTAGAGTATAGACTAAACATGTAGGTGGCACCAGACATGGCCATGATCAAGAATGAGGCAAAGACCATGAACCACCGCCCCAAAAGAACTTGCAAGCCGAATCTCTTCATCTCTCTCCAACCACCTCCACCATCACTTCTTCTAAAATCAGCCCCCGCCATTTGAAGAAAAAAAATTGTCAGCTTGCTATCTCTACCAATGTTACAATGTTTGCTAAGGTTTTGAGGGAAGTAGTAGAGCTTATATACAGTGAAGTGAAAGTTTTGGTGGTCAAAAGTTAGGTCTGAAGCCTGAACAAAGGAGTTTCATATTTACTTGGAAGTTGACCAGCACACTCGGTTTCGGGGATTGCGGCTCAAACTAAAATTGATCAAAATTTTATTATTTTTTTTATATTTTTAAATTGTTTTGATATCTTCCCGTGAGGATGAAATTTTTAAAAAAAATATTTTTTTAATATATTTTTAAATAAAAAATAACTTTTATAACACAATCACACTGACAAATGGATAGGAGTTGAGGTTTTTGTATTTTTGTAGCCTGCTGCGTATGGATAAAAACAGCAGAGTTACCAGCTGTTCTGGATTCAAATGTAGGTGGTTCAAAAAGTTGAATTGAAACGCTCTAGCAGCAGGGGAAATCTGTCGTTTCCAGAGAAAAGTGGATGACATGAGGTATCCCAAGTGTTGTGATTAGTTTTGAGCTCATTAGTTGCGTCATGCTGCCGAACTTAGCATGAAACTGTACCTATCTATCTTTGAAAACTAAGCTGCTTCTGCCATACATTTCTTTCGGGGGCTTGCCTAAAACAGAGTATTGAAACAAGTGGAAATTAGTCATCAATTCGCCTAACAACATATAAATGTGGAAGTGATGATGGGTTCGAATTAAGCAGTCAATGGTCAGCTACCTCGTGTACAAGTTTGAGAGGATCAGCAAAGCATCTCCGCGATGATTTCATGGGAATTAGAAAATAATTAATAATATTTTATTATAAAATAATTAATAAGATATTATAAAACATCTCCAAGATAATACCAGGGGTTTAAAATCCTAGGAAATTAAAGAAGAACTTGATATCTTAAACCCGCAGCAAAATTAGCTACTTATCTACACAGAAGTTGTCTTCAGGATTAGCATGAGAGTTTTCAACTCTGAAATCCCTGCACAAACTCTTAATCCACTAGCACGGCACGTACTCCAACCTCTTATTTTTAGAGAATCAACTTCCTATTGAAGTACTTTCAACACTCATATTCCAAGCCTCCTCCGATCCAATTTCAACAGCCGTCAGTTCAGGACAATGTTTTATCCAAGTACGATGTCGAGGAGACCATGTTGAGATTTTTTTTATTTTTGTACATGTATTTAGAGTTTTTTCTTTTTTGATTTACGTTGGGTGTCCGGGCCAGCTTACGTGCACCACGACTAATCCCCACGGCCCACTGAATACCCTGCAAACCCAGTAGACATGTAAGGCACCGCGGGGATGACAGACGTGTACGCCAGGGCTCAAACCCAGGTGCAGTGGAAGGAGACAAGCCCCTTCCACCGCTAGGCCAAGCTCTATAATGTATTTAGAGTTAATTTTTTAATTATTAAGTTCATGATTTCTCTATTTAATTAATTTTTTAAATTAGTTTGGTGTGTGTATTATTGTACCTTTCTCATTCTCTCAATAAAAAAATCAGAAGATTATTTTTTTTTCTATTGAAAATATAATATCTTCCTCTTATTATTCTTTTATTGTTATCTTCTTTTTTTTTGGAAAGTCTCTGAATCCTCTGAACAAAAACCAATACATGAAACCATTCTCTCTTTGATTATAACAATAAAAAATGATTACAATAAAACAATTATAAAAATTGAAACTTTCTAAAATAGTAATTCGGAGATGTGTCTAGTTTTGATTTAAAACTTCAATTGGAGTAGTTTGCAGAGCTGAAATTTTATTTATTCATTCACGACACGAGGTTCTATAATTTGAATGGTGAAAATCGAATTCGGAGAAGCCTAATTGATGTTTTTAGTTGTGAACAGTAATTGTGATGTTGTGATTCACATAAAGAGGGAGACAAAATTATTTATTTTATAATTGATTTGGGTATCTCAGATTGGAGAGAGAGATTAGAAATAGATAGAGATTTATCTAAAGATCGCAAGCACTTCATCTATGTTGCCTAGCTCACCGAGCAAGCTGAATGCTACAATGAAATGGTGGGTGTGATGAAGAAAATAGTGAAACTTGATGTGGAATTAAAAATGAAGGAGATATGCTTACTCTTTTTGGGTTATTGGTACAAGGAAAGAATTGTGGACAATCTTGTCATCAATTAAGCAAAAGGAGGAGTCGAAAAGGAATGTAGCTAATATGAAAAAGATCGAGTATAAAAAGAAGGTAAAAACTAAGTTAACTAATATGTGTAATGATAATATAATTGTGATTGATGAGCATCTCATTTCATAATCTACAGGTTGGAAATCCTTTTATGTTTTATTATAACATGAATGATGATTATTACAAATATTATAATTGTCTTGGGTTGCTATCTTAAATTCATCATTATAACAATTTAACGATAATAATATTAGTATTGTTTTTTACTAAGAGTTTATTGTATTATGTTACCAATAGTCTGTTTGTAATATTTCTTACTCTAACACTAGTAAATATTTATTTATGAATACTTTCAACTCTAGTATTGGTAAATATTACATAAAAAAATAATGTTTTTAACTCAAACTAATAAAATTAAAATTGAAAGCATATAATATATATTTTTTTGTTATTTTTTTATTGAAAAACAAGTATATATTATATATTAAATTTATATTTCACAACGAAAACCCACAAATCAAATATATTATGAAATCATGGTCGTGAAGGTGGGGAAGCATGAGAGATCCACAGATAAATTTAAAACAAAAGAGATAAAAAGTGTGTTTTACTAAAAACACCCATGGCCTAAAATAAATTGGAGCCGGTTGGGTGCGGGGTTAAGCCAACTGTACAGGCTGGGCTTGATCCAACCAGCCTCAACCAGTCACCCAGCTAAGCAAAGTAGCAAAGTGGCTTGCATGCGTGTTGCACAGTACGAAGGTAACTAATTACTTTCGCGGAGTGTAATGCAGATATATAAGAAAGCGGGGAAGAAATGAAGAACTTACCTTGGTTTGGAGGCGAAAGGGATGAAGACAATGGCAATGGTTTGCGTGCGTGGATACGTGTTTTCTTTGTTAGTTCCTCTGGTTTTTCTCTTTCCGGTGTCGTTCGTTCTTTGGTTCTCTCTCTGTTTGCTCATCTTCTGTCTCCCCTATTTTTCCCTCTCTTTTCTCCTTCGTGTCCTCGTGTTTCTTTAGTTCCCCTCTGGTACTCTTCTATTCGTTCGTTTGTTCTCTCCTCCCCCCTTCATCCTCCTACTGTGTTCGTATTTACAGTCAAGAGAACATCATAGCACCTTTCAAAGTGGTGATCATGCAGTTGCTGGGATAGCATGCTTTATTCGACTATCAATGGCGCATCGTGGGGGAAAGACGTTACCACGTTCCCTATCGTTTCTGCTGAGTCGGGATGAAGGAGATGAACAGTTTTCCTTGAAACGATGCCGTTTTGGGATAGACATAGCCATTTCCAATTTGGTCAGTGAAGTAATGAAATCTTGTAATTAAGCCCCTAGGTAAATTTCAATTAGGACCCTTAATTTTATCATCATGTATAAAATGGATCTGATCTTTAATTTCTTACAATTTTAACCCAAATCAACCCTAAATTTTGGTATTGCTTCAATTAAGCTCTTGATTTTATTAATTAAACTAATTTTAAATTTAATTAAGTTCCTAAACTTATTAATTTTTCAATTAAACTCTTGATTTAATTAATTAAAATATTGAAAGATTAATTATTTCTCCAAACTTTTGAATAGAAAACTACTCGTTCAAATTTACTAATTAAACTTTAATATTAATAATTATTAAACTATTTAAGAGTTAATGTATAAAAACCAACACTAATTGAAACGAGTCTTACCAAGGACTATAATATAACCAAGAGGAAAGAAGCAAATTGCAGATAGTACAGTAACTTTATAATGATCTTTTCCAAATTGCATCTATTAATAATAATGGGCGACAAGCATTCTTGCATCCAGCAATTTGCAGATAAAAAGAGATAAAGGGTCGTAAAAACCTATTACCTTCTAATGATTTCTCAATAATATAAATTTTATATTGAAATTTAAATTTAATCATTTAAACTTTTAAATTAAAATAATTATTTTATATATAATATTAAAGTCTTAATAATAAAATGAATATGAGTTTGAATTACATAATTTTTATTTATTTAATAAAAAATAAACATAGGATAATATGAGTTTATATAAATTTCAAATTTTAAAAACTTTCACTTAAAAATATGTTATAGATAAATCACATATTAGGTTTCACCTCACAACTTATTTTTTTTTAAATTAAGATATTTTTTTATATGTAAATCCAGATTTATATTAAGTGGTCTAGGTTTGGTTTGGTTTAAGTGGTCCATCTAAAAAAATATTATTTTTATTTTAATAATTTACTTAATCTTTTAATATTCTAAAATATTATTTTTCAAATAAAATTAATGATTAAAATGTTTTCTTAAGAACCATACGATAATATCATACATTCAACTAAATTACATGTTTTTTATGTTAATAATATTAGTAATTATTTTCAAATAATTAATAAAGTATGAAGCTGATGTATATAATTTTTTTTTAAAATGAATAGTCTCTTGAATATTCATTAGTCTTTATAAAAAAAAATGAAAATTAGTATTCCTATTAAAAAAGGGTGGGGGGGAGGGGTAACTTTGGCATTTGATGAGTAATTTTTCAAATTTAAAAACTGTGTGCTTAAATTTGTCGTCCGGTCTTAATTAGAGATAGGATAAATTACATGTAGCGGCGCGTTGATTATACGAGTGTGTGTGCAGCCGGCTCGATTGTATACTTTACTGTATTAATATTTTACTCATATATATATTAATTAATTAAGTCCTTATCGTTGCCCGACTGGATACTATTGTCGCGGTACCAGAGGGTCCAGATTCCAGTTTTGATGCATTGTGCATCTCCCTCCTCCTCCAATACCTTCTTGAGGCCTTTATTTATTCTTATTCGAGACAATTCTCAATGTTCTACACCTTTAGGATTTAAATCAAAGAATATTCAATTTGTTTTTTAAGGTTTGATAAAATCGGATATTTATTTAAATGAAGCCAATACATTTATTAACCTGAATACATTAATTAAATCCTGAATTAACTAATTTAATATCGTTATTGTCTAAAAATTAAATTGATTAAATGGCTGCTCGATAAAACTATATATGAATATAAGTTCATTTAAGCTATATACATGTTCTGTTTGAGCCTTTAATGCAATAAGACTTTATACACATTTATAGAACAAACAATAAATTTACGAACTACAAGGAATAAATTAGGCATGCATATAAAGAAATATAAAACATCAAACTAGCATGTGAATAAAAAGATATTAAAAAATTAAAAAAATATATGAATAAATTAACTAAATCACTCTTATTAATTTGTTGAAGTGAATATAAAATAATTACAATAGAAGGAGGTGATTATTGCAAGAGTTGCAAGACAAATTCTGCCCATCAATTGATGTGTACAATAGACGTGAATTGTCTCATAGGATACAGGATTCAACAATGTACTACTAAGTGTCAATGCACTTCAATAAAAAACTTAAACGAAATTAAGAAGACGGGAGTAGAGGAAAATAATTTAGAAATATTTTTTATATACATTTTTCAATAAACAAATAAAAAGGCCTCTGAAAGAGAAGAGGAGTTCTTATTTTTCACAGTTAAAATAAAAGCTATATACATGTATGTATGTATGTATGTCTTGGAAGAGAAAAGATATATATATATATATATNTATATAGCTGACCCGCGATGTCTTTGACTGTAAGAAAAAACACAAAGCAAGTATATCTTGATGCAAGAAAAATGACCCAAGATGTCTTTGATGACATTTTTGGTTTAACATGAATTTCATGTCAGTGAAGAGAGGTCTACACCGAAACCATTATTTAGTCATTATTTAAAGAAGCATCCCTGCCGTAATTTAATAAATTGAAGGTTTATTTCAGTTTCTCCTTGCAAGGGACAGCAATTGCCGGCTTATAATTTGACTTCAAACTTGTCCTTGTTTTGCCCCATTCGCTATAATACTGCCGGCTAATAACACCAAGGATAGAGATCCAAGAGGAAGGTTGCAGCAATATCAGCTATGGAGGATCCGAAGAGAATGGAAGAAGGGTTAGGTCACACTGCACTCGTTGCTAATATCGATGATGAGAAAATCCATTTAAGTGAGAAAGTAGGTAAGACTGATGGTGGAGATGAAAATGAAAAGGAAGAAAGGGGAGCGGTTCATGATCAGCTGGCTGAGCGTGAAGCAGACAGGCAGCCGGTGGTTAAGCAGAAGAGCAAGAGGGTTGCGACTTTGGATGCATTTAGAGGCCTTACCATTGTAGTAAGTGCTCTTAATCCTCAATTTATTTATTTCTTTTTAATTACAAAGGAAAGGTTCGAGCCCAGAAACTTGAAAAAAAAAGAGGGAATAATATTAAATAAAGATATGCATGAAAGTTATGAGTTCGGGTATGTGTATATATGAAATAAGGGTAATTTTTAGCCTTACACATGGAGGTGTTGCTGTTTGCTTGTAGCTGATGATACTGGTCGATGATGCCGGAGGAGTGTATCCCCGCATCGACCATTCACCATGGAATGGCTGCACCTTGGCTGATTTTGTGATGCCTTTTTTCCTTTTCATTGTCGGAGTTGCAATTGCACTTGCTTTCAAGGTACAAACTCCTCTTCATTTCTTCATCTTTATGTGTGTATATATATATATATATATATATATATTGAAAGTGGTTGAGTGAGTTTGAGAATTTGACATATGGCTAGAATATAACTAGGGTTGATGGGCTTGAAAACCTTATATGGCACTATAGTTTCCGTGGGGTTCCTCAAGGAGAATTTCAAAGAACGGTGATAATTGATTTTTAAGATGTTTATTGTTTGGAATTATATTAAAATAATATTTTATATTTAAAAAAATTATTTTCTATACTAATACATGTATACAACACTTTTTTTATAGTGAACTTTAAAATAAAATGATGCCTAATTAATTATGGTAATTAATTTTAAAATTTTAATTTTTTAATTTTAAAACTTTGGTAATATAAAAATTTAATTTTAATTTTTTACTGTATATATACTATAAAATAATCTTATGATCTTTCAATATTTAATTCAGAATTTTGAATTTATAAAAATATGTCATCCAAAAGCTTTTTAAAAATAATTTTTTATTCACTCATGATATATTTCAAACATATTAATACTCCATGTTAATTTATTTTTATTAAAGAGTAATTTTTAATAAAATATAAACCAAAAAAGCGAGTAGAACTAACAACATATCCATTATCCATGTTTCAAAAAAAAAAAAAAACTCTATCATCAACTTCTAATGAAATACTGTTTCCCCCCGTCTGAAACATGCATTGAATAAAAACTCTGTGATATGATTAATTAAAGATAAAGATAAGATTCAATTTTACTTAATAAGTTTTAATACCTATTTCCATCAAGTGAAGAAATAAACACCATATAGAAATCAAACAACTTAAGTTCATCACCTTGGACTATATACAATAAAAGCAAATACGAGAAATGTGTGATTAAACCTTTCAAATATTTCTCTTCATGTTTCAGTAAGATTTTTTTTTTTTGCATATTGCCTTTTTTAACAAAAAATAACAATTAAAATTATAATATATTTGATTGATGGCTCACACTATGTTCACAAGCTAAATCATTTTTTTTTCTAATATAAATAAATTGCTTAAGCAAAGGTAACATTTTTAAAAAAGCAAAAAAGATCCGAGAGTCAGGTTATCAACTTAACTAGGGCCTTTAAGCTCAATTGTATTTATAATATAATAAAAAAAGATAATGAGAATAAAAAAAATTAGCAATAATTAACTATATATAAAAAAATTGTCAAATCATAAAAGAATATCCTCCAAATATTTTTAAAAGGGTTTTATAATTTTATTTGATAGCAAAACAAAAATTAAATAAGAATGGAATAACTTCACAGAAAAAAAAACTGAAACTCAATTCCTAACAAATTAAATGTTAAAAAACAAAATTAAAAAAATAACTCTAAAATAAATAAATAAAATAACCCGAGTCGACTTAAGTTAACTCATCAAATCCGTAACTTGTTTGTGGTACTAAGATAATCTCATAGAAAGCAAATTAAATAAAATATCAAACTAACACAATGTTAAAAAGAAAAATTTAAAATAAGTTTAAATTAAAAAAAAAACTTGAGTTAATCAAGTTTAATAAGTCAACATGTAACCAAACACTTGAGATTAATTAGGATAACCTCGTAGAAATAAAAGAGAAACAAATAATGAAGCTCAATCTTCAATAAACATGAAATTAAATGATGTAATTGTAAACAAAATATAAAAAAATTAAGTCAATTTGGAATAACCTTCTAAACCCTTTATCTAGGTCTTGAAGTCAGGATTATTCCATAAAAGACAAATTTGAAAAATCATGAAATCAAATACGATATCATTAAGTGAGCATCTCGTGTTTATATTTAATCAATTAATTTAATTTAATTCAAATACAAGATCTAAAAGACACTAAATTTAACAAGGAATGAGAAATAAAATTAGCAAAAAAATCATATATAAAGCATATTAAATGAGTGTTGAAGGATGAAACTTGAAAATAAAGAGCTTAAAAAAAAAAAGGAAAAACCAAGTAAACCCAACTAAATCTCTTACACCTAGACTAATTTTCTAAACTTGCAATTCGTGAATTCTTAAACCCGAGTTTAATTAAAAAAACTCAACTCCCAACCAATTTAATATTAACTAATGATATTAAAAAAAAATAAATTAATTTTTTTTTCAAAGTACAAAAATAGCAATAAAAAAACAATGATAAAATATGATAGGAAAAAAATTAAAGAAGGATAAAATCATTAAAAAAAATTAATTTTAAAAATCATTTCAAATAAAACAAATAGCAATCAAAAGAATGAAAACTAAACATTACAGATAAAAAGATTAAGGAGGTGAAATTAAAAAAAAAACTAATTTTATAAATTATTCAAATATAATAAATAAAAATCACAAGAACAATAACAAGAACCAAATCTGAAAAAGAAAAATGAAGGGTACTTCAAAAAATTAAAGGGTCGGAAGTAAAAATCAATATGGAGAGAGACGAATGAGATGAAAAAGAAAAAAGGTTATTATTGGTGAAGGTCCACTGAGAGAATTCCAAAAGCATCAATAAATATCTATTTTTCATTGTATTCTGCTACACTTGTTGCTTGAATAGGCAAACATGTTAGTGCACCAGCTAGTTTTGGTTTTTTAATCATATTTTATATTTATTAAATTATTAAATTTTTTCTTATTCAACTTCATTATAATTAAAAAATGAGAATGAAAATTCAAAATAACCTTTAAATGCCTGTTAAACAAAAATATGCTTTAAGAACAAATTAATTATTTCATTATATTTTTAAAATATAAAATGTTCTACTTATCCTTCATCAATACGATAATAAATGATAAATCTTTTAGAAAGTTTACATTACCCCACTGGCTAGTTCATTGATTTTATTTTTTTTAGATTGATCAAAAGACTAATTACATTGTTCCAATTGCCTATAACATAAACTGCATCTCATTTATTATAAATCCTTCTATTGTTCACTTTCACACAACTATAGATTATATTTTGATTCTTAAACTTTAACTCTACACAATTGAGCTCTTTTAAGCATCTAATTGCTTTCTTTTTTTTTGGAAGGAGGGTTAAATTGAAAGGTAGAGAACTGAAGTAAAAAACTTAGACAACATAGGTGATTTTTTAAAATTTATTTAAAAAGTACATATTAACCCCTCATCTTTTTAATCCATTAGTTGTCCGGTCCCTTTAATTTCAGAAAACTTAATTTTGCTATCAAACTTCATGTTTATAATTTTTCAATCTTTTTTTGTGTGAGGAGAGAGAGGCCTGTTGAATTTTAGCCTAGAAAGAAAAATTATTGTTACAATAATTCTAAGCATCAAAATAATTAATTTTCCTACCAAATGGTTTCATATAATAAAAAAGTAGTTTAAATTAGGTGTCTTTGGATCTTGAAAGTGCTTGAAAAAAAAAGATATTGACTCAAGAATAATTTTTCTCGTTAATTTCGAATTTTGTTTTATTTTTAGAGGTTAGAGATTTATTTAGCAAGGTTCTATGATATTTTCTATGTATTTTAAGTTAAAAACGAGATGGAGATAACAATCTAGAAGGAAAACTTAGCAACCTTGTTTTGCAGCCACCACAGTAGTTAGATTTTAGAGGATTTCAGACAACAAATCATCTATTATTTTTTTATTAATTAAAAAAAAAAAAAAAAAACTCGTGAGCTGACACTTTTTTTATGGGCTAGATGTTAGGCCTATTTTACCAGACCAATAACAACTAGCTTCTTTTTTTATTTTTTTATTTTTTTAATTAGTGGGTTTTTTATAGGTAGTATTTTTGAAATTATGTTTTTATTTTTTGCTTATTTAGCTTTTCTAAAATAGTGATTATTTTTTATAAGATTAGTATGATTCATTTATAATTTTTTTATATTTTATATAGATTAAATTTATCTTTAAAATTAAAAAAATATTTTTTTGTAATATATTTAATATATGTAGTCTTGCATGGAAAAAAATTATTTTATTTTATTCAATAAATTATATATGTGTGTGTTAATTTCTATTACAAATTGATTTCCATAAATAAATTTATTAAATATAACTAAGTAAATAACTTATATTGAGATATTAAATATCTTAGTCTACTTTTATTTCTTAATTTTTTTAGATTTTTTTCTATTAACTACTTTTTTGATTTATTTATATAAATTATTATTGATTTATTTGATGAGGTACTTCCGATAACTTTTTAATTTATATTTTGAATAGCGTGTATAGCTAGGATTCTTTTTCAAAGACAAATTCTTTTTAATTTATATTGTCTAATATTCGTATAAATTATTTATCTTAATATTTCAGAGAATTCCGAAGAGGAGAGATGCAGTTAAGAAGATAATCCTAAGGACACTGAAGCTTCTGTTTTGGGGAGTTCTGTTGCAAGGTATGGTGCTCACGTTGTTTTCTAACATATTAAGATTTTGAGTTCAACTGGTTTTTTGATATTATATCTAACATCTAACAGGTTAAGTTTATGAATTGATATAATTCTTTACACAAGTACAGGAGGATATTCGCATGCTCCTAGTGATCTAGCTTATGGAGTCGACATGAAACTTATTCGCTGGTTCGGCATTCTTCAGGTTATGTTTTCCCTATATAACTTCGTTACTACAAGATTTAGCAAATAAATACATAATCTCTATTTCATTTGTCTGTGAGCAGAGGATAGCGTTGGTGTACATGGTTGTAGCTCTAATAGAGGCTCTAATCCCCAAGAATAGACAAACCATAGAGCCTGACCGTTTCACCATTTTCACGGCATACCGATGGCAATGGTAAGAGAACAACTACACATAGGTTATGGCAGAGAACAACATAATTTGCTATTTTTCCGTTTCAGTTCAGCCAACTTTTGACTGCATTGAGTGAAATTATGTGGTAGATAACTATATATTGTAAGTTGATGGCGAACATTATGGAATTTAGGATTGCGGGATTCATTTCCTTTGTCATTTATATGGTCACAACCTTTGCACTTTATGTTCCGGACTGGAGTTTCACCGTCGACGAAGGCCATGAACGACGCAGATACACGGTATGAAGTTACTAACTACTAAACAGATCAAAGGAACAAGATGTGCGCTGGCTTTTGTTAACGGAAATCAGTCTCTGGTCCCGACTAGCTTTGACTTGATTACAGGTCGAATGTGGAATGAGAGGGCATTTAGGACCTGCATGCAATGCTGTTGGTTATGTGGATCGAGAAGTCTGGGGCATTAATCATCTCTATCAGTACCCAGTTTGGAGCCGCTTGAAGGTTAGTTATGACTCGAGCAGAGTTTAGCTTCAGTAAGAGGTTTCGTCTCTGTTTTCCTTCTTCCAGCTTGTGGTATCGTAGATGTGTACTCTAAAAGTCCATCTTCTTTATAATATTTTCAGGCTTGCACTCTCAGCTCTCCAGCTTCTGGCCCATTTCGGAAGGATGCTCCTAGTTGGTGCCGTGCACCATTTGAACCCGAAGGCTTGTTGAGGTTAGATCATTAAGACCATGTTCAACTTCATGTTATTTCAGATAGGGAAACAGCTAGCGTAGAACTGAATATTAGTTTCTCTCTTTCTCTTAGTTCTATCTCTGCTATCCTCTCTGGCACCATTGGCATCCATTACGGGCATGTTCTGATTCATTTCAAGGTAAGAAGTTCTACTTTTGATAAGGTAATTATCAAGCCTATAACCTGAAAAAGCAATCTTAATATATGCAGGGTCATGCTGAAAGGCTCAGGCAATGGGTCTCAATGGGGGTTATCTTACTGTTTGTAGCCATCATTCTTCATTTCACTGACGGTGAGATCAATTACCTCGCGATTGTATCCCAAACTCTGAGAAACTATCTGTGTGGGATTTAAAAATGTTGATGAAAGTTAATTCCTTCATTGCTGTGCAGCTATTCCTATCAACAAGCAGCTCTACAGCTTCAGCTACGTCTGCTTCACAGCTGGTGCTGCAGGAATTGTATTCTCTGGATTCTATGTACTGGTAAAACACTACCGACCATATACAGTTTTGGGATTTCAATTCTGTGATTCCAGAAAGACTGGCCCATCACTTTGTTTGCATTGCATGAACAGATTGATGTTTGGGGATTGAGGCCGCCATTTTTATTCCTAGAATGGATAGGAATGAATGCAATGCTTGTATATGTGATGGCAGCACAGGGTATCTTTGAAGGGTTTATTAATGGATGGTATTACAAGTCTCCAGACAACACACTTGTAAGTAATTCTATCTCAGTATATGGTTTGCTTTAGCACTAAAACAATCACTTGCACGATTTTAACTTCTTGAAATACCACCTGCCTTAATGGAAGAAAAAATCTCTTACAGGTCTATTGGATCCAAGAACATGTTTTCAACGATGTATGGCACTCAGAGAGGGTAGGCACCCTGTTATATGTGCTATTTGCGCAAATCACATTCTGGGCACTTGTTTCAGGCGTCTTGCACAAATTGGGCATATACTGGAAGCTCTGAGAAGCCGAATTGACTTCTGGAAATAGGAAGTTCGATACGCTTGTAAGATTCACACGTGTAATTCAAATCTTCAAAGTTTGTTTGTTCATGGTTTTTGTTTTTTTTTTGCCCATTAATATTGTGCCAAAGTGGGTTTGTTTTACTGAAAATTGTAGCAATTTCAATCTCCAACTTTTCTACTTGTGGATTTCATGTATAGGTAGGTAGGTACTCAATAATTTATTTTTCGACGCTGCTGTGCGGCAGGATAAAAAAAAGAAGTTACATGTGAAAAAATAATGTTTATATTCTTTTATAGTATTATCAAACTCAATTAATTGTATCAAAACTGAAGCCTTTTCATTATACTTTTTACTTAATTCAAGTTTAAATTAAATTATATAAAAATTATTATAATATAATCAAATTAACTAGATTGGATAAAAAAAAACTTGAATAATTAGTAAAAATATAATTTGATTTTAAAATCTTTTTTCATATAACATCTTTTTTTAAAAAAAATAATGCAACGAAAATAGATTAAATAGACTCAAATTAACATTTATTAACTCTTGATGAAACTCCGATCTAGGTGATGAATTTTATTTAGTTTAATAATCTTATTTTTTAAAATTATATTTATTTAATTATATAATTAAAAAAATTAGATAATAATATTAAAAAAATAATATGTTAGATAATCAATATAGGTTAACTCATCAAACTCATGATAAACTTCATTTAGTTAATAACTTTGTTTTCCTTACTATATTTATTTAATTATATACTATAAAAAATTAGATGCTTACAAAACTAACCACCAACTCAAAACTAAGATTTTTTTGGATTATAATAACTCTATAAAATATAAATTATAAAACCTAACTTTTAATAATTTTGTTTTTTAAATTATTTTTATTTAATAATATAAATAAAAAAATAAATGCATAAAAAACCAAACTTCAACCTAATACAGGTATGATTTTCTAAAATCATGATAATTTTATAGAATTTTTTATTTAATAATAAAATAAATCATTTGTATTTTTAATAATACAATAAAAAAAATTATAAAATTTAATTATCAATCCAATAACAAATGCCTTTTTAGACCACAATGGGCTTCAAGAATTTAATTCTTGTTAACTAATAACCACCAAAATTGGTATTCTAAATTTTAGAAATCGCTACTTTATTTTTCTAAAAAAAACAAAATAAAATTTCTCTAATCATGGGAGTGCTAAACGGGACACAAGAAACGATAACGGTTCAATGTCTCACACGGCCACTCCTTGAGCAGTCATCAGAGACACTAATGGTGCTACGCAGCCTGCCCAACCCAAATGGTGCAGGATCACTTTCAATTGGTTGGAAACTGCAACACTGTGAGCTGCGGTCATATCTTGCCGTGCATTCCAATGGTCAAACAGAACATGCAAGTTGCTTCTGCCGGTTAGGTTCCCTGTTCTGGACTTGCTAGTTCACCATTCCACTAAAGGCAGATCATCCTGCACATTTAACATGGTGACAGGCGATTCACAACTCCAAACTTCTTGGGACATGACGAATTCCCTACAACGTCCGTGTTCCTCTATTTCTTTTCCTTCCACACTTCTTCCCGATTGTGCTCAGTTAAATCCTCTTCAAAGTTCCAAGTTCTTCAAAGCTTAGAGCTTCTATAAAGGTTATCGAATTTTCCCATCAATCAAAACAGTCTACTTAATAGATCCTCTGGCAGTTGCTATTTATCTAATTTCTGAAATCAAGTTGATCGTAAGAGGTTAAACCCACGCATGCAATTTCCTCTTTTAACACAAAAGGTGGCTGTTCTGGTAGCGAGAACTTCAATACAAACACATGGGGAGGTGATTCCTGTTCCCTCCTAACCCCGTCATATGATTGTTAAAAAAAACCTCTACAAATCTAATGCCCGAGAAATGCTGATCATGTAGCACGTTGATAAATCATTCAACTTGAATACTTTCTGAAAGTTTTGTTGTATATATATATTCTGTGTAGAGCTATGGCAAAATTCACCATCCAGACCCTTAGAAAGGAATATAATTATCTAAACTGTGTCAAAACAAGAATTCACCTGGATCAATATAAGATAAGTCTATAAAAAACTGCAGTTGTCAATGCAACAAAAAATAGTTTACAGTCACACAAATTGCCAAGTTGATGTTCATTCCAAATTCAAACTTTTGACGCTGCGGTAGCTTGAGGAAATCTCAGTTACAAATATTATTGAGAGAGAGAGAGAGAGTAGCACAAGAATATATCTAACAGAGACATTAGGTTGCATTAAGAAAAACCTCAAGAGCTGATGTTCACGCACATAAAAGCAGTCTCAAATTCAGTCCTGCTTTCCATCTCCTACTGCCACAGGTTTCGCAACAGGTTCACCTTCCGCTTCCACCTGCTACAACATGTAAAACCCAAGTTTAATTTTTACTGTTGAAAGCAGAATACCCATCAAAACAAGCAAGAAAAACCACACCCTAACCAGCCACGCCCACACCTAGCCATCCAACCACAATCACTTTTCCAGGTCAAGCGCAAGGATAGCAATAAAGTCAAAAGTAATCATCTATTGCAAAATAACAAGCAACAATAGGACTAATCTTGCGAATTAGCATGGAAAAAGAACACCAAAAATTTGGTATCATAATTTCTTACACAATTCTCAAATTACATATAATAATAGGTGAACTTAGAAAAGACGTGGACTGACTTTGGTAGTAGTGTTAATACTGGAAGCAGGGGGCTTATAAGGACAAGCTGGAGGAGCTCTCTCTGGTTTCCTGTATTCCCATCCAAACAGCGCATATATTTTTCCCTGAGATAACAAAGAAAATCTTAAAAATATATATAAAAATTAAATGGAGAGTGAATAGCAGAATTCTGCTTGTTGTTACCTTGAGAAAATAGAAGATCAAGGGTAACAGATTGACGATTGGGACGAGGAACAGAGGTAACAAGCACGCTACGCAAACCTAAAAATTGAACAAAAATTAATCAAGCAGAAAGGAACAACTAAATTAATCGAAATCAAATAAGGAAGAGGATTATAACTTTACCATCTTTTCTTCTTCTTCTTCTTCTCGGTATCTGTACGGTACGCGAGATAGCAGAGAGAGGATCCGCCTGCAATTGAGTTTGACGATCTTTAAAATTCCGTTGAATTTTCTCTTTTATTATATAGATCCGTCAATCACGTTAAACGACTGCGTTTCATATTTATTTACACTTTTATTATTTTCTTCCTTTTTGGACAATTTCTTTGATGTCATGTAATTTAAGAGTGTCTTTTTTGTAGGAAAAAAACATTATAATGAAAATGGCTACAAATTTACAATTTTTCTATTGCACAATATACACCATTGAAAATTAAAAAAAGAAAAAAAAGAAACGGGACCTAGTTTAAAAAAATTTAATTGAAAGATGTAATTAAAAAAATAAAAAATAATTACAAAAAAATAAAGAATTAAAAGATAAAAAAAAATGACAAGATACTCAAATATATCAAAAGATGAGGGTTATTCTAAACAATTCCTTATTCAAATCCCAACACACATCTTCTTGAGATGAATGATATGTTTAAAAATACAATTGAACCTGTGTTTTTAAAATATTTAAAAAAAAATGTTTTTTATTTTTATTAAAATTTAATATAATTTATAATTTTTTGATCGTTTTAATATGTTAATGTTAAAAATAATTTTTAAAAATTAAAAAAATATTATTGACATGTATTTCAACATGAAAAGTTATTTGAAAAGCAATTGGTATCACACTATCAACCACATTAAAAAAAAAAAAGTTATGAGGAGTTCAATGACATAATAGATAAAAATAACCATGAAAGCCCATGCTTGCAACTTCTCTTACGGGCTTGATATTTTTTTTTGAAGTATTTTTTATTATTATAAAAGATCAATTTACCCTTCAATTACTATGATTGTAATAAAAGAAGTCACTTGAAAATACTAAAAAAGCCCTCAAAGCAAGCCTTAATTAATTCTCATATAGGTAATTTTATATTTTTATTGTGCTAAGGAAAAAAAAAGATACAACAATGCCTCCAAAACAAGTTCAAACAAGTTCAAATTAACTTTCATTATTGAAAAAAAATAAATATACTTTTATACCCCCTCAACAAAATAAGAATGACATATGAATCTTGAAAAAAAAATTTGTCTATCCTTGAATTTTTTTTAATAATTAATTTGATTAAAAAAATATTAATTCACTATTATAATTTAAATAAACTCATTTTAGTATTACAAATGAATTTTATTTGGCAAATTTATATATTCTAGTGTATCCAATAAGTTATATAATATTTTAATATTAAATTAAAGATTGATATTGTAAAATAAAATATCATG
Source organism: Populus ilicifolia (assembly GCA_015708895.1). Lineage (NCBI taxonomy): Eukaryota > Viridiplantae > Streptophyta > Magnoliopsida > Malpighiales > Salicaceae > Populus > Populus ilicifolia. Next base: position 3,036,226 of record SRLM01000091.1, read on the forward strand.
ATATATTTAAAAAAAATAAAAAAACTAAAATTAACATAAAAAACATAACTAATTTCACTTTTATTATTCAAGGGCTGCAAAAAAAATTTAAATTTGGTCTCCAAAGTTTTTATTTTTTTATATTTGATAGCGTATGCTATAACATGTTAAAAACAATTTGGGGAGAAAAGAATAGGCAATAATAAATTTTAGGAAAAATTACACTAATCCTTTTATAATTAGTTATTTTCTCTTAAAAATTATGATTTATATCCTAATCAAAATAATTTTTAACACTTCAACCCACCATCCAAAAAATAAAATAAAAAATTTGTTTGAATTTTTTATATAATTATTATTATTATATTTCAATTAATAATTAAAGAGTAATTAAGTATTAAAACTATAAAATTATCAACTTTTCTCTCCTACCTTAGCTGCCACCTCTTCTCCTTCTTTACTTCTCTGCTACCAACCACCTCCATCCACCACTGCAACCGAAAATCCCCAGCTCTTCCAAATGTTTTTCACATAACCATCTCGTAGTGGATAAACTGGCCAAGCAAATCGCAACAATTTGAGGCCGAAAAGTAAGAAGAAAGACATCTCAATGATCATAGTTTTAAAGTTCCAAGTAACTATTGTGAATCTTAAAGGGTGTAAGATCGGTGATTTACCAGCAAATCATTTGATCTGTTTAGCATTGGCATTAGATGGGGGGCTTGTGTTAGGTGGCAGGTCTAATCAGTGATTTTTTTAATATAAAAGAAAATATCTCAACTTTATTAATTAATTTTTTTATTATAAAAACAAAAAGGTAGATAGATGAGTTTAAAAATAAATTAAATAATTAGTAAAGATATAATTTAATAAAAGAATTCAATATAATTTTTTTTTAATATTAAAATAATAATATAATATATTAATTTAGATCTAACTTATCAAATTTATAATTTAAATCATGATATTATTCATAACCTGAATTATAATATTATGATAAACTCATGAACAATAAATTCAAATAAATTATAAAATTTAATTTTTAATTATTTTAATATTCAAAAGTGTAATTAAAAAACAAATTAATTCAAAAAAATTAAATTATCCTCAATTAATTTATCAAAATTACAGGCCGAACCATGAAACTAAAATAAATTTATATAAAACAAATCTACATAAATTATATAACTTAATTTTTAATTGATTTAATATTAAATAATAAAATTTTAAAAAACCAAATAAAATAAAAAAATTTTAAACCAACTCAAATTAATTTACCAAACTCGCAATTCAACCATAAACATAAATTATAAAGTTTAATCCCACCAAACCCAAAATTAAAGAATAAAATTAAAATTAAAAAATAAAATATTGATTTTTTTTATTTTTTTGTTGACATTTTAATTTAATTACAATTACAATTACAGTAAATTTTAAATGATTTTAAGCAAATGAAAAAAAAAATAGGATGAAAGTTCCTTTTCATTGGTTGTATACAATTAACAGGTCATTCTGAATCCAAATAGTATCCGTCCCTTCAATATTTTATTTTCATCAAGAAAAGTACCATATTGGAAGACAGAAGAAAGGAGTTAAATGTACTCGAGTAAAAATTTAATAAAATAAACTCCTTTTTTTTTTTTGGTCATATGACACGAGATGATGATGCCATCAACTGCACCACATCAGAGAAATTTAAACGTGAATAACTCAAATAGGTATAGGGTGCTCAAATCAAATCGAAAATTAATCAAGAGTTGGATACCAAATTTGCAGTTTGCCCATCATCAAGTTCAAATTTAACGTTGAAATGTAATCGGTGAACATAGCAAGTTTATGATAATACAGTTATATTCTGCCTTCTCCTCCACATCAAGGATATGGTTCCATCAGAAATCTAAGCACTTTCATCCTTGCAGGGAATGCCAGTGCAGCGACAAACAGGTCTACCAGCAGCTTCCCAGCCATTGAAGCCACGTTCCAATACCATAATGTTTTTTATTCCTCCATCTTCTTTCACCTCCTCGAGGTAATTGGCAAGCCTTCGTGCACAAGTCGGGCCACGAACCTGAGCAAAAACCCATCACTTATTCTTTCAAGCATGTCAATAGTCTCAGCTGCTTATAACGGGGGGAAAAAAACACAAAAATAAGGGTGCACAAGACCAGGAGCTCTCCTGTACAGTTCCAAAATCTGTCAAATGACAGGAACTAATGTCTTATGCTGCATGTTAAACTGATTATTAAACTTCACCAAACAATGAGGTCAGATACATGCTTCAAAAACAAGCTCAATTCTTTTTGGGAAAAGATTGTGCTTTACAGCAGTTAAATGAGCTCCGATAATAGCAAATAAACGACATGAAAACCCAACCAAATTCTCTTCTTTCAAGAGCATGCCTTTTATAGATAAAGTCTTTCCGGTCATCCAATGCTATCACATAAACTTGCATTAGAGGATGGGACCTTGATAGGTTCCCTTGGTAGACTCGATGAACAATATCAATGCACTAACATGACATCGCTGACAAGAAATTGTTAAAAAATTATGTTTTTTATTGTATCGATAAGAAAAAAATGTTCTACAAGGTTTCAAATTGTAACTAAAGACAGGAGAACAACACATGAGACACTACTCAAACTACATCGTCAGAAAAGCCTTTAATGCAAAGATCTAAGCTTTAATATGAACCCACATTATAACAAAAATAATGAAACTGTAACAAGTCTGGGTTAGTTAGACAGAAAACAAGCATACGGTTGCAGACAAGGAAGTGAATTTTCAGGAAGATGTTTGATGGTAGGTCTAGGAATGATAATGAAGTAGACACGTGAATGGTGGAAGATAAGCCAGCAAAATGAAATCCAAACAGCAGCGTTTCTCTTGGCAATGGAATTATACGATAGGGTAAAGCATATTCAGACTTTCAATTAGGTCATTGAAGGTCCGGGTTACCCCAAATCTACCCAAAACATTTCTCGTCCTTTTCATTTCGGTCCATGTGAATCAATTTCTTTCAATTCAATAGAATTCCAAATTCTTATTATCTTCCATTTCATCCTTTCAGTTCCAATTAATTCCATTATCATTCAAGTCCAGAGAATTGCTACAGAAACGGGTTAAAGCTCAAGCATGGATCCACTTTTCTCCACAAAGGAGAAGCACTGCCAAGAAATAATCCATTTTCTTACAAAGAAACCATGCCAACTTCCAACCATAATGACACCTTCAAACACATGTTTCTAGGGTAGATGGTGGGTATACAGGTTGTTATTGCCTTGTATTCCAAGTCCTTTACCGCTACTAATTTACTGCCTTCTACCTGGCTGCATGATTTATTTTTATTTTTTTGAGAACCTCTTCCCATTTCTCTCCCTTTTGCATCTTGTTTAAGAATAACTCAATGCCTGTCTTATTAACCCAAGGAGCATGTATATTTTTAAAACCTCCTTCAGTTGATTCCAGATGCTTCTTAAGAAACCATCTTGGAAAGTTAGTTGACAAATGATTATCTTTGAACCATTAATAACATTAACAGCAATTCCTGTTGTACTCCACTCAAACTCATAGACAAATTACCTGGCAAGCACGCAGAGCCGATCTCATCTATATATCCATAATAAACATTCATGATCACTGGAAAATGTTCAGGGTATTGATTGACCAGGACTAAAATGAAGAATAACTTGTAAATATTTCGAGATAATTCTAGAACACAAATTGTTTACTTGTGGGTAAATTTCACAACAAAATAAAAAATGACTAGTTAATTAACAAAAAATATTTGATCGCCATGTTCAAGCCTAGAAACTTGAAACTTTGTTACAGCTAAAGGGTTTATACAAAACTCACTCGCCAAATTCTTTAAGAAAATATTAAGAAATAGAAACCCAGAAAACATAAAGAAATGGAAAGAAACACGGAAGTAAAGAGAGATAGGCAGAAACCTGGCTTAAAGCGCAATGGAAAACAAGGGTATCTTTCCCTTTAACCTCTTGAATAAGATTAGAGATCCTATCTGTGAACGTATCGCTCGCGTAGTGCAGAGACCCTGCTATATGTCCATCAAAACTCCTCTCGTCATCCCTTCAAAATCCCCGTTAATAACAATAAAAAACAAAACAACAAAGCTTCACTTTGATAACTACAAATTCTACAGTATAAAAAAGAAACATCGAGGAAGATTTTCTTTTTACCTGACATCAATAATTGCAATATTTGGAAGGCGCCTAAGCGACAGAAGTTGAGACCCAGTTATGTATGATATGCCACGAGACATGGCTTGCTGCAACCTCCTCACTTTTTTTTCCTTGCTTGCCTACTGGAGCAATTGAGCAAAGAGACCGAGAAAGTTGAAGTAAAATGGCTTTATGTTTTTATGCCCGTGTTATACTCTGCGCAGTTTATTATTAATGGACAATGACTTGTCGTTTCTGTCCACTGATTCCTTTTGTGTTTTTTCAAACGCAAGGACGCCTTGATCGGTCTTTCTGCCTACGCATGAGGATGTTTAGTAACCAAACAATTTAATTTTTCTTTTTCAATTTTTTTTCATAAAAAGATAAAAAAATACATGAAGATTCAACTATTGTTTACAGAAAAATTAAAATCATAATTTATATTAATTATCTTAATATTTTATATTGTGATAATTGAATATTAATTTTATTTCAATGAAATTAACAATTGTAAAAAATATATTTATAAAATAAATATTTATAATAGTAACTAAATATGAAAATATAAAAAAAATATTTCATATTGTTAATGCTTGTATATAAAAAATACTGTTCATGTTTTTTTTTTCATTTGGAAAACAGTGAAATACTTGCATTGGAAAATTATAAAAAATATATTTTTCAAATTTAGTATAAATTATGAAAAATAAAAAACTATATTTCAGTTTTATGTACCAGGAGTATTGTATTTGAATATCAAGTTTGAAGTTTTTCTTTTTCATGCTATTTTTTTATATAAAAATAATAGAGTGTTTTTAACCTTTCAAGGCTTAATAATATAATTTTAAATGATAGAATAAAAAATTAATTTTATAAAAAACCATAAAAAAAGACTTATAATATGAGATTTGAATAAATTCACGTAAAAAATGTAAAAAAAAAATAAAAAGTTCAAGATAACTTAATATCAAAGAAATAAAAAACTCAAATTAAATAAATATAAAAAAATTTAAATCAACTCCAGCTAGCTAAATAAACATGTGATATAAGAAATCAAAATAAATTAATAAAAATAATAAAAAATAACAATTAAAATATTAAGAATTAAAATTTAAAAAATAAATATAAAATAATTAGGATGAAATTAAAAAAATAAAAAATAATTAAAAGAATAAAGATCAAAATAAAATAAAATATTTGAGGATAAAGTTAAAAAATATTAAAAATAAAATAAATCAAAATTTATCAAAACATAAATGATTTGACAAAATTAATTTTTAAAAAAGTTAACATGAATATGGATATTTAGATCAAAAAGAAAAGAAGAAATTTTTTTTTACTAAAGCTCACTTGCATTTTTTTCATGAACATACATCTCATTGTTGTAAAGAGAACCACTTATTGTTTTTAGCTCTATTAACATTAAGATGGTACGTATGTATCATCTAAAATATTGTTTAATAATATAATTGTGGGTGAAGTTCATTCACAGACACACATATTAGTATTTGGTAAAGTAAGCAAAACTAATTTTATTTAGTAGGTCTCATTAATTTTTCTCATGGGGTATTTATAAGGAACAATGAAGCTATGCTCTACCGTAGCTCTGTTAACTAGGAAGAAAAGTTTATTTTTTTTCTTGAAAAACCAGTGCAGTTGAGCATGAATATTTTTTTTAAATTAGTTTAAGGTGAATTAAATTTACTTATATTGTAATCTCAATTTTATTTTTGGTAATATTTTATCTAATTTTATTACATGTTTAAAAAATTATGAAAACTGTAATTCTTGTCGAATGACTTTTGTAAGTAATGGAATTGTTAATTTTTTTTTAAATTGTGTTTTACTCGAAAAACTAGTATTTAATTGTTGGATAGATTTCATATGTAATAACATTGCATACAATTTAATGAAATAATAAAAAATATTTGATATCAATATTATTTATTTTATAATATAATAACAACAGTTAAATCTACAATATTTAAATTAAAAATTATTAATATATATATAATTTTATAACTTCAATTTGAAAAGTATTTTTTTAACCAAACATATTAAACTATTTTTTGTTCAACTTTAACTACAGTTTTAACCAAATATATATTTTTCAAATTAACTTCAACTAAAAATGCTTTTTATAATAATTTTTTTCAAGCTACAATCATAACAATAACCGCAATACCAAACATATTCTAAAGAGTACTAGCACCTCTTAACTATTATTATAGCTGATGATTATTTTTTTAATTATTTTTATAATTTAATTGCTTCCATCTAAAAATATAATTATAAAATAATCATGTTGAAAAGATTTAAATGTCTTAAAACACAAGTTTTATTATTTTTATTTTTAAAGATAATATAATAATTTTACTATGCATATAAAATATGAAAAAAATTATAAAAGCCATTCTCTCTAATTTTATTTGTTTATTTCTAAAAATATTTAAATTATTACAGTGTTTATTTAAAATGTAAAAACTAGTAAATTTTACTAAAAAAACTTTTCTATCCAAGTTTTCTTTTTAGTAAAACAATAATTATACTGTGCAAATCTAGTATATTTAATGAAAAGTTGAGTTTTTCTTTTTAATTTTTTAAAATATTATAGTTTTAATATATTTTTATACAAGTATAAAGATATATTGGTGAGGATGTTGAGAGCATAATATCAATTATTTTTTAAAATATTTTTTATTTAAAAATATATTAAAATAATATATATTTTTTATTAAAAATTATTTTTAATATCAACATATTAAAATTATAAAAAAATAAAAAATTAATTTTAAATAAAAATAAAATAAAATTTAAAAAATCATAAAATATAAATTTCATCGCCGCATTCAAACAACCCGACAAGGTTGCTTTAGGTGCAACCGCAATCAAAACTGTAATTTAAAATTATAAGATATACAAAAATCCAGGGTCGAGGGAGGGAGCTTCAGGAAACATGAGTTTGTTTTTAAAAAAGTTAATTTTTTTATTAACAATTATTTTTTATATATTTTAAGTTATTTTAATATATTAATGTTAAAAATTTTATTTTAAAATATTTTAATATAACAAATATTTTTAAAAGTATTCATCACAGCACTCCTAGTCAGGCTGAAGGCGCAGAACCTATTCCCAAATCGACCCTTTCCTAAATGGAAACGGCTATTGTGACCATTCCATTTATCAAACACAATCCATTTGTTTGTGCAGTCGCGCTTAAACTTTCCCTCTCCAAGAGAAGGAGAAAGTAAGGCTAATACTGCACAATCACTTTTCCTTTTTTCATATTGAAGAATTATGGCAGAACCGTACATCACAGACGAACGAGAACACGAAGCAATGCAATTATTAGAAATAGGATTGGAACTATCTGAATCGGAATACTCCGAGGAGGATGAGGATTTCATTCCCGTTGTAGAATTGGATTCTTCTCCAAGGTTTTTCTTAAATTCTGACCAAGCATCAACAACAACAGCCGAAAATCTCAACTTTCAGGAAGATGGAGTAGACGTGGACAAGGAGAGAAATAAGCGAAGAAGAGTAGATAAACTAGGAAGTGGAGGAGACATTTGTTGCCGTAATGGAGGAGATGATGCTGGTGGAGAGAGCTCTCAAAATAGTCAACGGAACCGGAGTGAATTTGATGGGCTTTTTTGCCCTATTTGTATGGAAGCATGGACCAACGAAGGCGACCATCATATCTGGTGCCTTTAATATATATATATATTGTGTAACTTTAATTTTCTTCAGTTTCTTGACTTCAATTTGTTAGTATTTATTTATTTATTTATTTTTGTTTAGCTGCCTTCCTTGTGGACATTTGTTTGGTCTTTCTTGCATCGAGAAATGGTTAAGGCAACGTGGAAGGTTAGCCAAGGTATTTAATTGTTTGTCTCAAGTTTTCAAGGATTTGATTTCAAAATTCACTCATTATATCTGTTTCTATGGGTTACCATTTTATTTTTATGTTTTTTGTGGTCATTTTAGTGTCCTCAATGTAATAGAAAAGGTACATTGAGGGATATTAGGAAATTGTTTGTGCCGGGGATTGCTGTTGTTGATGAAGAATCACAGAAGGTATTGATAAGTTTGATGGGTGTTTCTGTTTTGGAGAAATTTATTAGGTTAATAATGGATTTTACTTTTTGTTCGCAGAGAATTCGATTTCTTGAAGAAAAATGTGCTTCTCTGGTAAAGAAGGTATGTTTTTTACTAGGTAGAAAAGATAAAGAGGAAAGAAAAGATAGTTTGTTTTCTACAGTTAGTGTTAGTTTTCTGCTTCTATTTGTAGGGTGTGGATTTGTGCAAGAAAGAATCTGAATGGAAAAGGAGAGAAGCTGCATTGCAGCTTGAAGTTCAAAAGTGTAAAGAGGTATGGTTATAGGTGTTAATTGTGTTTACCTTTTTGATCGCATCCTTGCACAAGTTTCATAAGCAATAGAACTTGTTTTCCATGTTGTGAAAATCACACTTTGAATCTCCCCTTTGTTTTTTGCTACTGGCCATAGTTTGACTCGAATGGGTGCCTCTTGTATTTAGCTGTTGATCATTATCTTTGCTACTCTTTCTGTTCCTTTTTCAAGCTACAACAATTTATGCTTGTGTCCACGAGTTATTTCTTGTGTGTTGGCCACTTTACAAGTTAGCTGGGCACTTGTTTAGTATTTCTGTTAACAGAGGTTTTGCATTTTTATCAAGAGTTAAGAACTAGTGGTCAAAATAATTTTTAAGAGATAGAAACTAAGTTTGGAAACTATATCTGTCTTAATTTAGTTGATGAAGAGAAATAAACAAAGTTTTGAATTTGGTTGAAGTTATAATCTATGTTTATGTGATTGGAAGAAAACTGAAGTATAAAAATTCAACCTCATTGAGTTTTATGGGTGAAAGGATATGTCTGTTTTGGATCTCTCTTTGGCCTGTTATTCTTTATTTTATTTTTTCAGTTTAAACTTTTTTGTTTGTAGAGGACAATTTATTTGGAGCATTTATTAGGAGATTTGCAGAGCAGGCCGTCTGGACTTGCCACTGCCTATAGGGGCTCTCAAGGACATGAATTTGGTAAGCATCTTTTCACATTTAACTTTCACATGTTTCATGCGTTGCTTGTGAGTATCTTCAATTTAGAAAAATAATCTTATTTGAGTATTAATTTAGGATCACCATTATGTTCACCTTTTGAGGATATTTTGAGCAATTTTTTTATGCAGTGAATGCCTTTTTTCCTTCTTCTTCTTGTTCCTTCTCTCTCTCTCTCTCTATATATATATATATATCATTTACTTTTTATCAGTTTCTTCTTAAGGCTATTATTAAGGACAGAAATCATGTCACTTTGCTTCCCGCTGAACATTGTGAATTTTTTCTCTTTCTATTGTGTATGTTTTAGGAAATAGCATCTACTCTGATGTCTACCGGCAGGGATCTTCAAGCTGCTTCATGTTACAGGTGCAGCAATACTTGCTTTCCCTTACACTTTGGTTCTCTCTTCTATGGCCCGTAACAGTTAGAATTTTTTTTTTAAAAAAGTAAGATTTACATTGCAACACTAGGTACTAAGCCTCTCTATATTTTATACTTTCTTAATAAGAAATGCATGCTTGTCCGTTGTGAACCTGGTTTCTTATTGACTTTTTCATGGTTTCAATGCTAAGCCTCTCTATATTTTATCCTAACTTTCTCAATAAGAGATGCATGCTTGTCAGTTGTGAACCTGGTGTCTTGTTAACTTTTGCCATGGTTTCAATTTCTATTTTTCACGTACACACACAAACATTCAATTTAAAACCTATGGTGAATAAGCTTGGATAGATAGCAAAATAGTAATCCCCNAAAAAAAAAAAGAGAAAAGAAAAAAGAAAAGAATGATTTGTGATTCTTTATGCGGCCATTGTTTTCTAAAAGTTATGTTTTTTTTTAATATTTTATTTGTATCTTTTTCTGGTCAAATAATATGGGTTGTTATTGAAATGTACTGGTATATGAGCCCCATCCCCAAGTACTGAAATTTAGTGTGCTTTTAATTTTGCTTTTATTTAATTTGGTTGCAATGATACCAATGCTTGTACCTATGGTTCATCTGATTGAATCTTTAGCATGGCAAAGCAAATTGCCAGTTGAAGTTTCCTTGTGTGCCCGGGTACTCTCATTCACTTCTGCTTTATAATATTCTTACACTGGTTTGTTTTTTGTAAGTGTGTGTTTTGCATTCTTTTGCTTTTCTTGTAGAGATCTTTTGTAAGAGTTGTTTATACCACTTTTCTTTTCCATTGTTTTGAAATTTTTAATTTTCTGAACTTAACATGTTGGTCTTTCTACCCTATGAAGCTTTCAAGAATTATTTTAAATCATCATTTGAACTATGATGTTGGTTCTACATGTTTGAAAGTCTATCTAGAATTTTCAAAATTTGGGCATGTAGTTTAACTTGAAACTCGTTTCATCCTGTCTTCTTTTTGGCTAAAGCATGGGCCAACTCTGATGATTATGACATTGCTGGCTCTGCTGTTGTTACACAAACTTTCCTTCATGTTATGATATTCAATCTCATGATAGCCATTCAATTTTGTTCCTGTCTTTTGATACTGATTCTATTCCTCACCCATCTTCGACATGACTTTTCATTTTTGTTGATTTGTAGTTTTGTCTCCTCAATTACATGTGCAGTGTTAAATTAACTGTCATGGTTTTGATCATTGTAGAGAGAGTTGCGGGTGGATGGTGCACGTTTATTTGATGTTGATGCTCTTGGTAAAATTTTATTGCTTGTGCGGAGGGTACCCAAGATGGGTGGATCACACGTGCTTACCAAAGTAAAATTTCTGGGCTCAGTTTGAAATTTGGCTTCAGAGTATTGTTTACCTTATCAATTGCTTATTTTTCTTTTATTTCATTGTTTACTTATTTATTTGTTGCTAGATGAGCTTAATTCCTCCACATGAAAGTGAAGATATTTTCCTTCCTCCTGGCACAAAAATCATAAAGGACTTGCATATATCCCCCACTAATGGAAGTCTTGCACTTTTTGCTTCCTTAGGCAAGAAACTGTCAGTTCTAAGGTGGTGCTACTAGTAATATTGACTTCTTCTTTTTTATTTTGTTCTTTTTTGTGTGTGTAGCTGGTCTTTTCTATTCCCTCCGATAGCTAACTTGGTGAATTTGATTGTATCAGTATGGAGAGCAACAATGTCATCCTTTCTTATGACTTGCCGGTAAATCTTTTTATCTGATTTTTTTAATGATTGGCTATTGATGAGATCTTACAATATAACATTAAGGTAAAAAATATTTTCTTGTTGAACTAGATTTTCTATTTGGATTCATAGAAATCATGAATTATTTGATTTGCTTCGAACAATTGTTGTTGTTAGTCTGAAATTATAGATAACTGTAGAAAGAGCTAGTTTGTTTTCTTGATAAACATGGTTAGAAGTTACAAAACATAAAAAACTTGATGCACTAGTAGATCAGTGCCTCAATTCAATAAAACAAAGGACTGGGGGTTGTGGCCACTTCTTAGATCAATATTTCCAAAGGGCAGGCCAGCCATCTTCCTTGATAGTTTGGTCATGAGCTCATCCTACCCTAACTTAAATTTCATGCCAATCTAGCATGGTTTGATATCCCTTCCCCACATCTGTAGCAGTAATACTCGTTGATTTACCTTTGATGCTAGAGTTTTCTGTAATTAGTCATTTTCATGATGATTTGAAGTTGGTAATGTTGGAAATTCATTTTAATGAACTTAGGAATGCCACATCATTAATTATTTAAGGGACCCCTTCTCTTGTTTGCATACACATCAAAACTTGTCGGTTTCTCCTTGACTGTATGGTGCTGCTGCTGTTAATAAAGTAACAGGTTTAATAGGTCTATTTTTTTAGTAATTTATTGATTTTTCATTAATATTGACATTGTGCTTCACAGGCTGCTGCTTGGTCTTGTTCGTGGGATCATAACTGCTCACACTATGTATATGCTGGACTACAGGTCTGAACATTAAGTTTGTTTTTTCATCATAATATTCCAGGAGCCATGTACAGAGCATTTCATTTCTCTTTCTTGCAGAACGGTTCGCTTTTGGTGTTTGATATGCGTGTAACTGGAAGTCCTGTAGAATCCAGATTAGGGCACACAACCGACCCAATTCATACTGTACAGTCCCTTCAACATATCTCAACTCTTCCTTCTGGTGTCAAAACAGTGGTGTCTGCTTCCTCTGTTGGCATGTGTCAATGGAACTTTGGTGGTGAGGAAGAAAGGTGGGGTGCTATTAGTTTCTGTGTATGGTGTTGATGTTTGGTTTAGAGTAAAACTTTTTTTCATTAATAGTTTTGTGACTTGAATGTATCACAAACATGCACCTGGATGAAAAGGTCACAAAAAGTTGTGCTTAATTCCAACTCAGCCATAGTGCCCACTCGCTTCACATTCCTTATTCCCTAGTGTTGTCATATTATGAACATGTATCTCAAAATATTTGATATCCCCATTCCTTATTCTATTAGTATGTCTTAAGTTTACCCCAATGGTTTGGTTTGCTTTTGTTAGTCATCAATGCCTAAAAAATTTGCCCAGTCTTTTATCTGTCTTTCAATCCTATTTTGGTATTAATGATCTTATGGAGTCAATAATAGTAATAGTTCCCTTGTTATTGTTTTTTGTTTTAACTTTTATTCATGTGGTACATATTGCATTTCTAATCCCCTTGGTTTTCAATCACGGATAGAAAATTCTCAGATCACACAATTGCCTCAGGCTTTTATGATTTGAATTTTCTGCAGCACAACACTATTTGTTTAGATTGTCCACTCTGTAGTTTAAAAATTATCATTTGGATGCCTTTTTTTTATTTAATTCCCTTAGATATTTTCTTAATGTCTAATGGATGATGGCTGTTCTAATAAGATTTCATTTTTTTCCATCAAGGCCATTTTTGATACCTCAAACAACAAATCAAGGAGTATGCATATCCCTTGCTTATTGTGCGAGCAGTGATGACATTGTTGTTTCTTATCGTCCCAGAGTTGAAATGTCCAACGAGGTTCTTTCTCAAACTTTACTTAAGCCTTCCCCTGTTACTGGGCAAGGAGTACTTGGTTCTCATCTTCATTTGAAGAGAGTAGGCAGCAACTATGAGAAATTGGGTATTGCATGTTCAACTGTCAGTGGTATTAGACTGCCCAAATCTAGCATCATAGACAGACCGAATCAGAAGCCTCTATTTGTCACAGGGGACGAAGTTTCTTGTGGATTGATATTGCAAGAGTTGCCTTCTTTTACAGCTACTCAACGGCTTAAATCACACCAGCATTGTATTTATGATGTGAAGTACACAAGCACACACAGCGAAGGTTTACTTGGTTGCTTAAGTGAGGATACAGTACAGCTTTTCAGCACCAAGCTCTCGTGAGAAGGTAGCCTTAAACATGCGGCTGTTATGTTACTCCTATGTTTTTGTCTGTGCTCTTATGTTATCCACTCGAACCATTCTGTATCTTCAGAACATAATGGGTTTTTTCACTGTCGTTTATTTGCAATTTATTTTATTCTCTGGAATGAAATTTCTGCTGTTTTCTTTACTTGTCCACCATTCTCTGACATTCTTATATTGGATATCATCTTTTAATCTAGCCATGTCTATGGCGCGTGTTTTGAATTTTGTTGCAGGTCTGAGCTTTTGAGGAGGCCATCAGCCCTTGTGTTTCGATCTTCTGTCCAGTTGAAGTCTGATATCAATTTTGTAATGTAGGAAAATATCATCTGATTAACTGGGTTCCCTCTCCCTGAAGCTGTTGTACAGGATCATCCTTTGATGGTTAATGTTGTGCCGTGCATTGGATTTTCTTGTAGTATATTGTTTTTTTCGAAGGATGCCATCTCTAAAAGTAGCATTACAATGCGGCTCCTCTTCATTTTATTTTTGTAAATTCCTGAACTGTGTATATCAACTCTCACACATTCTCTGCATATGATGTAAAATTATTGATGTTCCGTACAATTCCATCCCCTTCCAAGAACTAGACGAGAGCCTAGCATGGCAAGATTATGTTTACTATTCATGTCTCTTAAGAAAAGTAAAGTGTTCTTAACATATTAAAATAAAAAGTTTGGAGTTATTTATGTTTCAAGTTTAAGATCACGTTTGAGGGTGGGTGTTTTTTTAAAAATTAATTTTTTTATTAAAAAAATATGTTTTTATGTTTTGAATTGATGATTTGATATATGGATTTTAAAAATAATTTTTTAAAAATAAAAAATATTATTTTAATATATTTTATAATAAAAAACATTTTAAAAAATAACAATAACTATATTTTCAAACATATCATAAGCAAAACAAATTAAAATACTAAATAAATCTGATAAATTATATCAATTTATAATAGGAATAATCATTTTTGGTTTGGTTCTTATTAAAAAAAGTAATCAAATTAATTTTTTTTTTTAAAAAAAACTAAACCAAACCTAAACCGGGTCAAACCAATTAGTTTCAGTTTGATTTGTGTTTTTGGACAAAAACCAATTCAAACTAGATTAACTTGATTTTTTTTGGTTTCGCTGATTTTATTTGAAATTTTTTTTTGGTTTGGTTAAATTTTTTCAGTTATAAACCGCAACTGAATCATAAGGAACCAACTGATTTTTTTATTTTTTCGCTCAGCCTTCGTTTATAATATAAGAAGCTGGTTAGGTTAGTAGTGTTATAATGTTTCAAGGTATAAATAAAAGAATGTTAAAAATATAAAGAAAAAATCCGACCTGCCGGATTCGAACCAGCGACCTAAGGATTATCTGCTACAAACAACTACAGTCCTCCGCTCTGCCAACTGAGCTAAGGTCGGGAGATGGTGACGGATTGGCTAAATAATTAATACATAAAATAAATATTGTTCTTGCCAGGACATTGACAAATCGAACGCGACATCTCTATTATTCAAATATGACAGACAAAAATGATGCGTTCCCCACCATTATATATATGAACTCCATGGATGGAACGGGTTGGGCTCAAGATTTCTCCCATCGATTATTCATTTTATCCTCAAAAGACTAATTAAAAAAAAAGTAAGGATTATGACTGAAGTTATAAGCCCCACCCTCCTTCTTAAGCGAGAATGACACCTAGACTAGGCATCTATCATGAGATAAATGATCCCAGCATGAACATCGTAGATGCTCGATGCGCTCCATTGCCTGGATGCCTTATCTCTCAAGAAGTACTGTAGCCAAACATTTCACAATCAAATCCCAGAAAATGCCAAAAGAAGAAAAAGGGTGAGAGTGATGGATGATTTGGACGTTTGCTTTAACCATAGATTTCTGTTTAGAGACATTCTATACTATTAAATCTATCTTAAAGCTAAAATAGATCGCATTTGGTTTCATCCGAGCACCATGACCTTTATACACTTTAGCATTATTGTTGCCAGAGCATCGCTAACCCCATTCCAAAAGCTTCAAAATCTCATTCATTTTGATGTATAATTGAGAGAAATATGTCTCTTTCCAATCATGTTTCCGGTTGATAGTGTTGTGTTGTATTGTCATGCTTTTGTTTTGTGAACAATTTGTTTGCGTGATTGCTTGGCCCCCATGCCCTGCTAGCTGCACGAAAGAGCCCTCAACTGTGAATTATAGATGATGAGCAATTCCTAGTCTGGGAGAAAAAAGATTTCATCAAGATAGTTTTGATCTACCCGTAACTAAAAATGATATATCTAAACTCGAGAATTATTTCTTATATTTCAGGTTGATTTTAAATTTATAGACCTACTTCTAATTGTTTGAGTCTATAGACGGATATATCAAGATATTTTATAAATATTTTAAATAAAAAAATTAAAAATTAAGTTTACAGGTAAAACAAAAACACCAACCCTAATACTAATAACATGACATATTTGCATTTTGTACTTGGACGTTGGGTAATCTAGGACTTATATTTAGAGTTAATTTAAAGTTATGGCAATTTAGAGCTTGTATTCGAGACTAAAGATAGGGATGAGATTCTTCTTCCTAATTCAAAAACGTGAAATTCATTCGTGTTTTCACCTAAACTATGCTATTTTTCTAGGATTTCCTTCTTCTTTGCTGTTTTGCTAAAACATCGTTAGAAATAATAATAATAAAAAAAAAAAGAACCCTAATGCCGATACCATGACAAAAAAAAAGGACACGACAAGAAGACATTTGCTTTATTCAGAAATGAAATGACAGTGAAAGAAAGAAAGCCCACATATGTTCAACATTCACGACGCCTGTGCCTTCTGGCCCCCATTTCCATTTAGTTTCCTCAGATCTCGTGTTTCTCTAGCCATTATTATTAATTTACAGCAAATTCACCGAGAACAACAAAAAAGAAAAAAAAATAGAAGAAGAATCCACGCAATTTTTCCAATTTGGGAGCCTTGGACGCCCGGCTACTCGTGCATTGCATTATGCTTTTTGCAAGAGGGGACCCATCTCAAGACGTAAATAATAGACAAAAAAATCTGAAATCACAGTACAAGTTAAGAGAGTTTTTTTTTTTTTTTACTCTCAAGTGACTTCCATTTTCCTATGCAGGGTGGGCAAGGCGTGTCCATGTTCCATGGAGTCACTTTTAACGCCAGCACTCAGGAGTTAGGGAATGGTCTCTTTTGGAGTCCTTGCAGTAGTTGTACACCATATGGTATCTCTGAACCCATCGCATTGTTCTATGCTGTTGTCTCGTGAGCCCACCGGACCGGAATGGAGAGGCAGAGACCGGGCGGCACCATGCCGGTGAATAGGCTGAGCAGCCAGCTGCCTTGAAGTTGTTGTAGCTAGCGACAAATGGTTGATATCTATAGTCAGCTTTGTATTTTCCCTCTTCAGTAGCCCAAGATGAGGCATCCCAGATTGAACCGTAAACCCACATTGGCCTGAGGGGAAAGGTTGCGGCGCTTTTCCTCGGGTACCTCCTTATGGGCACATCGTCCACGAGGAATCTGAAACATTGAATATTTGAAAAAAAAATACATAACCACGAGGAACCACCACCACTTTAGATTTTTATAACTGGAAATATATGCGACGTGACATTTTCGTTCTCTATTAAGCTTATAGATTTAGTTGATCTTCTTTAATTTTTACAGAAAACCCACCACGCTAATGGGATTAAAATTTACTTGTATCTAGTCACTTTGGCCCGCACTTAATTCCAGATATTTTTCTTCATGATTTTCGAGGTAAAAAACATAGCAAATCTGCTCCTTATTGAATTGAAGGTACGCTACTGCTAAATGCATGCCAGAGAGAAAATCACCATTATTGCTAGCCCTCATCTTCTGGTTAATTAATTTTTACTAATTAATTAACCAGGAGATTTTTTGTTAGTTTGTTAGAGTGTAAAGTATTGGTGGTGATCGCTGTGCTAATTAGCTTACATAATCTCCTTAGGACTCCAAAGAACGGCATAATGATGGAAGTTTTTGGTCGGATCAAACCACAGATGAAACTTCATTTCTCTCCCAATTATTCTCCCATCCCCACTTCCTCGGATGTAAACGTTGGTCTGCAAGGTGTAAGGCTTCCCAAATGTTGTCCCAAGAAATTCTATGTCCACTTCATCATGGAACCCAGGGTGAGCTTCGTTGTTCGATAGCTGCCATTGGTTAATTACAGATATATTAATTGGACATAATTGATGCCATAACATTCTTACAGACCAACTGTATAAATTATAAAAAAAAAAAAACAGAGATCGCTAGCACAGTAAAGTTCAGTGCTCACATAGAAAGCTGTTATGACTCCGGCAGTGTAACCAGGTTGGAGCTTAATGGAGGCACCGAAATACCCTGATCGAAATGGTTTGACTGATTTAAATCCACTTCCTGTTGCAGAGATCAAAGCCAACAAATAAGGAAAATGAGCAGAAAGCTTATTAGATACCACCTAGCAAAAATTAATCCAGACAGCAGGTAATGTCACGAGCCGGGTTAACCTGATGTACTATCTAGCCAGATAGTCAATGCATTCGGGTCTACTCTTTGATGGGAATAACCCCAGAGGTTTCTGTAACCTTCGTAAAAGCTCATTGACCTGAATCTAGAACTTGGCCAGTAGCCAGGTGAAGGTGGCCATTGAGCATTACTAGAGGAAGGAGCCATAAGAATGAGAATAAACAAGGGAAGGAGAGCCATGAATGAGAAAGTAGCTAGGATGTGGAGAACCTGTATGGAGAAAATAGAGTGAGTGCGGTCGCGTGTGTGTGTAAAAGCAGAGAGTGAGAGGCGAGAAGGCAATGCTTCGTGGAGGCAGTTGATATAAAGGAAAAAGATCAATGGGTCCCCTCATGGAAGGGGTAGTGATAAGCTGTCGATGCAAGTGTCCAAGACTGAGAATTACCAAACTTATTGCAGCTGAGTATAGATCTAACTACGGTTTTGGAGGGTCAGTAGGTATCTCGAGTCTTGAACACATCCCCAGTTGTAACAAGTGAAAAGCGGTGCCTTCTTTCCCAATCAAGACTACTTTTTGCCTGGTATTTATGGGAAACCACATTAGGAACGGGGTTCGTGATTGGAAGAGAGTGGGAGGTAGGTGGGTATTTCTTAAATAAGTTTTCTGTGAGTACATTTTGTGACGCCACAGGAAATTGGACTTTAGGGCTAAAGTTCTCTTTCTCATTGAAAGCTACATGCATTCCTGTCTCAGCTTTTAACACATGCAATGCTGGAATGACCCAAGTAATTGTTTTTTTACCAATCCCATCCCCTCTTCAAAGATTAGGCATGTCAGCTCGCCTGGACAGAGCTGCATGAGAAGTGGGTCAGATTCTGATATAGTCAATTTTGTGAAACAAATGTGAGTTATAGGGTATTTGAGCCTCTGGTCTTCGTTTGTTGAGTGGACCGTAAGGTATCTAAAACAGGGTCCCATCTTCGATTTGATTATAAGCGTGTCTTTGATCGACTGATTGAGGAAATTGAAAGTGATGTTGTGTTGAAATGTTCATTGACTCACCAAACTAGACCATCCTTGTTGCGGCTTAGGGCTCCATTTCACACGAACGAACAGGACTGAAACTAGCAAAGCTCTTCTTCCCCCCCCTCTTTTTCCTGGGAAATGTTATTCTACAATGATGTTATTCACTTTGAAAAAACACTCTTAAGCACCCCATTCATTTTTATGTCTCCAATCTTTCCATGAACACCAACAAGATTTAAGAAACGACGACGAGTATATGAATAATGAGAGAAAAAGGAACCAAATTCCACTCCCTCCGTGCTTCTTACAAATTCCTAACTTTCTTCTAACCTCATACTTGCAAGAACATTAGGACTGGTGGTGATGATTAAGAGAGAGAGAAGAAGAAGAAAAAACAGAAGAAACTTGAATGAGGAATAAATGAGTTTCTTCATTCTTAGCTTTTACAGCAAGAACTCACGCTGTACCCCTATAATTTCAACTTTTATCCTATCAAAACATCTACAGGAACTGATTGAGTAGGGAAATCATTGTTTTTTAACCTCACATGTTTTTTTTTTTTTCTAATGTTAAATTTATTAAAAATTAAATTTTATGATTTATTTTTATTTTTAGTTTTTATATTTTAAAAAAAATATTTTGATATTAAATTAATTTTTAATTTTATATTTATTTATTTATTTTTCTGTCATGTTATTGAATAAAAATAATTTATAAAATAAATATAATTATTATGAATTGAATTTCATAATTTATTTTAATTTATTTTATATTAAATTATCGCTATCTATTTTTTATAAGATTATTGTGATCTCATAAAAAATCTTAGCATTTAATTGATACTTAGTTTTGCAAGTGTCTATTTTTTATTATATAATTAAATAAAAAATTAAAAAAAATTATTAAATTTAATGAACTGTGCGACTTAGATCGCGGGTTTAACGTATTAACCAAGGTTGATTAGGGTTAATCCAGTATGTCAAGTTTTAATATTTTTTTTAAATGTCATATTAGAAATATTTTTAAAATTAAACCATATTTTTATTGATTATTCAAGTTTTTTTTAACCTGTTAAGTCTATCGGATTCATTACTAGAAAATCGATAAATACAAATAGAAATATCGAGAGAATATTTTTGTTGGTAAATTGCGAATGAATTTTACTGAAAAAAATATTCTCTCAGTATTTACCGAGAGAATTACAATGAGAAACAAAATAATTAAAACAAAATAAAAAAAATGATGAAGTAATAATTTTGCCAATGAAATTACTGACGATTCCATTAGAAACTTTCATTGATAAAATTATTGGTAAACTGTGAATACTATTTATAATGTCAATTACAAAGAGAATCATTGATGAAAACTTCCATTGGTATTTTATAAAAAGCTCCGGAACTATTTAATTTCTAATCGCACTGTTAATTATTGTTCTTTACAGATAAAATTATTGACAGATTAAAAAGTCATCGGTGTTATTTGATAATTTTGTGAAAAATTTAGCTTAAATTAAAATTTTAAATTAAATATTACAAACAAAATCACCGACAGATTGAAAAAGTTGTTGGTGATATTTGACAGTTTTTGAAATTTTTTTATTAAATTTAAAATTAAAATTATATATTATAGAGGAAATCATCAACAAATAATTAAAAATATTAATATTTAATTATTTATCGATAAAACACCTTAATAAAAAACCTAAAATCTCTAATTTTACAACATATCTGTCTTCTTTTTTCTTTCTTTTTTTCCTTTTCTCTTCTTTCCTCAGCTCCCTCACTTCTTCTACATGCTCATATATGTTTTCTTCTTCTTCTTTTTTTTTTCTGTCCTCAACTTTTTATTTTATCTTTTATACTCAGATATGTCTTCTTCTCCTTTTTTATTTTTTAATTAGTATACTTTACATATTTTTTTTCTTTTCTTAACTTCACTTGCAACTATATTAAGGTAAAAAAAATTTCTTCTTCTTTTCCTGTTTTTTCACTATATTTATTAGTTATTTTATTTTAATTGTTTTTTTCTTGATAATTGTATGAATGATGTTGTGGGATTTTTTTATTTTTCATATAAGGTTAATTTCTAGTTGATTTATTTGTAGGATTTTTAATTTTTTTCATATGAAATGTTTTAGTTGAATTTACTTTTTCATGTTATTTATTTATTGCAAATTTATTTGAGTTGATTTTCTTCTTCTTTTTTCCTAGTATTTTGAGTATTATAAAGCGTTGATTAATATTAATTTAATTATTTTATAGTTTTGTAAAATAATATTTTTAAATAATTACTGATGAAATTATATACGATATGTTTTTGAGAAAATTATCAATGAAATAAAGCAGGTAATTTTTTTTTCTTGCTTTTTCCATCCATTAGTAATAATTTTTTTTAACTATCAACGGGTTTATTAATAGATAAAAAATTATTAATGAAGAATTTATCAATGGAGTATTTTTATTGGTGATTTTATTGATAAATTAATTACCAACAAAATAATAAAGTAAATACTAGCAGAAAATTCTATGGATAAATTTAAATATTATGATAGTAATTATATAGAAAAAACTCTTATATAATTTTAATGTAAAGCTGGAGTTTAATAAAAAAAATATAATCGAGAGATTTGAAGTTTGGGTCATTGAGTTAGCTTTAATGATATTGTCAGAAAAAAAAACCTTTCTTGAAACATGTAAAAACATTTTGGTCCCGGGCAGCATGGGACGGGGAATTATCTAGTTTACACTATTTTTATTTACGTCAACCCTTTTACACTATTTGGAATTATCACAAAAATATGATAATATGATTTAATGTACCTAGCTCACCAATCCTTAACTAATATAAACATGTGATATGGCTAAAAATAACCCAATATTCTTGTCATATATAAATATAATATGTTAAATTTATCAATAAAATTATCTATAAAATAAAACAAGTAATTTTTTATATATATATATTTTTATCTATAAATGCATTATTATTTATTACTGGCAAACTCATTAACAAATTATAAATAAATAAATAAAAATTTTGATGGATATTTTTATCTGTAAACCCGTTAATAATATGCAGATCGACGTACTGTAAGTATAAAACTGGCAAAAATTTCTATTCATGGAATTATTAAATGTTGATAGTGATTTCATGCATTCTCTTATGTTCCATCTTTGAAAGATGCACGAAATGGCTTTATCAAGTCAATTCGCATGAACACACCGTTCCTTTGTCTACGGTACACATATATAAGATTATACATTAACTGCTGAATTTATCATCGAAAATACCATTTTTGTGATCAAATGTCAGAAAGCTATCCTTTTTCCTCTTCCTTTTAAATAGAAATCCATTTTCAGCATATTAAGTGTTTATGATATTAATTGAGACCACTTTAAATTTTACAACCAAATTTAGAGTGCCGTATAGTACCCTGGCTTGTTGCAAGTCATGATATATATATATATATATATGACAGTACTTGTGCTTCCAATTAATGTAGTCTAACTATAATTTCTTATAAGAAAATGGTTGTTGGCTAGTTCGAGTATGTTGGAGGAGGAAGGGATTGCTTTACACTAGCGATTTTCAAACAAGAATATGTTGAGAGTGAATCACGCACACGCATGCACCTAGCTGAGGAAATTGTTGGGAGCTGGCATTTCATTTCTCAGCATGTTGAGAAACACAAGTCACATGCCTCCACAATGTTTTTTTTTTTTCTTAAAAAAAGATTCTTTTGGTTGGACAATATTTCAGTTCAAACTGTATTTTTTGGAAATTTAATTCTTTATTTAAAAGTATTTTTTATATTTTCGAATTATTTTAATATATGAGTATTAAAAATAATGTTTTAAAAATAAAAAAAATATTTTGAACTACAATTATTATTGTATTCCCAGCACCCCCAGTCACTTTTAGGTTAGACATGACCATTTGTAATAGAGATGGCATGACTGTCGGTTAGACGCCGCATGTGAACTAATTAAATACCGCAGAAGCGGGGCTTCTGTACAAATTGTACCTAAACAGCGAACTGCAGGCAAGAAAAGGCGACCAGACCATGGAAGGCGATGCAAATTTTACATGATTCGTAGGTCGTTTGGTCGCAGTATTGTGTCGGCTATTGAAGAAAAGGAAAGTTAAAGAAAGAAGGATCCAACGGTGGAGGCTGGCTAGCTGGTGAAAACGAAAACGGACCCACTCAACCGACAAATCATGCAGCCTGGGACGTCTCTGCACTGTCAAAATTTTTAACGTGCTGCATCTTCCCGGGCCTCAACTTATTTTCCTTTCAGATCTCTGAACTTGCATGTATACAAATGTTAAATTTGTGACCTGACATGGAGTTAGGTTTCACTTATTGTCTGCATTAAAGGTTCCTTTCAAACCCCCAAGTACCGCGAAAATCTATCTCTTACAGTAGAACATTAAAGATAACAAGGAAAACATGGGCAAGAATCAAAACCGCAGATAAATCGATCGATCAGCCTCCGTTTTGTTTTTATTTCTTAACTAAATCGATACCAACTCTTGGTGCATTGCTGTTATATTTCATGCATTTCTGCTGTTTATGAAAATATTGTATGACAGAGATAAGATATTGTATGACAGAGATAAGATATGGGTGCAAGAATATTGGCCGCTACAATATATACATAGAGCAATGGACAAAATACGTTTGGTTGTTGAAATTAATTATAGTAATGGGCAAATGGTGATGTTCGTATCTTCCTCTAATTAAAGGGAGGAAGAGGCCATTGATGGTCGTTCCAAAGCTGTTTACATGGAGACAAGCGATTGTGTGACACAAGTGCTTCCATTATCCCAAAAAAGCATCCAATGATGCAAGTTAAATAATGCTTAATAATTGACTTTTGTGGGAGGGGAGATGTCTTTCTTGTTTTATTTTTTTACTTAATTGCATGCCAGTACGTACGGGGAATTAATTTAATTTTTATCTCAGTTTTTTTAACACAAGGATTAAAATGTTTTTTATGGGAAAAAAAAAACCTTTCAATTTGAGAATTTATTTGTAAAAGATATTTTTTTAAAATAAAAATAATTAGTTGGGCTCGCATATACAAGTGATTTTATGTATTCGAGTAATGATGTAACATTATTAAATAAAAATCTAACTAAAATAAATTATATGAATAATCTAATAAATATTTTTATAATCAATAGAATATATTTAAGTTTAAAAAAAAATTAAGATAACCAGATCTAATTAACTTCTTAAAATATTGATAACAGGAGATTCAACTATTAGATTAAATTCAAATTTTTATAAGTGATTTTGCTAGTAATTTTTCATAAGATAACTAATATGTTGTTGAACAAATTATTGGATTTTTTAGAATTACTTTTTTAGTCTTGATGTTCTCTCTCTGGGTTGATTTTATTATTTTTTCTTAGTTTTTTTAGATTTATTTATTTATTTCCTTTATATTTTTAATTCTTTAATTGTTTTTTGTAGAGGTAGTGTTCTCTGTTTATTTAAAAGTTTTATAAATTTATTAAGGAGAAAATTATCATATCAAAATAAAGAATAAAACTATAAAATTAAAATTAAATATATGAAAACTTCTTTGCTCATTAAATCTTGTATTGTTTTGTAATTTTTATGTCGTCGTTGTTTACAAATGAAACTTTAAGATAAATGGTTTTTTTTGGGTATGTTTTGAATATTAGTTTAATAATAATAATATTTTAATGAATATAAATTGTACATTATTTGTAGTGGATAGCATATGAGGTTGATTCCCTTGTTTCCGTCCTCTATCCTTTCTACTTGCATGAAAAAAATAATAATAAAAATGCTGGCGATATCTCCTCCTCAGAATGCTTTTTTTTTTTATAAGTAAAGAAGTATAATCACATCTCACGGTGGGAGATGGGTTATCGGTGAGAAGTTCTTCGTGCTCTTGATAGCTTCTCTCTGATCATTTTCACCACTCTGAATATTTTTTTCATTGTTATTTAATCCCCCGACCACAACCCTGTTGCAGGCTTATGGTGCCTCTTATTTATTTGTTTGGTTACTGAAAATAAGGATCATTATTTCCATAAGTATAACTATAATCAAATTTATATTACATGATTTGAAAAAAAAATCAAATAATAAATAGGACAAAAATTTCCTACTTCACCTATGTGAATCCTTTCTAAGCTACTTCTATCCTAACTATTACACATCTCTCTCACACATAATAAAATTTCAACCCAAAAATATAATTTAGCAATTAACTTAAGTATAACACTAGAAATATTATCTATCGTTATAACTTAAATATAACATTAGAAATCCATGAATAATATTTTTTTAATTTATTCTTTTTTCTCAAATAATCGAGGGTTTTATAATAAAATTACAAATATCACTAAAATATCAATTCAAATAATGAATTGTTACGGGATGAGTGATGAATTTTGAAATATAATATAGATACGAATAGCTAGAACCCTTAATTAAGATTAGGAGTGTTAAAAAAAAACTGTTACATTTATAATATTTATACTATGTAATCCGATCCAACACGTTAAAATTAAATAATATGTATAATATATATAATAATAAGTAAAAAATATCTAAGAAATAATTATTAAAGGTTGAGTGGCAAGTCAGAACTTTTAAAATTTGGTCAGCTTAACCTAACATATAACATATATACAATGTGCTTATTTTATCATTATATTTGATAATTTATGGGTTGAAAACTTATTTTATTTTTTTCATTTAAAAATATCTTAGCTCCAACGTTCTTCTTGTTGGTAAGCTTCATTTTATAATTCTCTAATGTAACAATAAAAAAAATAACTTGTCTCTTGATTGGTAGAGAGATAACTGAAATTTAATGGTAATACAAGGCATACAAATTAGATTTACTAATAGGAATGCTAAGACATATATAATCTATGTTATAACTTTGTCTTTGAATACAGACCTATAAAAATAAAAATTAACAATTTAAGCTTAACTCAACTTAAGTATATTTATAATATCTATTAAACTTTTATCCCGATCTAATATATTCAATCTTCTCAAGTAAAAAGAAATAAAAAAATTAGGTTTGAACTCAACCCACTATATATATATATATATATATAAACAGCTCTATTCTAGCCAATTTTAAATTAAAATCCTAAAAGTAAAGAGGGATTTTGATAGAATTGCAAATGCTACAGTAATTCATAAGATGAATGAGGAAGTGGAAAACAACACGAGAGAATCAAGGTGAAAAGAGAGAGATGATTAACATTAAGACTTGTCTATATTTTAGCTCGAAAGTTTATCACGTGTGTGAGATACATGAGAATAATTGTCTAATTGAAGTGAGATAATTAAAAAGTGACACACGGGAAAATTGGAAATTTCTTCCCTCTAATATGGTGCAAAATTATTACCCTAAAAAACATTATATCATCCAAGTTTCTCTCCAAGCACTACTCTCCGTGTAAAACTAAGAGTTATTCTTTTGATACGCACTAAAAGTTTGCTCTTTTATAGTTCACATATCATATGGATGAGTAGATATCTCTCCGATGCATTTATAAAAACCTATACGGATAATAGATAATAAGGGTTTAATATTATTTTTTTCCATGTTTAGGGTCCACAATCAAAAACTAAACATCTCCCATTGTGGAAGTCGCTCATTTCTCCCATATTTTTCATTTTGGTCCATTATTTTTTAATCTCATATTTTCTTAATAAATTAATCTAAATTGACTTTCAATTGTGTTCTATCAGAGTGCAAGAAAAGGAAAAAACTAGAGAAAAAAAATAATCCTGGAAGTTGATGGCGAATTGAGGGAGGGGCTATAATAGCCTAGGGATAGGCCTAGGAACAATAATTGTCCAATGTTTTTTATAGCTCGAATGATTATTTAAAAGTACTATAAATATAGTTTCTTTAAAATTATGAATTGTATTAAATTTTGTTATCACAATTATTCTTTATTTCTTAATGGTTTGTTTAAAAAGAGGTGAATGAGAAACGGAGGAGGAGGAGGAGGAGGAGGAGGAGATAGGAGAAAACCAGGTCCCATTTACACAATGAGGGTGATGAACATGGGATATTCACTTAAATTGAAAGCATATTTAATTTGGCCAAATGAATAATAAAATGAATATTTTGTAATCAGATTATCACAAATATAAAATTTTAAGACGAATATTATGAATAGTTGTTTTGATTTTTTTATGAAAAATTGTTATAATCTTAATGTATTTTTTTATGGAAAAACTCATCTTGAGCTCTGAAGAAGGTAACTAAAAGAGAAAAGGTAGAAGTACAGTAAAAATAATTTCATAGCAGTGAACAGATAAAAAAAAAGTCTTGAACTCTAGCGATTTTTGTCATCACTAGAGAACTGACAACTGATTAGATAACTCTATCGATAATAATGTTGACTATATAACACACCATGTTGCCTACAGACATGAGTGAAATCATCATTCTACAGCAACTGAAATGATTGAACGAAACATTAAATAACGCACCCATCAAGAAATAAAATTTTAAGTGGCTTCGCCGACACCAAATCGAGATCGTAAGTGTAGAAGAAGAGGGACTATCAAACAGTTTTCACATTGAAGATTCCTTACCACTGAAACTGGTCATGTCTGTGGTTGTTTTACCACAGGCCCCTATTAGATTCACCCTTGGTTGTGTACGGAGTGTCGACTATGGAGAGCCTCTCAGATTCTTCTTGTAGAGATTTTTTAGCGTCTTTCATTGATTTCCGAAGGGAGGACCATGCCTAAAATTAAGAGCCAAGGGACCACTTTGAAGCTGGTTTTCAAGATTTTAGATCTCTGTGAAGAAAAATGAACTTGTGGATGGATGCATATAATCATATGAACCGAGCAAGGACACTCTATCGTATCATATCATGTGCAGAAAGTAGGGGCGAAGACGTGCTGTTTGAGTGTGCCGGAAAAGTTAAACAAACAAACAGCAAGATGTTCCTATGGATTAGGCATGTGAGGCGAAATAATAAATGATTCCTCTTTTCATTCGTAAAGACAAAGGATCAAGGATTAGATTACCTTTTGATCGTGACAACATACAAAATTAGAGGACAAAATGGGCGGTGGCTGCTCGGATTTGGTGCTAATATAGGCACCTGCACATCTAAGCAAGCAGAGATATGAGCTGCTTTTATGGCTTATCCTGTGCTAGGCAGATGGCGTATTGTAAAGTGGAATTAGAGATTGATTCAGCAGTTTTAGCAGCTGGTTTAACTAGTAAGAATGATGCTTTCATGGCTGATACTCGACCTCATGTTCGAGCTTCGATATCTCATTTCTTGAGACTGTGAGATTCAAATCCCACACATTTTCTGAGAGAGCAATCGGTGTGCAGATTGATTTACTAACCATAGTCATGGATTGAGATTAGGGGTGCTTTCTCTTGGTGACTGCACACGCAATATGGCCTTTCATCTATGTCATTAGTTAATGCTAGTTACATAATCTGCGCTGCGTTTTGAATATGATTCCTAGATTAATTTACAACATAAAAGAAGAAGATGTTGATGTTACGGATGCATTTTTAGATATTATAATTCTTTTTAATTGAGAAATTAAGAGATAATATTCATCTTTAATAATATTAAAAAATATATATAAATTGATAAATAAAGAAGGTCAGTAATGTTAATCAAATACTAAAATATGAAGCTATTTTTTCGAGTTAAAGTAAAAGATAGATGCATATATAAAGATATATACCTTCCTTAACCAAATAATCCTTGATGTTCTTCAAATTCCTTTCTTAATCCATTCCTAATCCCTCTTTGATCCTTCTATTTATCTCTTCTAAGTGTTCTTTAACAAGAATTCCCAATGAATTTACTTTAATTTTTCTCTCCTTTTCTTCCACAAATGGCTGGCCAACTTGGCTTCTTTAAGAATTCAAGTTTCTCTTTATATTTACCTTTATACTCATAATTACAATCCTACATTGTTTTTTAGTTCATTTTTCCTTTTATTTTACTGGGTATCCCTTCTCGGTTTAATTTTTCTTAGGCTTGCTATACTTTAAGATTTAAATTCATAAATCTTATCTCTTGTCATTTAATATTTATATATTATTATTCATTTCTTTTGACTGTCATGTTGAATTTCAAAATAAATTTTAATATTATAATATTTTAATCTAGATTTTATAAAAGGTGTCTCAAAAAAGCTCAAATTATATTGATAGGAGTGAATCTTGATTATTGAAAGAACTGCTACTGCTAATTGAGTGATTGAGGGTTTTACATATTTTTCCTTTAATCCTTGCTTAAGCTTTGCTATTGAGCTTTGCTTTGTCCTTTTTTAAGGCTTTCCATCTTTCTTTCTTTCTTTTTTTTTTTTTTTAACTTTTAGCCTTTCGATGTGATCCTTCCTTGTTTTTCATCAATTTCTTTGGAAGTTTAGTGTTATAGGTCCTCTCCAAAAGGAGTCTCTATATTCTAATTTTTCAAATGAATATAATGCAAGTTTACAAAGTAAATAAATATAAGATGCTTACAGGAAAATAAAGGTAAATTGAATATATATATTGAAGAGGAAATTCATATTTATCATAGTGAATTTGTAATAATTCAAACACTTATAAATTCCAACCATTTACCACCTAAAAATCTTAAAAGTCAAGATGTAAAAGTCAAGATGTTAGGGCTTTTCTCATTCCAATTTACAAATGACATATATATTCTAAAGATATGTTATATTTATTATATGAGCATCAATAAATTTTTTATATAGTCTCAAAAGATTCTCAAATCTATCTAGTAACAATCCTCATAAATACAATATAGAAACGTTGTAATAAATGGTTAAAACATGTATGCTTGTCATTACCAAGCTTTTATATTTGAGTTGGGTGTTTCACGAAACTAAATCTTGATTAATAGTCATGGGACATACATATTATTAACCCCTCATAACCTAAAAGCTCATATGTGCTTTTTAAATACTAAAACATAGGATGCATGATGCATTATTCCATATATAATATACAAATTCATGACCAATATATTTAAAAATACATGTTGATAATAAATGTACAAAGCAACCAAAATAGAACAAAAAAAATCAAACAAATAACAAAGCTTAGTTCATGAGAAAATCCCTAGTGGAGTCGTCATTCTATCACACATAAGTTATGTCATGGCGATCATCCTTCTAGATCATGATTTTTGATGTGGGTAAAAAGAATAAGAAATTATTGTTTTTTGTTAGTTAAAAAATAATTGGACTCTTCACCTAGTATTTTAATTATTAGTAATCCTAATTGGTCTTTAGAATCTATATAAGAGGATTAAATAGGACAATATCATTCTTTATATATCACATTTAAAGTAAGCTATATTATTTATTTATCAGATTATTACTAAGACACTGTTGTACTTTTCTAACTATTTATTTATTTATTGGTTAAAATAGGTTCACTTTAGTAAAGTGGACCATGACTTTATAAAGCCTAGACACTTTAAAGCCAAGATCTATTTTTTTTTAATTTGTTTCTTTAAATACTTTAAATATATTTTATGTATAAATTTATAATTATTTATCTTAAAAATAAATACTTTTTTTTTTAGAAATTTAGTCCAAGTCTTCATTCCTTTAATATATTTTTTGTTAAATTTATGATACATACATACAGATACATACATACATACATACATATATTAAAAAGGTTTTTTAAAAAAAAAAATTGGTATGCTAAATTATGCAATATTTTTCTGTTTATATATTAAACATGATTTTTATAGAAACTTTGCCACAAGCAATTTAAAACATAAAAGTATTTTTTAAGAAGGATTTTATAGTTTTTTTAATTTCTTAAAACTAGTTTATTTAATACCGGAAAAACACTTTACATATAAATTAAAAATTTCAAATATTAAATATATGAAGGTAAAAAGATGTGAGAAAACCAAAATTAATTGTAATGCAATCCCTCATAATTTCTAAAAATTAATTAAAATTAGACTAAGGCTATGTATGACCAAATATAAAAAAAAATGAAAATAAAGATATAAAAATTATGATCATTTTAAACAAAAAATTCACTCAAAATAAACCATTTATTCATTATTCATCTCATTTAATAAAGACATGCAATCCATAATTGTTCCACCGTTAAGTTAACAATCAAACCAAATAAATGAAATAGATCAAACTATTAAATCATGCTTTCAACCCAAACCAAACCTGTACAATAAA
This sequence comes from Populus ilicifolia, assembly GCA_015708895.1. NCBI lineage: Eukaryota > Viridiplantae > Streptophyta > Magnoliopsida > Malpighiales > Salicaceae > Populus > Populus ilicifolia. The sequence continues at coordinate 3,067,561 of SRLM01000091.1, forward strand.
TAAACCCAAAATAAATATTTAAGCCCAAACCAGTTAAAGATCTAAAATTTTAATAGGATCCCATGTGTTTTAAGAAATTAAACTAATTGGATCCACACAAATAAAAAGAGCTTGGGAAAGTTGCAAAGAAGCAAGCCCATATCTATTAAAGAAATTAAATCTTCTTAAAGAAAATAGACAAGCTTAAACAATAGCCTGAATCCCTTTCTCTTTCTTTTTTAAAGATATAGATAATATTATATACCCCATCAAAATTATATCCAAGCAAAAAATTAAAAACAAAACTTAATTTTTACAATCATTCATTATGAAAACAAATTCATTATGTATTTTATCATCTCATAAACTCTAAAGTAAATTTGATATCATGCTTATTTTTTAAAGTAATCTTCCAAGACTAACTTCAACAAAATAACTTATATTATGTTATTTTTCAAGAACTTTTCCAAAAACTTATCATCTTCAAATATTCAGAACAATACAATATTCAAACAAATTTACATTTATACCAACCATGAAACCAATAGACCTTGGTTTCAAACATAAAACAAGAGCATCAATCTTGCAACTTGCTTTTTAAATAAAATAAATAAACTTTCATGTTTTGAAAATCAGGTTAAAAATTCAATGATAAACTTATAAATGACGAGACTCTCATATGATCAAATCATGATCAATATCTTAAGACCTTTATATGATCAAATCATCATCAACATCTTAAGAAACTATCTAGAAAATACATTAGTAGAAAAAATATACTGCAAACATGAAATAAGAATCAATCCAAATTTCCTTTATACGAAAAAAAAATGAAACTTATTCTAATCAACAAATAAAATAAATGAAGATACTTTTCATATTAAGGGATTAACTAACTGTGGATGAACTTAGCTAAAAAAATTTGATATCCAATAATTGAAAACAAAGCAAAGCTCAGTCAAAGTTATGCCCAAGCAATCCAAGAAATCAACTAAATAATAAAAGGATTAATTATGATCAATCAATTAATGATACATTTCTATTCAAAATCCAACAAATTATTTTGCAATATTTATTCAAATTAAACATATATCAAATAATGTTTAAGTTTGGATTTAATCTTTTAGAGATTGTTAGGTGTGATTAGAAAGCTGGTGGAAGGAGTGACTCAAATGTACCCATACATAGATAGGTGGCAATTATGGTGGTGTGTAGCTACACTCAACGTTAATGGCTAGTCAGTAAATGACCTGATCCACTGGGTGCACAACTTCTAGATTTTCCTTTTAGCATGACAATGTAACTCATGCCAATTAGAGGATTAAGATTGAACTATTTGAAAATTTCAGCCCTTTCTTTATTGTTTTTCTTTTCTTGTTTTTTAAGTGATTGTTTTTACTTGGACAATTAAAGGATCTTGAGAGGTAGGCTGAAATTGCTGGTGTTGGCTAGAGTTTTGTTGATGGTGACTAATCAATGTTGGTAATGAGAGAGATGACACATTGTGGCTTGTCTTTAGAAGGTGCTATTGGTGAGGAAGTTGACCAATAGTTGAGAGATGGTAAGGTTGGTTGATGGTAGGGAGTTGTTGGGTATAAGTTTTTAGTCATGGCAAAGCTATTTATAGTAGTGGTAAGTTAAAAAATTAAAAAACTAATTAAACCGAGAAAACAAAAAAATAATTAAAAAAACCAAACAAAAAAACTGATTAATTTTTTTAAAAATTTTTCAGTTCAGTTCATTTTTTATTTAAAAAACCTGAAATAAAAAAACCTTATCTGAACCGAACCGGTTCAATTATAAAAGGGGGGGTACTATAAATATAAAAAATAACATGCTTTATAATTCTTAACCTTAGTAGCACACTTCCGTATCCAGCCATCCTTACTTTTTAGCAAACAAGTCGCCCCCTCTCATCTCAACCCTCTCAATTCTCAGCTCTTATTCTGAAGTCTCAATCTCAGAGTCTCTCACATGCTCACCCTGATCAAAAGGATTTCCCCATCGTTTAACAAAATCAAATGAATCAATCTTCATCTCTTTTTTCCTGATTGTTGTTGTTTGCTGGTAGACCTTCAATATTCATCTTTAGATCTAACAAGCCCACCACATCTCTCTCCCACACGGGTATGACACACACCACACCTGTACAGTTAACCTCTAGATTTAGCAAATCACTCACCTTCTTCTCTCATACTCGACCTTAAATCTTATTATATTAGGTATGATTTTTTTTCTGTTATTCTTTGTTTTTATTTTTTTTAACATATGCTTTGTGATATGTGTATTTGTTAAAGTGGTATATCCTTACTAAAAATCAAAGTTTGAGCTTAAAATGGTATTTTAATTGATTTAGGATACTACCTTTCTTTTTCATACCTGTCCTTGAATTTTGTTATACTAGGTATGATTTTTTTAGTCAATTTTTATTTTTATTTTTTTAATATATGCTCTGTGATATATGTATTTGTTAAAGTGGTATATCTTTACCAAAAATCAAAGTTTGAGCTTAGAATGATATTTTAGTTGATTTAAGATTTTGAAAATATGTTTAAATTTAGTGTAAGGATGATTTTTTTTATGCAAGTGCCATTGATAAAAGCACCGGTACGTTTGTTATTCATGAAGAAATTGTAATTACAAACTAACCAGTAATGTATTCCTTCTAAGGAGGCTCTGTTATTGTATGTTTTGCATAAGATCTTCCCCCCTCCAAATTTTTTCTTGTTTGTCTATTAGATCTGTTTTATATTGAAATAAGTGGGTCATATGGGTTTGAGAGGGATTTTTAGCTTGATTCGCTCTCATTTGCTCCATAAAATTATTCAATGTCTCCGACATTCATGTTGTTCTTCCACATTTATGCAAAGACTTACAATTAATTTTCATGAATATATTCCAAAAGAACATGTAAATACAATTAAAAACCATGGTTTATATTCCTTGTGAGTCCTTAACCTACAGTTCATTGTTCTTCTTTTCCTTTTGTTTTCTGCCAATAATAAATATTACTAGGGGTCATCCATAGGAACCTCCACTGATGCATGCATACATCAAATGTTTTAATAGGAAAGAAAAGAATGTTCAATTATTGAGTGGATAGATGAAATGTTTTGCTCACTTATTCATTCTTTTGCAAGCTATCTTTATTCAGCTTTGTTTGCGGACTAATTTCTTGAATTGTGTTTCACACGTTTATTATTTAACAAATTTATGATAGATTTTTAATAAATTTCTTAGAGTTATTTATAAAATAAATGATTTTGAATATTTATTAAATAAACATGTTTGATTTTCAAATAAATTTATATGGATTTTTATAATTATAATTAAAATACTTTGTTGTTTCTCCATTAAAATACAGGGATCTTTAATTCTGTTTTAATTCTCCATTTAATTTCTCCATAGATGTTACAAAGTTTAGACCTATGTATAAATAAACGCTTGTAATTTTTAAAGAGGAATATATATATATATATATATATATATATATATTATTCATTTTAGGTTGCCGTACTTTTTTTATTTTGTTTTGCTTCGTTATTTTGCTTCTCTCAAAGTAAAAAGCATGGTGATTGCTTTTGGTTTAAAGTATGAATTTTCTCATGATAGAAGTTTGCTTGTTGTTGTCACTGGAATTTGAGTTTCTAGGATTCTTTTGGAGGAAATAGCAAAACGGTGATGATTTTTATGCCATTTATTATCTATATGCATCACAATCCTTGGATTGGAATAAAATACAATTCACAACTCTCTTCTTAAATTGATTAATTCTAATTAATGCTAAAAGCTTAATAAATAATCTTAATACAATTCAAACAATTTTTTATTATAAATTTACACCTTTTATTTTGTTATTTATTAATTAAACCATTTGCAATAATCTAATAAGTCTAATTTTTTATTTTATAAAATTTGATTAAAAATTATATCTGATAACAAATAATAATTAGTTTAAAAGTCAGTTTGATGATAAAATACTACTTTTTATTTTTATATATTTTAATTTATTTTATCATGTTATAATTTTAGATATTGAATTCCATGTTTTGATGTTAATGATATTAAAAAATAAAAGTTATTCTTGATATGCTTTTCGATTGAGATGATGTGTATAATAAAAATTTATATTTTTTATACAAAGTGTTTTATTTTTTATGATAAGGTTATTTATTTTTTTTAAGCTTTTTTGAAGACAATATTTTATAATTTAGATTTTAACCTAGTGTGTGTTATTTAAACTTTGATATAAGATGAGTTCAAAACAAAAATATTAGGAAGACTTGCAGTATATTAAACACAATATTGACATTAATAATTTAATAAAAATAAATATTTAATGATAAAAAATTTAAATATGTTATAAAATCTTATAAGGAAATTAGATAGCATTAACATCAATTACAAGCACATCAAAAAGCCTAACAAAAGCCCAAAAAATACATGTTTTTCAAGTTTTTATGTTAAAATAACTGAATGGAAACCAGTAAATTGGAATGGGTTCGGTTTAAATATTTTAATTTTACAAGATTTTATTTTAATTATTTTGTTTTAGATAAAAACAAAACTAAACAAAAAATTATCACTCTTAATTCACGGTGATAACGATGAAGGGACGGTGAGTCTGTGGCTATTAGCGGGAGGAGATGGTGTTGGTTCCAATATGCCCCCTTTTCTAATAATTATGTAATTTTAGACAACAAGAGGTGCCATGTGAACTTCAGTGAGGAAGTGTGATAAGCCATTTTCATCGAGACCTTTTGGAAAAAGGAGGGACATCAATCCCATTTGAGCTAGAGCTCGTTGCTGTGCTGGTTGCGCCGACAACAACATGAGTGTATAATTGATGGACGTCAGACATGCTTTGGTCGTGGCATGGTAGAGAGGTTCTTTAACGCTGTTGATATTTTATCTCATGCTTGAGTTGGATTCGTGAGAGGCTATTAATCTGATATCTCGAGCCTCTGCTCAATCTTTGACGCATACTGGAATCTGCTTTCGGACATTCGAAAACTCTTGGATAAGGTTTGGCAAGGTCTTGTCTCATGATCAGCCCGAGGAAAAGTATTGCATTGATTTTGAGGCTGTTTCGAATTGTATTCCAAACAGTATTTCTTAAAAAAATTAAATATTTTTAAATTAATTTTTTTATATTTTTAAATTACTTTAATGTTTCATATCTTTATCACCTTGACCAAAGTGATCGTGTGTTAGAGTGGTTATTAATTGCTCCTGCGATGAGATCTTTGCTTACGCGTGATGCTTTTGGAGTCACCCTTGATGGCTCAATTTCTTTCTTCAACTGAAAAAAAGAAGAAGAAGAAGGTAGAAGGATGAATTGTAGCAGTATTGCTGAAACTTTGTAATGGTGGTTTTGTTCTTATGAAGCATGCACAGAAGAAGCGAATCAATCTTGCTGTTGCCTTCATTGCATGGAAGGCTAGCTGTATCTATTTTCTAAAACATCTTTTCTTTTCTTTTTTCTGGGGCTTTGAATCTTTGAATCAATCTTGGGGCTTTAAGAGGTTAGGGGAATTGCATAAAACTCTTGCTGTAACTATCAATATAGTTTCGATCGAGGGAAGTGAAAAGATAATTAGGGAGATAGGGATAGAGAGCTTGGATTTTATTTATTTTTTTAAAAAAGATAGAGAGTTTGGATGGTATTACGAGGAAATGAAACCTGTTGGATTCTAAAATCTTTTTAGCAAATGTAAGACTATTTAGAATTTATATAAAAATTATTTGAAAATTAAATATTTAATATTAAAATGTCAAATAAAATGAGGTAGCTAGGAGATTTTATAAAAAAATGTAAGATTCATGTAAGTCCTTTATAAAAAAAAAACTTAATATATATGTTTGTAATGTTTATGACAACAACTCTTTTAAACAAATATTTTTTCTTTAATACCATTGTTATGGCTATAATTATGAAATTTATAATCGCCATCCCAACTCAACCAAACCCTAGTTGTCTTTAGCCACAACCCTGATGCTAAAATATGTGTTCTTGTTTTGGTGCTTAGATTTTGTTTGTTTTTATATTTTAAAAATATTTTTTAAAAAAATTATTTTATTTTTTGATTTAAATTAATATTTTTTATGTTTTTAAATTATTTTGATGTGATCTGTTAATTGATAAGAATAATTCTTTTTAAAAAAATATTATTTTGATATATTTTTAAGTAAAAAATATTTTAAAAACCAACTACAATTACACTTTTAAATACATCCTTAATAAAATAAGTAGTTGAATTACGAGAGCAGGGAAGCTTTGCTATGGAAAAAGATAAAGAGTGACCAAGCTCTTGATTAGGCAGGGACTCAATTAACATTTATATTGGATAGATGGGTTGAATTTAACAATCTAATAGAGTGCACGGAAAATGCATTTCGTGGACTTAAATAAAATTATTACTGCTTGCAAAGGGAAAAGGATGGAAAATTATTATATAGCAAATACTAGATTATTGATCCATAAATTATTATATAGTAAATGCTAGATTATTAATTCATACTAGGGATCATTGTTGTTAAAATTATAAGTTACTCTTAGAATCTTTCAATTTTACAAGTTAATATATATCTAATATGCAAAATCAGTTTAAAAACTTGAAACTAATAAAATCAGACTTAACTCATGCAAAATCAGTAAAATTAGTAAACTCGGTAAACACGGTTTGATTTTATGAGTCTATCAAATTTATGATACGAACCAAGTCAAATTAAAATTTAATTTTAAAATATTTGCTAACTAGTTTTGCGAGATTGAACATATTTTTCAAACTGTTTACTGGATAAAGCTAAAGTTTTACAGGTAAATATTAGATATATAAAAATATATTATGGTAAATTTTTAGGTCAAATGGAGTTAGGAAATATAATATTTCAGAGAATCAAAGTTAGTAAACTAATATTACAAATATATCACATAAGACCTTCAAGTATTATTTGAGACATATCTAGAGCTATCGCTGAAATTCTATTTTGATTAAAATTAAGACAGAAACTAGACATCTGAAACTTTTCAATCATATATTGTAGACCTAATAATTCACCCAAATGAATTATTGAAGATTTAGGCTATATGAAGAAATTTTAACATGAAGACTTTTTTTTTTATTCTATTTTTTCTTTATTTAGTTTTAAATAATTATTTTAAATTTGAATTTTTTCTAATGCATTAGACATTGTTTAGGGGTTTGTTTTATTATTGAATTTATATAAGTTAATTACTAATTTAAACTCATTAGTTTGCAACCCAAAAGGGGTTTATACAGATACTTATTGTAGACCTAATAATTCATCCAAACAAATTATTAAAGATCCAGGCTATATGGAGAAATTTTAACATGAAGACTTTTTTTTAATATTTTATTTTTTTTATTTAATTTTAAATAATTATTTTAAATTTGGTTTTTTTTCTAATGCATTAGACATTGTTTAGAGGTTTATTTTATTATTGAATTTATGTAATTTAATTACTAATTTAAACTCATTAGTTTGCAACCCAAAAAAGATTTATTAGGACGTATTGTGATAGGAACAACAAGGTTATCACTAGATTTATGTGTACTTTCTACCTTTCAGTGATTCCCTTGCATTGAAAAATTTTGTTTTAAAACTTTTTTATTTCTCCGTGTCATTAATTTATTGATTCATACTATTTATCTCTCTCATTAATTATAATATTGTTACTTATTTTATTAGATTTTAATGTAATTTAATTTCTCAGCTAGAATTATTAATATATAATTAGTTAAAAAATTTACTTATGATTCTATGATCCGAGTTTATATTGTATTTTTCATGTCATGTTAAAAAAGAGTTTTTGACAACTTTGCTAGAGATCCCAAAAGAAATACTCATTTATTACTAACAAATTTTTTAAAAGAAAAGAAATATTAACATTGAAAGAATAAATTATTAATTAATCTAATTTTGAATGATTAAATTAAAAAAATTAATTGAGAAAAAAATCAGGTCAACTCATCAAACCTTCAATTTAAGTGATAAAATCAGGATTACTTCATAGAAAAATAATTAAAATAAATTATACAACTTAATTTCTAGTAAATCTAATATTAAAGAATGATACTGAAATAAATAAATAAATAAACTAAATAAAAATTTAAACTTGCATCAAGAGGTATTTTTGTACCTGCATAATGGTTTTTTTCTTATTTTAATGTAAGCCAGGAAAGTTTAATATTTGACTAAATATAAAAATAAAAAAATTTAAATGCATAATAAAAAAATTAAAATGTCCTTAAAAGAAAAGGGCAAAAAAAAATGGTATTAGGGGATTTCTTTTCCTTTTTATAATGATTTTTTGTTATTATTAAGTTAATTTAGGGGCAATTTGGTATTTGATCAAATAAAAAAATTTAAAAGGAGAAAGAAAAAGGTGGTGCATATATGACATACTCACCAACACGTGAAGAGAGCTCATTGCCTTTGAATGAGTAGTGCGTTGACTCCTGTCATCCAAAAATATCCTTTCGATATATTATTAGAAGCGTTATCGTGTCATCTTACTTGTAAAGTGATTGATGCCAACATTGATGGTTCAATTTGTTGCATTTGAGCCTTTATTTTTCTTCTTTTCTTGCTCATTTTGAAAATTACAATTTGATCTTTTTGGTTACTGGTATTACAACTACAATCCAAATTCATTTGATTTTTAATTTTTATTCTTGATTTTTTTATAAAAATTTTATTTGTTTTCAATTTTATTATTCCATCCCAATCTGCTATATATTATGTTTTCTAATTTAATCATTATTTTTTTATTTCTATTTTTTTATCCTTGATTTTTTTATAAAAGTTCATGGGTTTTTAATTTCATTATTCAATCTAAATTGATAGCATTATATTTTTTTTAACTCGTTTCTTATTATTTTGGTTTTTATTTTTTCACTAGTTCTTTTTGAAAAAAATTATTTTTTTTCCATTGCACCCTCCAATCAATTATATATCTTGACTTTTTATGTTAATTTTAATCCTTATTTTTTTACTAAATTGATTTTTCTTTTTAAATTTCATCCTTTATTCAAATATAAAATTCATTTTGATCCTAATGCTTTTAATTGGTATTTTTTATAAAATTTTTTATATAATTAATTTTTTTAATTTTATCTTTCAATATTTAATTAATCAAGAATTATATTTTATGATTTTTTCAGATAAGATACTTTTAGTTTAATAATCAAGGTTATGAATTTGAAAAGATAACATGAGTTTTTTTATATATAAAAATTTTTATAATTTTTTTTTTATTTTTTATCAAGTTATTATAATATAATGATTTGAGTTACAGATTTGAGAAGATACTTTAAGTTAACTTGGTTCTAATTTTAAATTAGGCATAGATTAATTAATATCAATTTGTTTTTATTATTTTTTTCCATATTAAATGGATTATGAATTAAAACATGTAGTTTGTCTCCTTTTAAAAAAATATTTTATCCCTATATTTATCTATTTTTAATTTTTTTTTATCAATCTACTATTATATTTTATTTTTTTCAATCAGAATAAAATAAAAATATCTTATCGGACCTGGGTAAAAGCAAATCTAAAAACTAGCGTAAGAATATTGTTATTACACGCACACGAGACAAGTCAAGTCTGCGTATTCAATTTACGTGCCAAACCCGTTTTCCTATTTCCGTTTCAGAAAATCTGAATAAAAATCGTTTACCATTTGTAGCTCCCGACTTGTGTCAGATAAACAATCTGTGGCAACTAAGGGGCTCGTCTCTTCTTTTGTTCCAAAATACCCTCTCCCCTTTCCTTTCCTTTTTATTTTTCAAGGCCCATAAATCATATAGAGAAAAAAGGTTGGGTCTTTATCTCTCTGTAAGCATTTCTTATAGCTTCATACTTGTTTTGCGGTAGACTTTTCAGTCAAAGAAGGTGAATTTCATTTCAAGTTTCTGCAAAATCTAATTGAATCTACAACAACCCATTTGCTTAGTTTACGTCAGTTTCAGTTCAGAGAAGTTTAATTTGAGTTCTTTTGAATTTACGAAATCCCATTTACTTGTTTATGTTTATATGATTTTTGTGTATCAGGGAAGATGGAGATCGATAAAGCAATCAGAGAAAGTGATGATAGGAGGCTTAAAACCAAGTACAACAACGCCATTTATGTTATCAGAAGAGCTCTTGCTCTATACTCGTGAGTTCTTTATTTTCTCTTTCTTTGTCTGATTTCTTATAGTTTACCTTACATAACAGTTATGATCTTGGGTGGTAGTGAACGGGGTTTGAAATTCTGTGGTCATGTTTCCAAAATATCAAGTCAATGGAAAAGAACAGCAAGATTTATGCTGTTTGGATATTACTAATAAAAAAAAGGATGAATGAAACAGATTCAAGGATATGTTCTTGGTTGAAGAGAAGAAAATTTTGAATTTTAAGTAAGTTTTTATTTGCATGCAGTTTGGTGTCAACAATAAGGGTGAAATGGAATCGCTTATTGGATATCTATCATCTTAGTTCCTTCTTGTGATTCTTTAATTAAATGGTTTTGCCGCATGTAGCTGCTGTTGTCGGTTTTTTGAATGAGCAATTACATTCCTTTTGAGGACTAATACAGGCATGACAACAGCTGCCAGTTTAGTAGATTTTTTTGGGGACAATTTCCTTGTCAAATAGCAATACAGGATTTTTATCCTCTGACTGTCTCTATTGTACGAAATCTCTTACCATACCTAATGCATAATAGTTATTGGGGATTGATTGGAGTTTACTCGGTAAATAAAGTAATTCACTTATTAATTACAAGATTTTTTAAAAATCCAACTCATTGGAGGGTGTTGTTATTCTTTCTTTTTTAATTAAAATTCATGGTTTTTTGGGACTGTGGGAATTTTTTGGAATCTTATGTAGACAGAAGTGAAAATTCCAATGGGATAGAAATACCTTTCAGAAGTATTATTGGCTGATCAGTTCCTCAGACTATCTTCTTTCATGCAAGACACCCAAAAATGCATTATATTGGTCAAAGGCAGTAATAGACTGCATTTTACTAATATTTTACAGGAAAATACCCCTATCCCATATCTTGATTTAGGCAACCTTTTCTTTTGGGCCTGGTTTGTGAATATAGTACCTAATGCATGCTCACATTGTTAATTGTTAATTTGGAGTTTTTATGATTTCTCATACATTCATATCCAAGCAAACATCAAGCCTGTATAAAATTGACACAAATGTTTAGTGCTCTAAATGCATGGGTTTATGGAATCGCCTTTTTTATTTATTTATCTTTATCCATTCATTGACTGCACACAAGTATGGTGCCTGATACTTGTAAGTTCTGAAACTGTTTTATTCTGCAGGATTGAGGAGGTTGCCTTCAGCTTCAATGGAGGAAAGGATTCAACAGTAGGATTTCTTCCATATTTTCTCAAGCAATCCTCTTGTTAGCTGTTGTCTTGTCAATGATGACATTAAACTTGCGTGCGCAGGTTCTACTGCACCTACTCAGGGCTGGCTATTTTTTGCATATAATGGAGCAAAAATGCTCTAATGGGGGTCTGACTAGTTTCCCAATTCGAACAATATATTTTGAAAGTTCTGCTGCTTTCCCCGAAATTGACTCATTTACCTATGATACTGCATCAAGGTGAGAAGCTCTTTTAATGTGCCATGCAAGGAGTTGAATACTTGTTGATAAAATGTTTGTGCAAAGTAACGTCATTATTTTAGGCTTGTTGGAAACTTTTACACGTTAGCTTATTTATTCATGTTAAATTACTTTATATGAGTACTATTTGGGTCAATTATTTATGTTGAATTACTTCCTATGAGCAGCTATGGTTTGCAACTAGACATCATTAGTTCAGATTTCAAGTCTGGCTTGGAAAAATTACTGAAGGCTAATCCAATTAGAGCGATTTTCCTTGGTGTTCGAATTGGTGATCCTACTGCGGTATGTTTAACACTTAACCTTGAAGAAATAAAGCTATTTGGTTTCGTACTGAGATCCTTTCTGCAATTTTGTGTGCCTTATTTGGAGATCGAGCACAGGCATGTCTGACAACATGAGGTTTTTCCTTGAATCATGCAGGTGGGCCAAGAACAGTTCTCCCCTAGTTCACCTGGATGGCCTCCATTTATGAGAGTGAATCCTATCTTGGATTGGTCTTACAGGTGGTCATTTAACACCAGCTATAGATCACCCTATTCCTATTTTTTCTTTGGCATTCAATCATTAATATGTCAGTTTTATGCATCTGTTAAATGCATCATCATTTTTTTAAAGAGCATCTGTTAAATTATGTGGAAAGGATTTGCTGCAATCGCTGTGTTAATCCAGCCTGCCCTTACTTGCATTGCCATTATGTCTTAATATCTCTGAAATTCTTTTGTAGAGATGTTTGGGCTTTTATCCTAACCTGCAAGGTCCAGTACTGCAGTCTTTATGATCAGGGGTAATGTTTCTCTTATATAACTTCAACTACTGATCTTATTGTTCAAATATATTATTGGTGCAAACATTGCTTATTAATTTTGTTAGTTACTGCTTAATGCTAATATATAATGCATTCTCTCTTGTACGGTAACTGGTTTCCACTTGTTCATAATAACCTGCATGTTCCTTTTTCTTTCCCCAGATACACTTCAATAGGGAGCATACATGACACAGTTCCAAATGCATTGTTGTCCATCAGTGACTCCTCCTGTTGCAAAGAAAAATTCAAACCTGCATACTTGCTTTCCGATGGAAGATTAGAAAGGGCAGGGAGAGTCAAAAAGTTTTCTTCTTCCATTAATGCCGTTGGTAATGACTCAGGGAGTGTGGATTCACAAAAAAGCAGCTTGCTCGTAGCCTCAGTCATTGCTGTGGGGGAGGAGATTCTGTAAGTCCCTCATTGGTAGACACATGTTTTTTGTATCCCTGCTAGTTTCTGCAATTATATATTAGTTTTTGTATCTTCCTCATAATCTGGGGATTTTCCTCATTTGGTACTGGCAATTCATCTAACAGTTAAGTGGTAGTTGGTTTCTGAATTTTTACCAATTTTATTCAACTATCAAGACATTTTCTTGGGTATGATAACCTTTCCGCTCACTCTAGTTTGATATGCTGATTTTTATTTATCATTCATTAGATTATGATTTTCATGATCTGTGGTCAGGTTTGCATTAACTCATAATCCCTCAAATTTTCTTAATGTCTTTTCTTAGACTGCACACAAGCGTAACAAATTTGACAATTGTGGGCTATATTTATTGTGCAAACATTTAGTGGTCATGCATGTAATGGAGACATGAACAAGAATCTCACTGACTAAAATATTTGGGCGTGTTTGCGTATTTTAGGCCCTTTATATTTTATTATTTCTACTACCAGCTGTTATTGCTGAAGTTTCTGGTACTTGTTGTCTGTTCCATAGCTCAGGTTCGGCACTGTTGAGGATCAACTGGGACCTTCATTGCGTAGAAAGATCCATTCCATTGGTTGGTCGGTATCACAGACTGTTGTTGTCCAGAATGATGTGAGTTATCTTCTATTAAAATTATCACGAACTGCTGTTGGCTGTTACAAGTTTTAAGCAGCATATCTGTTTGCATGTCATATGTAGAGGGTGGATCTGGTTTGATATTTAAATAGAAGATTTTGTATAAATGATATGATTTGTGTTCTTTGTTAGATGTCTTATTTGGGCTTACATACAGAATTCAAGCTTTTTAGTTTCTTATTTTCATGTGAAACTCATTTTGTGGATTTTTCTTTGTACCAGAAAGATTCTGTGGCTGAAGAGGTTGAGCAACGGAAATCTACCAACGATATGGTATATCCTCACATTCTGTGAAAAGATGTCTTCTGTTGATTTCCATACTGATATAACAAAGTTAATTGGGCTTTGTCTTCTTAGGTTCTGATATTTTAATGTCTACTCAATCCTTGTAGGTTTTTATATATGGAGGGGTGGGCCCATTGCACTCTGATGTCACCTTAGCAGGTGTGGCAAAGGCGTTTGGGGTTCGTCTTGTGAGTTGGCCTCCCTCTCACTTCCGCTCTCTTATCCTTTATCATAAGCAAGATCTATTGTTTAGCTACATTCATTCTATTTGGTCTGTACAGAATCACTCGCTGTATCACTTAATGAGTGATAATTCCTGGAATTTGAAGAAGATCTTCATTTCATCTCTTAAATTTCTTGGTTGAATCTGATGTCTTGAGAAAGGAAAGGGGGAAAAAAAAACAGAGAGAGAGAGAGAGATAACAACTACTGCAAAAGGGTGTCATTCAGCTTTCCCCAACTTGTTGATTGTGATGTAGCTTTAATATTTCACTAAATGCGCCTCTTAATTCTGTTCAATGTAGGCTCCCGATGAAGAATTTGAAGAATATCTTAGGCATCTTATAAGTGATCATTGCACTGGTGATCAAAATGAGGTAATTTAATATCTGCATTTACCTCATGATTTGCTACTAGCAAGAAGAAGAAATGGGGTGTCTGTGCCTCATTCTCATTATGTGTTTATTTCACAGCTGCATTCATTTATAATGTGGAAAGATGACAATCTAATCGAGATAATGCATTTGTTGCTGTAGTATCAAATTCCATCTCTTACGAAGATAACTTATTTGAAAATTAAGAAAATTGAGCATGCACCGGAATGATCTAGATATGGTGCTTTTATTAAAAGAAAACACAAATAAGAAAAATTTAAGTTCATTTGAGTTTTTAACCCCCTCCAAGGGCTTTACCTTGTTTTGATAACCATATACTAATGGAATGGGTATCAAATGCTTGAAAACTTCCCTAACGTAGGTGGAATCTTATCTGTCAAAGAAGGTTGGTATTCCCTAGATCTTGATGGTTATGTTGCAGCCTGGCTCAATGCTTGGGGTTAGGTTATTAGGTTGCTTTTAAAAGAACAATGTTATTTTTTTTATGACAAGGATTTCATAATCCATCTGTTGGTAGTCTCCACATTTTATCTTGTGGTTTGCATTCCTGAAATTTTGTCTGAATATGCAAGCCCATCAACATCTAACAAACTATGCAACTTGAATTTAATCTTGTCCCTGATTTTCATTTCTTCAGATGGCACTGTTACCTGAAGGTATCACTGAGTTATTGCATCATGAGAAGCTGGCTGTGCCTTTGGTATGTATATTGAAGCTAAAATACTGTATTTGTGATGCTGTATATTTCCTCTTGAAGAATGCAATTGATGCTATTTATGACTTGTTTGAATTTTGGTCAAAAAATCGTATCCTTTCAGATTAAGTGCCAGAATGTAATCATTTTCACAGCAACAAATGCCACTGAATTGGACAATGAGTGGGATTGTTTGATTGAATTAACGAGATCCTGTGGCTTTTTGCCAACGATGGTACCTTATGTGTCAAAGCATCTACAGACAAATCTTTCAGATGTGCGTATCAAAGTCTACCATTTCACTCAGTTTATTAGCTTTTACTGTGATATGATTTGATTGTGTTTAGTGCTAGAGTTGAATCAGTTTGACTACATCCTTATTATTGATGTCTGCGTGTATTATTTTTTTCAATCTGTTCCAAGATGACTACTCACCCTGATCCTGTCATCCTTCCTGTTGCATTTATATTAGTTATACTTGGTTCTTGACTGAATTGCAATATAACCTATTTGGTGAAGTTTTTGGTCTGTGCATGGATATCATTGGCATCTAATATATTTTTCAAAATGTAAACGTATTGGCTCTCCTACAAAATTACTTGTCATGAGATTTGAAGACTGTATTGTCAAGATGGTCGTCTTTGATTTTCTTCAAGGTTGGTTGACTGGATTTTGGGAATTTTCACCCATCCATACCTGGTCTATGATTTCTTGGTAGCATGAGGTTGAATTGCACCAGCAAGCATATGAACTAAGAAACATCTACCATTTATGTGGAAGCGGTTATAATTTTTGTAGCTAGTACTAGAATGTATCAGATTATTTTTGGTTCATCAGAGGCTCAGTGGAGCCCTGAGCTACAGTCAGGAGAGTTGCCATTCCCCATCCCAAAGATTTGAAAAATTTGAAGCCTTAACTGCGGTGGTGTCACCAAAATCAGAATGCTCAGATTTTGATATGCTAAATTATATTGTTATTCTTGTGAAGCTAATATTTTATGTTTTTAGCATGACTGTATAGTTTTTTGCTATAAATGCAGGTTGAAACGGCCCAACCTCTGTCAAAACTCTCTCTTGAATTCCCAGATCTAAATATTGGTAAGATACTAAGGTTCTTGGATTTCTTTCTTGGGTCATTTTTGTATATATGCTGTCTCTCCTCATATTGTTTCCTTGTGCAAAATGAAGGGTGTTATCGCAAATCCAGAAAAGGGCCGCTAATAATTAGTTTTGAAGGCAAGGTAAAGGAATTATCCCTGTATTCTAACTTTTGCCATTAGAATTCACAAGTTAGCGGTGAGCTGTTCCTATAAAAGTGAGCAACTCTTGAAAACTGATTGCAGGATCAGACACGGATTGAATCAGCTGTAGAATCACTGTGCAAGTTGTTCCATCCAGGCACCTTCTCTGGGATTCACTAAGTTGATGGTTTTTGTCAATCTTTTATTTCCGTTGCCTGTGAAGCTTCAGAATCTGGCAAGCTTTATCTGATAGCAGCAGCACCTACACAATTATAGACGAGATCAGAAGGGGTTTTATTGGGAATAGAAAAGAGAAAAAGCCTAAAATGGAGATGGAGAATGATGGCTTTTGAATAACTTGTCAAAGCCTGTTTTAGCGGAAGAGAAACACTAGGGCAGCTTTCATGATGAAATTTGATTAAAAGAACTTCCTATTTGCTTTTAGGCAAGAGCTAAATGAACCTCACAGCTCCATTTCCCAATCAAAGGGTCTCTAGTGTTGAATAACCAGTTACTGTCGAATAATAAGCTAATCTTTCCTTATCTTCAAGAGCTTTTTGGTGTTCATTTTCTTTTTACTTCATAATCAATACCGTGAGAACCGTCATCGGAGCTATTTGTGGACTAGATGCAGAGGCATAGAAACTGAAAACTCATGGATATATTATTAGACGAACGAAAATATCCCCTTTTCTGCCGAAGTGTTCTTTAATTTAGGAACAGTGCAAAAAATGCATCTGATAGTTGAGACTAAATTACGAGAAGCTTTTCACAATAACCTGAATTTTAGCGTTGTTTCCAGCAATTATTCATGCTAGAGAAGCTGATGGCGAGGACTTCAAACTAGCTATGTTCCAAGAAATCTCATCTACGAAGGATTAGCCCTTAGAAATCGTTCAATATTTGAACAAGACGGGTTTGGCACCTCTCATTCTCAAATCCAAATTGTCAGCATCTAGCTATGGTTAGACTTTCAAGGCAACGGAATATAGACGTACTTAACAAGATAAATCAATAAGAGTTGTTAAAGCTGATTAAATATCTTAGCGGAAAGAAAGTTGATTATTTTTCTTTTATAAGTAAAAGATAAATACTCGTGTAAATATTTTATTTTGGCTATTATTTTTATTTTACATATTTTCTTTTATTTTTCATTGAGGTTAATTATGCTAGCTAAACATATATGATTTATTTTCTTATAAATTAACCACGTAAATTAAAACTTTAGGGATCAAATGAAACTTTTGTATGTTTTTTTACGGAAAAATAAGCTATTTCTTAATTTATATCAATCCTGGTATTGTATCTCAAATTGTTTTTTTTTTTCCTAAGAAGAAGCTAAAACTCTATTTTATAAAATCAGTTATTAATTCAATGTTGTAATACTTAAAGGCATCATGTAAGTGAGAAAACATATCAAAGCTTATATATGCATGTAACACTATGAAAATATATCTTTGAAATTGAAAAAAAAAGAAGTCATGACCGAATTGCAAACCTTATGAACTACAGGGACCAAACAAAAAATTGGACAAAAAGCATAATAGCTCCGAACGGAAAAAAGAGCGGTGCGGGAAAATGGAGGATAACACAAAGAAAGGTTTAGATGGCACTGGATTGGAATTGCCAGTGAATCTCCATGGCAACCTCAAAAGTGCTTCTAGCGATCAAAGCCACCTTCAAATTCTTCACGATATCAAATCTTCCAATACCCCTGTAATTGCATCCTCTTCTCTGGCATTGTTTTTCGCCTTCAAAACCTTTTCTTCTCATTTCATTTCATTTTCAGCGACCTGACTTTCTTTAATTTCTCACATGTTTGCAGGCAGTTATCAACTATGGTGCTTCATGGTACGCTCCCGCATTCTTCTTTCTTCCTGTCCACGCTTATCTCACCTCTTGTTTATGTGGCTAATGCACGCTATGTGTTTGATGTCAGACTTCTTTGAGAACTGTCCGTGTTTCTGCGTAGAATATTAGAAATGATAGATAGACTGCACCCCTGTGTTTTCAATCCAAATATCTTGTAGGGAACGAGCATTAGGTCATCCATCGAGGGTTGTTGTTATTCAAATATTGTTTAACATCACGTGCCGAATCTCGAGATTTATTCACATATTTTTTTGTTTCAGTCAGGGGTTCTATGTGAGACAATAGAAGGGTGGGGTCTGGGGTGGTTTTGTTACAGATCATTTACCGGCTAAGCCTTAATGTAATGTAGCGGGCTGAGAAAGTTCAGACAACTTCGCTTTACGAACTGGTTAGATCACCACAACATCATTAAATATCTGTTGTGTTTTCAGGTGTCGCGTGTGCAGCCAGATTCTTCCTGCGTTTTGCCAGCTGAGTAACAACTTCCCGAAGCTTTCTTTCGTATATGCGGACATTGATGAATGCCCGGAAACCACGCAGCATATTCGCTACACACCTACGTTTCATTTTTACCGCGACGGGGAAAGGGTAGATGAGATGTTTGGTGCCGGAGAAGAGCGCTTGCACGATCGCTTGTGGTTGCACTCGTGAAATATGTAGTCGGATTGTTTATTATCAACCATGCGGTCGAGAAACAATTTGATGTGCGCTGTATTTTCACACCTTTTCTGTTTAGTATGCTCGTTTCAAGCATTGTAGACTTGTATGTGATGATTGAAATTAAAGGCTCGTCTTCATAAATAAATAGATGGATAAAATAAAGCAATATTTTGTAAATGGAAACAAATAATAGCTTCAGAATTGATGAGCCCAAATAAATGACACGTTGGAAAGTACCAAAAAATGTAATGAAAATTGATGAATACGGCTAACGTCTATTCCTTAATAAAGGAATAACTAGAAGAAAAAAAAAAGATTAAAAAAACTCCTGAATCCCTTCTCACTTGAACCCTTGGAACATGTTCATCTCAGAATCACTTGCATGTGCTGAAGCATCATTATTATATCCCCCCATAAGCAGAATGATGGCTACGATGATAACCACTTCCAGGAAATGTATCAAGCCAATCCCAAAGACTCAGGCCTTGGGCTTGAGAAGCTTGACAGTCTCCCATGTGAAATCTGGGTCATCACGTCCAAAATGGCCATAAGCAGCAGTCTTCTGGTACCTGGAATTGCCTCCTCTCATCAAGTCGAGGTTGATAGCAATCATTCCAGGCCTGAAGTCGAAATTCTCCTTGATCAATTCCAAGATATCCCTGTCTGGAATCTTGCCAGTCTTGTAAGTGTCCACAAAAACTGACAATGGTTCTGGCACACCAATTGCGTAAGAGACCTGCACAATACAGCGCCGAGCAAGACCAGAGGCCACCACACTCTTGGCAGCCTGCCTAACAATGTATGCACCACTTCTGTCCACCTTTGTGGGGTCCTTGCCCGAGAAAGCGCCTCCACCATGAGCACCCCATCCACCATAAGTGTCAATAATAATCTTACGACCAGTGAGTCCTGCATCTCCATGAGGCCCACCAATAACAAACCGACCAGAAGGGTTGAGGTGGAAGATGGTCTTGTCGTCAAGATATTGAGCTGGGATAACAGGCTTAATCACATGCTCTTTCAGGTCCGCTGCAATCTGCTCATTAGTGACATTCTCATCATGTTGTGTTGAGATAAGAATCGTGTGAACCCGGATAGGCACCATAGCTCCACCTTCATTCTTGTACTCAACAGTAACCTGGGTCTTCCCATCAGGCCTCAACCATGGGCATGTCTTGTTCTTTCTCACCTCAGTTAGCTTGGCACCAAGCTTGGTGGCGAGGACGTGAGTTAATGGCATGAGCTCAGGTGTTTCATCAGTAGCATAGCCAAACATATGGCCTTGGTCACCAGCACCAATTTCCTCAGGCTTCTTGGTGAGGTGTCCATGAACTCCTTGGGCTATGTCAGGACTCTGCTGTTCAATGTTGACAAGGACCTTGCAGTTGTCAGCATCGAGGCCAACGTCAGCTGATGTGAAGCCAATGCCTCTGCAAGTATCCCGGACAATTTTCTCGTAGTCCACGTTAGCCTTGGTTGTAATCTCACCAAAGACCATGACCATGTTAGTCTTTGAGCAGGTCTCACAGGCAACCTTGCTCTCAGGGTCTTGCGCAAGGCAGGCATCAAGGATGGCATCCGAGACCTGGTCACAAAGCTTGTCTGGGTGGCCTTCATTTACAGACTCAGAGGTGAATAGGAAGGTATCCATGTTAAAACTGGACCTGATGATAATTTATAAAAGAAAGGAAATAAGGATTTATTTGAGAAATGAAAAAAAATAAAAATAGATCCATTAACTAATCAATCACTCTTTGATTCGACCATTTCAAACCAACATATACCATCACTAGTAATTGGCTTTGCATTCTGTTTCTATTTTCAAGATTTCGGAAACATAGAGAAAAAGGTTTGTTTTGAAAAATATTTCTGTTCTCAGCCAAACTAAATATATAAAATACCAATGTTGTCGCTTTTAATCTCTCTATATATCAATCCAATAACACAAACAAAACAAAACATGAACAGCACCAATCAATCTAAATCCTAAAATTGAAATGAACAAAACAAAGAAATGAAGGAGACTGACCTGTGATTGTATGTGCAGATCTCAAATGCGAGAGCGAGAGCGAGACTTGTTCGAGATAAGTATGCCTATATATAAGAGATAGAGAAGCGTGGCCTCGTATGACTCGCTCTCTGCACTCTTCCTCACCTCTTTTCTCTTCGATTGTTTCCCTTTCCCCGCCCTTTTCGCTTTCCTTTCTTTCTATTTATAGCCTACTTGGTTTTCTTCCGCTGTATTTTCATCCACATTCGTCACCCCAACCCATACCATTCAATATGTGGGACACTGTAGGCAGCGGCCTGGATCATCGTCCCTTTCTTTATGATGAAAGCCTGAGACATGGTGGTCCACTGGTGCTCGGTGGGTAGGGCCCACTCCCACCTAATTATAAAGACAGTGGAGCCCCACTTTACCCAGATCCGATCTTGACAGCCGCGCGTTGTAAGGCCGTCATCACATGGGTTCGTGGTCCCTTCTTACCTATCATGTCACCTGGCTCCACCTTGTTTCCTTTGCTTTCTTTAATTAAAGTGGTTTCTTAATCCTAGATTTACATTCATTAGATATTAGATCAAAAAAAAGAAAAAACCCTAAATATATCCTCAAAGTTTTTTTTTATATACGATAAAAGAGTTTTACTTTTTGATAATTCTCGAAAGTGATAATCCTCCTTTTTTTCCCCTCTTAGACTAACACCTAAACGAGGCAACTTGAGAATTGAAAAATGCAAAAATCAAGGACCGGAAAGAAAGACGTCCATTTCAAATCTGATCTACTCGAGGTTTCTTATATCTCGCTAGTTAAAATTTACAAATGCACATTCAGCAGCCCATTCCTTCTGCAAATCTTGCTATGTCCCTCTAGCTAGAACAAACCTGCAGGCACGTGGCACCCCAGGAGTGCATCAACGCTTCGACTTCATCCATATGCATAGCATAGCAAGTCTCAGGTTTCTTCTTGCTGCTAACCAGGTTCTTGCAAGCAATGGATTTTGGCTTTATCTTGAAGAACATGAATTATAAATACTGCACAGAAGCTAAGACCCTTTCTTCGCAGCTCAAATGCTCACCATCTATACGGATATTTCAACCACCCAATCTATCATGTCATGTCTGTACTGAAAAGGAGACTGGTTAAAAGAATGCATATGATGTTTAAGGCAATAGAAGAACAATAAATGCCCAATATAAACGCAGAGAGTAATCGCTCATGGTAGTAAACAGAAGGAATAAGGAAAATCACACCTAACACTGGAAACTATCGCGATTTAATTTTTTAACAATTATGCATGTTACTCTACATGGCGGAACCAAGTAGAAAAGAAACAACTTTTGTGCACTCATTGCCTCTGTTAAAACCGGGTTGGATCTTGGCCACCGATGCTTGGATCTTGTCATTAAAGGTCCAAGACTGGGTTGTAATCTGCTAAACAAGGGTAGAGAGCAGATGCTCACCACGCCCAAATTGGTTTGTGATTTGATTCTCAAGAAAATGTCAAATGTAACTAGTCTATTTACCTCAAGTTCAGAAAGATTGCTAGAGTATCCTTCCACCCAGAATGCCGAAATACAATATCATCTGTTGACTCGGAGAACATTGTTACAAATTCCACCCTTGGTAACCGATTCCATCTGAGGATCAACCCTCCAATGGCCATCAACAATGAATTTTATCTGCTCAAGCATTATGTAAATTGTTCAGATAATTATTACAGATTAAATTTTGCATATAACACTTCTCCGATAGAATTTGAAAGACAGATCAAGTTCGTGTTATCTAAAATTTAAATTAAAGTCCTAATAATTTTTAGTCTCCTATATAGCAGAACATCTTTCCCAAATGTGATGGCATCAACATTGAAAGGGAATACTGGTGTATTCATTTGATACATGATTCTGCTGGAAGCAAATACATGAGCTATTCCTGCTATCAAAGTTACCTATCTTTTGAATGTAAAAATGAGGTTATAGCACATATAAGGAGTTCGCACCTCATATACCCCAGGATAAAGCCACAGCATTGCTGACCAGAGTCTGGATTTCCTGGGCAAACATGCATCCCAGTGAGCTCTTGATTCCCTCGCAGTTAAAACAAAATACAGACCATACAACCTCTCCAGATGTCAGTATAAGAAACATTTCAATATGACAATTACAGGACATGTGGCATGCAATTGGAATAATAGCTTCATATATTGGCCGAGGAGGAAAAAACCCCTTGACCGAACCCTTTCTGAAAAGACAGGAACCTGATAATTTTCCGGAGTATTCAAGTTTCCTACATACACCTTTCCAAGTTACACTCTCTAATTAGAGTTTTTCCTCGTTGTTGGGTGAAGTAAAAGCTTATATTTTATCAAATTCATGCACTAAATAATGTCTACAAGCTCCATGAATGCCAACATTATTTAACAATGGTCAAATGTGCCAAAGTTATGCCAAATGAATATATTGGGACTCAATTTGAAAAGGAATTATCTTGAAACATGATGCAGCATTCCAAGTAAGCAATTGATTAGCAGGACATGTGACAAACTACCTACACAATCAATATATGAGGTTAATTTCTCCAGAAAAACATTATTTAGCTCCCCAAAAGTTATAATTGATCACGTATGTAATAATTAAAAGAAGAGACGATGTTAAAAAAACCTTGATCCAAAATGATCTTTGATGCTAGAGGATGGCTGAGGATCCAGTCTAACCGGGTGATGCCAACCATTGAAGCTACCTGCCACCTCCACCATTTCACCATTCCCACAATAAGCAACCTCAACCTGTAAACTCAGATCCTCACTCAGTGGACTTAACAGGTAATAATCAATGTATTGGTCTATTTGAAAAGGATTACTAGATTGGTCATTTGTTTTTTGTTCCAGTTGGAGCAAATATTTTCTACCTTTTCTTTCAATTTGTTGGTAGAATCAGGGGGGTTTCAGATATATTGGGAATAAAAGGGTATTTAATCATTTTAGGAAGAAAGTATAATTCTTCTAAAAAAGATTTATGTGATTATGTCACTCAGAAGTAAGCAACATAAAGTTTCAAATAGTTAGCTCAATCTCTACAAATTATTTTGTTTCATTTAATGATTCCTTCATTGGTAGCACATTCAAAATTGTAAGCCATTTCGTTTTTACAAAATACAGAACAGGTGCAAAAAGATTCAAAAGCAGTACCTCCACTAGTCCTGCAAGGCTTTCTTCAGCAACAAGTAATTCAGCATCTTTTTCTGAGATAAGTTTTTGCGCCTTGCTGATTTCTCTCTCAGCCTTGGTTTGCAAAGCAGACAAAGCAAGCTGTAGAAGAAAACAAAAAACAGAATAAATAACTGAAGAGTGCCCTCGTAAGAATTAATATAGTGTTTGGCATTATAGTAGTGGTTGCTTTTCAAACTACTTTTTGCTTCAAAATCATCAAAATAATATTTTATTATTATTTTTTAAAAATTATTTTTGACATTATGATAGTAATTGTTTTTATTCTAAGTTTTCATTTGAAACCATCAAAAAATTGAATAGAACCCAACCCCCCCTCCTAATATTGACAACTACCTACTATCAATGACTTAAAAGCTGCATATTTATATTCAACTATACACAACCAGAGGATTACAGAACATTTATGGTCATATTGAGACCAAATCCAATGTGATAAATTGGTTGTGTGGGGGTTCCTCATTGACATTACAGGAATTCACTACTAGTCAAATTTGTCAATATTTGCCTCTCAAGTTTTCATGTATGAAGGTATATGCTGCATCCGATAACCATGATGGCATTGTGTATTCTTCATACAAACCTAACCAGTTGCAATGAGTGGATGCTGAGAATGATTTCAATATCAGCCACTAGCAAGGCTACTATAGCTTACATACCTTTTCCTTCTCAATCTGTTCCTTCAACTGGGATAATTCCAACTCTTTCTGATGCTATTATACCAAAAGTCACAAGAAAAAGTTCAATTATTCCATACAGTGAAGCTCCATGTATTAAGAAAGCAAGATAAGGCTTGGAGAGAAAATTAAAATGGATACCAGTACAAATTTGAGGTGATTAATCTCAATCTGATTGTCCTTTTTGTTCGTCTGCATTACAGAAACACGAACACCAAGAAATAGAATATAAAATAAGCAGGCATGAAACTTGAACAGGGTATCATAATGTGACTAGTAATGTTATATGATGACCTCTATATCCAGATCCTGATCAACATCAGCACCAGCAAGACCTTCAGCTGGCAATTCATTCCTACACGAAAGCCAAATAGTGAAAGAGAAAAAAGAGAAGAAAGAGTAGATCACAAAATTTCTCTTTTGATCCCAGTAGCTAATGCAATAATCAGAAGTAGACAGGAACATGAATGAAAAAAAATATTTAGAATCTTTTGACAAATTAGTTTCTTTACCAAAACTAGACAAGATAAATCTCCAAATTTTCTTTCATTACTCAAAGAATAGAAATAAAGCGTTTCATTAAAAAAGGCATTATAATAGACAACTGATGAAGAAACATCATAGAAAAAAGCGAATCTAAAAAAGTGAAAAAACAGAAGTAAACACATACCTTAGTCAGAAATAAATATTACTAGGAAGCTCATAGAATTCAAAAGCAATTAAAGTACCAAAAGCAATTAAAGTACCACTAGATCACTATTCATAAAGGAAATCTAGCCCGCAAAGAATTAAATAAAAACAGTAACTTCAAAAGGGAAATACTTTGAGAAAATTTACAATACACTAACCTGAGGGCGCAGCTTGCTGTCACAGAAGGCACAACTTGCTTGGATGTCGATAAATTTTCATTTAATGTTGAAGCAGTATCACTTTCACCAACTACATTTTCAAAGTTCTCTTCAGATGAGATCTTTGAATGATCTTCAGTAATGTTTTCTGGTTCCCTAAATTCCTTGCTTTCTCCACTACCACTCTCATTTGACAAGCCATAGACATTATCTGATAATCAAGAAGCTCCACAGAGTCAGCTTCAAATTCCAAAGGCACCAAACATAGAAAATATCAATTTACTCGAAGTCAGCCAAATATATCTTAAAAGATGAATATTGATGTCAGACCCCACTCCGATGTGTGAAATCAAGTACTGAATGCATCTATACAGCTAACAAGATAAGGCATGGAATTTCATGATGAAATGCGCAGTAGATAATTCAGTTATAATACAGTTTAAATCCCAGAAGTAAAGAAAAGCCTCATCGGGGCCTACAAATGAGTTGATGAGCCAAGGCAACACAAGCTTTCATGTAAATAGGTTTGGCTCAACTAATCATTTGGAAAGTTCAAACCCACCATGTATGTGATCAGCCTGGGGCATGGAGCTGAAGTTCGACTCATTTACATTTTGTTAATCAAAAGATTGGTCTGATCTCCAATAAAGCTTGAGTTGTTTAGATGGACAAATGAGCCAATAAATAAGTTGAAATTCATGTCTTACGTAATATGTCACGTCTCAAAATAACAACACACATCATAGGTAAGTTATTAAAAGAATTAGTTGAAAATAAATATTTTCACAAAATTTGCAAGCTAAAAAGATTTTATATGCCCAAAACCTTAAGATAAACTAGCACAAGAATTTAAATGTTTTTAGAAAATAAAAGCTTTAGAAAGTGCCAGATCACTAAAGCTTATAAAACTAAATGAGCCAAATATCGCTCAAGCTCAGCTTCTTCTTAGAAATGACCTTGACTTTGCAAACTTGATAAAGAAGCTTAAACAAGCTTATTTTTGGACAAGCTTCATGCAGCTTGTGGGTGAATCAACTGATTTGCACCACTAGCCTCACTGCAGGACTGAGTCCACTTGGCAATTTTAAATTTTCTTAATCGTAATCAACTAGGTAGCAGCAAACATGTATCTCAAGACAACAAACATAATGGGAGCATCTCCCCATTGGAAGCTCATCATTCACAATACAAAATCCCACACACAATTACACCCAGCAACATGCATGCTAGAGAACACCAAATTTCTCGATGGTTTTCCTTTTAGAGCTTCTAGACACCATAATACACAAATAATTTACACTCCTATCAAACCATTTCTTCAATTCTTTACCAATATATTTTAGTCCCGCATTGAACACATGTGCATGTCAGAACAATCAGTTTGTTCTGTCCTTCTTCCATAGGCCAATAGTAATTAGTGAACTTACCTTCAATGGTATCCAAATCTCCATTCTGAATGAACTTTGCCACCTTTTCCACCAATGATGAATTGGCTGGCATGCAAATATTATTGTTATCAATGAGACCCGAATTATTTTTCACATTGGCATAATATTGTGTGTCTGAAACCCCACTCAACAATGACATTTCTTCTGCTCCAATGCCAACCTTCTCATCCTGAACTGAATCATATTTGACTTTTTCCTCAAAGGAAAAATCAGCTGAAGTTTCTACAGGCATGGAAGTATCTTCATTGGAGTTGAGATCTGGATACACATTCAAGACACCAAGATTGCTGTCAGCAGTGGAAACTTCCGCTGACAAGGAAAATTGTTTGACCATGCTTAAGTCTTCTTCAACTTGCTGTTCCACATCATACAAAGTTGACATGGAATTATCTTCAACCATACATTTAACTTCCTCATCTTGTTGTTCAAAAGAACTTAAGGATGACGACAACAGTCTATCTTTGACTATGATTTGAAACTTTTCATCTGGCTGCTCTACATCATACAAGGCCTTCTTCTCCAATGTCAAATCGACTGGCGACTCTATTGGCATGCAGATCTGCCCACCAGATTTGTGTTCCAGCTCAACATCTATATTTCCATAATGGTTCTTGGTGACGGTACCTTCAGTTGACAAGGAACAATCTTTCACCTTCTCATCCTGACCTTCTAAATTATGTGAGGCTATCAACAACAATGGAACTTAAACACAAAAGTTCAAGCATAGAAAAAGGAAAAAAGCATTGACCTGTTGCTATAATATCTGCACTATGATTGATTGTATCCTGTCTTTTAGCTAAATTTTTCTCCATATTAGGTAGCTCATCACTGTCTGATTCAGTTGAACTTGAAAGAAGATCTCTAATAAGTTTATATCCTCGCCGTCTCACAATGTTTGCCAGGTCATTCCTATGGAATATTCAGACAAATAGAAAGAAAACTATGTCATATTCTATTTCTTGAATAAAAATGACTACATCCATGTAAGCACGAGTCCTTTCTTTCACAGAAGAACAGATGATTTCAGATAGACATCTTTCATAGCCAAGTTAGGTGCTCAAATAAGCGATTATTGATAATACTTGCCACTGAACTGTTCTAGTTGCTATCATAGTAAATGAATTTCACTTCTTAGTTGCTTAAAATTTCATTAAATTTCTCTTGGACATTCACTTCTAAAGTGAATGAAGTCCCTGAAATTTGCAAGAACTTCACAAGCAATTCAAAAGCAACATATTAATTAGAAATGAAGTAAAGAAAGTAGCAATGTAAGAAAGAACCTTCCATGATCTTGAAGCTCCTTGATTGAAGGTACATGACCCTCTGGCAGTCCAAAAGTTGATACAAATTCACGCAAATCGTTGCAAAGCTGCACATTGTTCTTTACCTTCCGACTACCCCTAAAATCACCAGTCCCAAAAAAAACCCATCAATCAGAGAAATAAATAGAACCAATATCAATAACTCCATAAAGAATCGAAGGACTAAGAAACCTGGGTTTCTTGATTGAACAAGCACAAGTTGCAAGATTTATTTCTCGTTGTTGTAGTTGTTGTTGTTTATGGTACAAGAAGGGCTTGTGGTAGGAGATTGAAACGAAGGATGCGAGTTTATAGAGTGTTGCCATAGGAAAAGGCGGAGTTTGAGTTCTGCAGAAACGAGGAGCAGATTTTGGTGCAGCAGTGTTTTATACTCCCTTAATAATAGTGAAGAACGGTTGGGGTTCTAAGCTATCTATCCAGTACTCGAGAGCGGTCAAGAGAAACAGAAACACTGGCGAGCCCTTTCGAGGGTGACACTGACACAACTGAAAGATTCTCGAACTTTTTTCCCTTTCAATTAAATCATTCTTTAGCCATTAGATTAAATTAGATTTTAAATTATCATTAAATATCACAGTGATGGCTGAATTATAACTAAGAGCAGCTGATCTATTGTCAGCTTAATTAAAAAAATAAAAAAGAAAACAGCTTAAATAAAATTTAAAAAATAGCCAAGGAGGGAACAACTTTGTAAGACTTTCATTTGTGTTTAACTCTTTTATATCTCTTAAATCTACTCATCTCATCTCACTAATGGTATTTAAATATTGATTCAATTAGAAATTAAATTACTAGTGGAATAACGAATAAAATCATGTTGTCAAAAGGCATATAATTGGTGATTTTTATTTTGATGGTAAATCTTTTGGTAATATAATTATTAATAAATTTATAAATAAAAATATCATGTCAATCAATAAACTTTATTAGCTTTAATTTTTTTAATAAATTTATTAGTGATTATAACATATCATTGATAGAATAAATAATTAGTAAGTCCATTATCAATGATGATATGCATATTACTAATATAATTAATCAGTTAGAGAATTACATCTAACAATAAAAAATACTATTTTTTTTTTCAAATTCTCAAGAACTCTTGGAGGAATTTAGTACATCAATAATTCTATTAATTTTTAAAATTTAATTGATAATTTCATCAATGTTGTATGTAATATTTTTTTAAAAAAATAAAATAAACAATACAATTAAAAAAGAATTCAAATAAAAGGAAAGGAAAATTTTTATTACTAATTTAAATTTTTTTTATTAAATACAATTTATCTATCTAGTGAATAAAAATTAAAATAATAGGCAGAGACAGATCTTAATTGGAACTAAAAAGACAACGAGAAGGAGCGCAGGTACCAATAAGGGTTGCCAACAACAACTCAAAAAAATTTCCTTTATCCTTTAGTACGACTATTTTAGCCCTAAGTTGGGTCGTCTCAGCTTGAACCTATTCTTGTACAATTACTTAGAGAACTAGAGATTGTTGGCTCGTTATTGATTGTGAGGTCCCAGCGGTCAATACACCATGTCGTGCCCATATATCCTCGTTCGTAGTGTTAAAGATGTTGTAAACCTAATTTTTATCAAGTCCACCTATAAATCAAGCCTCCAACCACAATCTACATTAAGTTTTGAATAGGTTAAATGATTATCTTTATATATCTCATGCAATCAAGTATTACATTTTAAAAAAAAAACAAGTTAACAAATAAAAAAATAATATCTTTTTTTTTTGTTGAAATCCAACTTACCATGAACTTCTAGGCTCGATTATCTTTAAATTGTTGGATCCATTTCCACTGGTTCTTATTATATATATGAGTTTCAACTAAAAAACTCCATCAATCTTGAATTGCGCCCAAGCATTGTAGCTTATAAAACCAAGCTATTATTAGTTAAACATTTTTATATTATACAATTTTTTTTAAATAATATCTTATCATTCGTTTTGCATGTGAAATAAATAAAAAAGACCTGTTAGTGTGTATGATAATGAAAAATCTTCTTGGTCTGGTTTTCTGTACTAGATTGTGACTAACAAAAGAAACACTTAAAAGTCATATGTTATATATAAGCATCTCATATATCTATTAAGATATGTAAAAGTCTAAAATCCCTCCACACAACCACGTCTTTTTAAGCTGAAAAATCGTTATTTTTTGTATATTTCTTTGATTTTTTTAGGCCTCGTGCAAGAAATCACACACCTTGGTTCATGAAAAAACATTATCGGTTAAGATTATAAAAAATAAAATTTTAACATTTAAAAGAAAACTACCATAATTTGAATTCAATCTTATCTAATAGCACTATGATTCTTTCATACTCATCTAGCTATGTCATTGCCACCCCTCCTTCCAATAATAGTTTTTCTATATCTCAATTTCATAAAATAATTAGTTTATTAAAATTAAAAAAATATCCAATTTAAATATTAAAAAAATAAATTATTTATGTATATACTAATTTTGAACTTTTTAAACCTAGCATCAATCTTAGGCTTCAATTCAAAATTTTTGAAAACTTGACTCCACTAAAACAAAGATATTTTTATCAATAATTTCATTTATGATATTATCGTGTGAGTAATCCCCATATTTATGTATGAAATTCCATTAATTTATTGAAATTAGTTATTAAAAAAATTTATCTATTATTATTTATTTTCTTATCATGCAGGAAAAAAAAAACTTACATGTTGTGGTTAGATCTTTACAAAGAAATATACTTCCCAATATATACATCCTGATAAGAGAGGGCACACCTTTTATGAGTTACCCATACACTTGATGAACTTGCATCGAGAGATGATGCTTATATCCAAAGTGCGTTGTTATGGACAACACTTGACGACTTATGCTCATTATAAGCATTGTTAGAAGAACCAATAATGCTCATATTTATATTACTCGCTAATGACCTTTTATCCGCTATTTGAATAAATTTGATAGAAAAAAGTACTAACATTATTGCCATATTCATTTTTTTTAAAAAAAAAGAATCATCAACACCTTTGTTATATAAAAAACTATCTAAAATTTTAAAACCTGTACATCTGTATTAATAAATGAAGTTACAAACCAATTGATTTTACTTATGACTAATATTTAATTTATTTATTTTGAAATCCATATGGACAATTACAAGTTACAAATTACACATAAAAAAGTTTCAAAAATATTTTTTTCTTAAGTAGACTAAATAATTTAATTACTAAAATTAAACAAGAAACCCATGAAATTTAATAAATAATTTCTAAAACATCTTAACATCCTAATATTTTTTTACAATAAAACCAATAAAACAATATAAACCTTAAAATTTACTCTCATTTAACCTAAGCTTATAAATTCTCACAAATCAATCTCATAGCCTTATATTACCTACAATAACCTCACTAATTTCACCACCAATCAACAATTAATTCAAACCATTAGAGCTAACCCAAATCATAATAATTTCAATCAACCACAATTAACAATTTATCATAAAGTTGTAGAAACATTCAAAATATTATATGGGTTTAAATATCAACATTTAATATGGTTGGGGATGAATAGAAATTGCTGGAATAGACGAGATCCTTTCATGGCAATAAAAAAAGATGTTACATGATTATTTGTTAAGGTGAATGTTTTGTTATTTTTCATACAATATAGGCTTATTAATTTTTCATGCATGTTTCAACAATAAATCATTCCATATGCAAAAATAATAATTAATAGTCTATATTAAAGTTGTCTGAATAACCATAATTGATCTAACTTGTTAATTAGTGGTTAAAAACAAACATCAATATTCCTACCTAGACTATCAGGATTGGGTATGATCATATATAAAAATATGAACTTAACCTCATACATATTCTCAATGGTAAGTTGTAAATCATAAGTTACATTAGCTAACAATAATAGAGTGCAATAAATATCCCAAATGAATTGAATCTATTTGTACATAACTCAACATGTATATTATGTGGTTCTATTAAAAAAATAAGGATACATCCTATTAAACTACCACTAAGATTCACCATTAGAAGGGTGCATTATGACTTCATCCATCACATCATATGAATGATGTCATGTTATGTGTTTAACAATTTTTGGAGGAGACATAAATAATCTTTATAGTTTAGGAGTGATTAGAAAGTATTTTAATTTTCTATGTGTAATAAGAGTCTTTTCTTTAGCAGTTTTAGATTTATACAAAGCATGCGTGTAAGTTCTATACTTGGTCAAAGATGTATTTTCATGTAGTATAACATGGAGAAATTTGAACACATTTCAATTTTCTAATATCTTAGGCTAAGGGGTTTCATCGTGGATTATATAAGTTTTCTTTCAGCTTATTCTCTTCAAATAAAACGTTTCTTGCTCATTTAATGATTTTATCATAATTAGCCATACTCAACCCATTATCTGACTTGATGGTTAACATATGTGTAATAATAGATAATTTATTGTGATTTGTGTATTCATTCCATAATGATTTATCATAATATTTTAAAAATCCAAAAAACTTAGTTGCATCTGCATTTGGTTCTTTATAACAATTGAATATTAAATTGTATAATCCTGATTTATTCTTGTTAAATCCATCACTATACTCCTATAATGATTATTGTTATAATTTATAACTTTATGCACGTTGTTAAAACTAAAAGTTGACTTAACTATCTTTTTTATTGTGGTCTCATAAGAAACATATGATTTTACTTGTGTAAACCAACATAAATATTTTTCCATGATTTTTATAAAAGATGCATCGTAACAATATATGAATCGAGAAATTTTTATTTTTACACCTTTTACATGGACATTTAATAATGCCTCCACTAATATTTTTTAAATTAAATTGTGTGTAATTAATAAAACCCTTAATCTCATTACAATAAACTATTCTGCACAACCATCTAAGTGAAACGTGATATATCTAAGAACAACCATTCATTGCTTAAATGAAACATATATAGAATATTGATGACAACATGTATTAAATAATAATATGAACTAAATAATTTATCAATATCTAATTAATTAACTATCATTGGTTGAATTCAATTTTTTTTTTATCATTATTGATTTTCTCTAAAAAATCAAACTCGAGAATTTACCTAAATTTTCAACTTAACACTAAAACTAATAAAATATTTTTATTAAATAAAGTATTATTTATTTCATTATAACATGCTTAAAGTCACATAATTAAACTTAATTTTATCAAATAAGAAACAAATATAATTTTTTAAAATCTTAAACAAACCATAATATATACAAATCATACATTCATACAAAAACTTTCTATAGGAAAAAAGTTATAAATAAGTAAATATACAAATAAACTATATATACTACATAAAAATTAAAAAAAATTGACATAAAAAATAGGTTACAACAAAAAATAGATAGGTTTGCTAATTTGATATGGTGAATCTTCAAAAAACTTTTTAACCAAAATATGGATACTAACAAGCTAAATGATTGGGAGGCCGGATATGTGATAATGGAATATTAACTTGTGACAAAATAAAAAGAAAAAAGATTATGTTTTCTATAGGAAAAAGAATAAGAAGAAGATAAAGAAATAGGTAAGAGAGAGATAAAGGTTGTGTGACAGGCTATAACTTAAATATTATTAATGGATTCCCAGATGAAAATTAGTGACAATTATTTTTTATTGGTAATTTAATTAACAATATTGACAAGTTATATTTTCTTATGAAAATAACGAAGGGATTCCTGCCTAATCCTTTATTTTTCTTTCCTTGAATTTCATATGGAATTTCTTTAGTATTCACCAATATAAATGTTTTTGTTGGTGAATACTAATGGTCATGTTCTGTCAATAAATTTTGCTATAATTTATTAATAATATTTTTTATTGATATTTCTATTTCTATTTAATAACTTTTTAGTAGTGTCCTTTTTCTAGTAACATCATCTTCATCTTTTTAATTATAGCTAACATCATCATCACTTGAACAAATATAATTATTATTATCATTTACTATTAAAGTCCACTCGAAGAAGTTGTGGTCTAGGTATTTCTATTATTCTATATTCTATAATTTTGAATTTCTTAATTCTCAATTCCTTTAAATTTTGAATTTCATACTATAAGCTTTTCATCACCATCACTATTATGAAATGCCACATTATTGAGTTGTTCCTCCTCCTATTAGTCACATAGTTGTTATTATCATTATCATCAGTATATATTACTTCATTTATATTTATACTCTTATATTAAATAATTTCTCACTATTATCAACTCTAATCTTAAAGATCTTATAATATGTTTGTAAATATGTATTCAACTATTTCAACTCTAATATCAACTTCCTTGCTCATATTTTATGTTGTTTTCTTTCTTTTATGAACATCTTAATTTTTTTTTAATATTTATCTTTTTTTTATATCCTCTTTGACAACCTCAACTCTCTCGGCTACTATATTATTATATTTTATTTGCTTTCAATAGCTAAATTTTCTTTTCAAAAGCCTAAACTATAATTCATATAGTAAAAAGACATAATGATGCTCCATGACATTTAACATATTTTTCATTTACAAAAAGTTATTGTTAATAGATAAATTGGTCCACTTTACAAAACAAATTTATTTTTCATATACAAATTGCAAGATTTTTTTATTGTAAATGCATAAAATAATTTTTTTATTTTTTATTTTTAATATCAACACATCAAAAATATTAAAAAACATCCAAAAAAAATATTAGTTTAATATTTTTCTAGATAAGAATAGTTTTAAAAACACTTTAAAAAACAAGTTTAACTTCATGCAAATTCAATTTGCCCTATGTGTATATGGTAAAAGAAATGTTAATGACAAAATTAGTAGCAAGATTAGAGTTTTTGCAATGCAACTTTGATTTTATCCAATATTCACTCGTAACAGCCTCCCTTGTAGTCTATTGAATTGGTCTTTTTAATAAAGTCAACACATCGAGTTAGGGTTCGAGGATGGAAGAGAGTGAATACACACGCACATATCAACCTATACTTTTTATATTTGTATCGAGATCCTGTATTCTTTTTTTTTACTGACATGATCCCTATATATTATGTTGTTTTATCGATTAAGTCCTTCTATTCACTTTCACTAGTAATGATGGTCGTGTAGTATTTTTTAAAAAAACTTATGTGGAAAATTTGTATGTAGTCAATAAAATTGGACTGACTAAATCTCCAATTAAAAAAGAAAAAGGATATTTTGAAAAATTAATGAATGTAATTGAAAAGAAAAATAAATGCTATATTTAAAAAAAATAAAGAAATAAAATAAATCAATAGTAAAAAAACCAAATTTCCAATTTTGTCCATCGTGAAAAACAAGTAAAAAAAACTAAATCAATATACAAAATACTCAAGAAAAGGAAAAATAAAATAGCTTGTACCTTCTCAACCCTCGTATCATTCTTGTCATAAATCTTAACACAAATTGGGATGAAAAGGAGTTGGATTTCTGAAAGTCATTGATCACCTAGTGTACGGATGTTTTAGAGGACTCTTCTCCCCAAGAATACTCAATCTTATTCTTTAATGGCTGTGCATCTATTCATAACATCATCCTCCTTATACTTCTGATTCCCTAACAATGTGTGATGCCATCAATTGGTGTTGAGTATTTAGAAGAAAGCCTAAGAATATATATATAAAACCCCTAAAAGGCGTTAGGTGGAGTTCTCGTAGAAAGATAGCTTCTTTTTTCCAAAGAGTTCTTTTTAATTTCTACATTATATGAAAAATTGCACGAATCATTTCGTTTGATCACAAGAGTATTTTATAATATTAGTATTGATTTTTTAAAATAAATAACAAAAAATATAAATATTTTCATTTAAAAAAAACCAAAAATTACATAATACGTACTCAAGGATCACAACAAATAATAACTAAT
This sequence comes from Populus ilicifolia, assembly GCA_015708895.1. Classification (NCBI taxonomy): domain Eukaryota; kingdom Viridiplantae; phylum Streptophyta; class Magnoliopsida; order Malpighiales; family Salicaceae; genus Populus; species Populus ilicifolia. Next base: position 3,103,897 of record SRLM01000091.1, read on the forward strand.
GCTTTGATTTATTTCAATACATTATTATTATTATTAGGATAAATTATAATAACTCGCTTGAGATAATATGAAATTATAGAGATCACTTGAAAGTTTGAAATTCAACACTATTACTTTTTATATCTAAAATACCCTTTATTACTATTTAAAAAATATAGCAAAAATAAAAGATATTAATAAATTATAGATTTAAAAAAAATCAAACAAAGATGGACCAAAATTAAATAATAGATTTAATATTATTCATCTAATAAAACAATAACCATGTTTTTTTTAATGTATTCTTACACTTATTTTTGAGTTTTTAAATTTAATTATCTATTTTTTATTTATAATTATGGACATTTTGAATACAAAAGGAATGTTTACAATACTTTTTGAGCATGAAGGGGGTTTATGTCATACCTTTAAACTTTTAGATAGTCTTTCTAATTTTATAATTATATTTTAAAGAGATTATTGTAATTTATGCTTAATATTATTGATGCTTAATGTCTTTTTAAAGCATTTTTAATTTTTTATGATCAAAATGATATTCCAATAATCATATAGATTTTTATGTTCTCAACAAATAAGCTTGTACTGACAAAAGAGTTTAGCCTTCTTTTTCAAAAATTATTTAATGATTTTTTAAAGAGTTTTATAATATATTGATTAAAGGCGTGGTGGAATAAATATTAGTATCATGGTAAGCTATGATATTGTTTCAAATACATTAAGCATACCATAATCAATCAGAAGATTTGAAAAGTTACAGCATAAATTTCAATTAAGCATTTTATAGTATATTGTTTATGTTCCTTGAGGGTTGGTTAAACATACCCTTTAAGGCATAGCATGGTTGATAAAATTTTATGCAACTACTTATATACATGAAGTAAATACATATATCCTTCATCCCTTTGCATTTTACACATACACACACACAGAAGGAAAATATAGTGGACTGCGAAATACCAAATTGTGTTTAGGGACTGGATGTAGGTATAGCCAAGCTAGGATATATCATTATGTGTGATCTCTCTTTATTTATTTTTTATGTTATGCTTATATTCTATAAATTCATCATATTTGCATATTATCTAGATATTGTTATATGTCTTTGTATTTTTTCATAATGTTGTTTATATTCTATCAAGGCATATTCATCCCCTCTAAGCCTAGCTCTTAATCCTACATGTTTTAATTTCATGTTATCATCCAGCTAGGATTCAAATTCTAAGAAAGAGCGCAACTGTTTCTTGCAAATGCATCATTTAATGTTAACTCTCCGAGAGACTTCTACCATTAAAAAAAATAAAGGGTTACTAAGACTTAGCCCATAAGAAGTTATGTGGATTATAGCCCTACGACCTTGATGGCCTGTGAATTTCTAACCTTTATGGGCACCATTAATGCGTGGGAATTCATCCGTAAAGAAGGTAAAAAGATGGGACCTTCTTCGATCCAAAAACTTGTATGAGCCCTAGAAGCAGCTTTCCCACAACTTTCAAATATTAAAACCTAAGAGCACTGAATTTAATTAATTGTGAAATCCTCCCATCAAGATATAACAGCGTGCATGAGAGTCAAGAAAGGATGAACAACTCTGACGAAAAATATTTAGTTGATGATTGGCAACCACTGATCACATTTGGCGTGTGTTTTTGCACTTCTTCTTGAAAACTTGGACTGACTAGTTAGGCTACCCAACAGGCTGATTCTGTCTGCTTCTCTTCCAAAGACATCTAAATAACGAAACTACATAATACTAAAATATTTATGGAATCTTTGTCCTGAGTCCGATGCATGCCAAGTCAATGAATGCAAGGACTCTTGTCTTTTTTTTTTCAAGCTTTTAGGTGTTGTTTTGTCCATACATGCATGTTGGGAACGCAAAGGTCATACATAGTGTTGTATAATCACCTCTGTGTTGTGTTTTTGCGTACTGGTCGATCTTTTTAAATTCATCGGTGCCCTCTGGGCTTTCAATATGTTGCGATATGAGTAGGATTTTAAGTTAAATAATTATGTTATGTATAAATATTTTTTAATTGAGAAATAAAAAGATATTGTTTGTATTTTATAAATTACATTAAAAATATATAAACTGATAAATAAATTAAAAATTGTTAATGCTAATCTTCCTAAAAAAATAATAATAAAAAAGATATACATGCAAATATTTTATAAAATGACTAACGTTTTTATTTATGTTATCTTAGGATTTTGCTTTTCATAACTGCATATAGATACAACTAACATATATATATATATATATTGAAGCTTTATGAAACTAAAGAAATATTAATATTAAAATATCAATCAGTATGTTGTCACGCAAAGGTCATAGTGTTATATAATTTTTTTTTATTAATTATTTTTTAAAATATTTTTTATTTTTAAAAAATTATTTTTGATATCAACATATTAAAATAATAAAAATTATAAAAAATAATTTTAAATAAAAAAATAAAATTTACCCAACCTCCATTTGAAACTCAATCGAGACTTAGTCCGTATACAAGGAAGACTTTCAGCTCAAGAGCTAGCACCCAGCTATATGTTATATAATGGTATTAATCGCATTCATACCATGTATCCTTCTAGATCACTGAAGAGCTAAAATCGAATAATTAATTACTGATGATAATTTAAGCATCCAATGTCAACCGAAATTACGAATTTGACACACATTCTATGGACTCCAGATTCAATTAATGCATGTGGCCAAGAATTATGACTTGTTCACATAATTCTTCGAGTGGAGAATCTCAACCAGATTGAACCTAACTCGCCTACTTAATTTAACAAGAGGATCTCTCATTCTGTTTGCGGGTCAATTGCTCTTTCTCTAGTGGCCCAGTATATTTATTTACGCTATAATTTTATACAATGTCGTCAAAGAGAAATACCTCGTCTCTGTTTACATGGTCCGATCATCTGTAAAAAAGATGCCTTATTACATTATTGGTACTTTAATTAGCTACACACTAATTTTTAATACCAAAAAATAATAATCAAATACTGCTTGCCTAGTATATGTATGAGAAATCAAATGCCCATTCAAGCTATGGGAGCAAACTATGTATGATTCCACACATTTCTTATTATTTCTGACAGCATATATGTTGTATATCTTGGTGTTAAATGAGCTGCGGCCAGGTTAATCAAGACCATGTTTAGTATGGTTATAGTTTTTCATTTTCAGATTTTTTTTTAAATAAGATAATTGATAATAGGTTTGGAAAATCGAAAAAAAAAGTTTTCAAATTTGGTATTTTACACAATCAACACACATTTTAGGAGGCAAGAAATGTGCTTGGATCATGCTTGGAGTTTGGAACTAGTTCAAGATGTTTAGGATTCGGATCGGGACCTAACCTGGATCTTTTAGGTTTGAAAGGAGACCTAATCTAAATCATTGAATAACAGTTATATTTGAGATGACTTTAACTTCTTAAAATCCCCCCCCCCAACCTAATTATATTAATGATCAACTGTTTCATAATGATTTTTTAGCCAAAAAAAGAGTAAAAGTTTAGATTTTATTAATGGAAGGTACATGGCGAAAGATGAAGTTAAAGGGCGAATTATCTGAAACCACAAGATGATTTATGACATATTAGCAACAAAACACAGGCATCATCATCAGCTACATGTATGTAGTGGTACACAAGTTTATGTAACTCACCTGCAGGTGTCATGTTAATATTTGTATAGTATCCACGACCCACCATATACATGCGTAGAAGCTTGACTTGCATGCCATATGGGTTGAAGAGCATTGGTGGAAAGGATGCAGAAAGTAAAACCATCGTTAAGTAGCGTCGACTAATTAAAGTGCTCACCCAAAGAAAAACTGATTGATTGGATAGTTTTTTAGAAAAAAGTTAAAGAAAAAACAATCATTAGATGCTCGAAAGGATAGAAATAGAGTGTGAATATGTTGTTAGGTACGGTAAAGAAAACTAGACATGCGTGCAGAATCGACGACCTTTATATTAATAAGCTCATCGTTTGTTCTCCAACGCCCTCATATCTCAACTATTGTTGGCTTCAAAACTTCCCCAGATTGATTGCATAATATGCTGTTTATAATTAATACTGGTCGGTGCTATCTTGACCGACGATTCCTGTCAACTGTTTTAGGGATAAAGTCAAGAATTGTTTTCAGTCCTATATATTGGGAAATGGAGGCATCTTATCATAGTTTCTATGTATAATGTATTTTGGGAAAGAAAAAAAAAACAGAGAGAGTGAAGTTTGTCATATATCCATACTAATTAATATTATTAGGAATAAAAACATTAATAATCAAATTATTTAAAAAAAATTGATTTTAGGTTGTTAAAAAATCATCTCAACCTATTATAGATATAATTTATATTATTTTTTAACTCATATTTTAAAACAAAAACTTTTTTTAAAGTAAAATCCTTTCAAACTTAAAATTTATGCAAGTTAATATTATCTTATATTTAATTTTTATAAAATAAATAAAATAGTAAAGTTTGAAATTATAATCACCATTTGATCACTAAAACTTTAATATTATATCAAAAAAACCTCAAAAAAATAAATTAAATTAATATATAAAATTTTAAAATGTGATTCATATTATTTTTGAAATATACTAACAATAAAAAAATTTAAAAAAAATACAAGATTAAGCATACTGTTTTTAAATAGACAGAGCAAGAGAAAGATCCGTGTCTAAGAGGATCTAAGAGTGAAATATTAAGCCATGATAACCTTCGTCTTCGCAGTGATAGCCAATTGAATCCGTCGTGATATTAAAACGCTAATAATAACGAAGGCTAATTAATCGACTGTGTATTGATCATGGACTCTGAGATCCTATCTCTGAAAGCAACAACTAAGCATGAGGAAAATATGTATATTATTAAACTCCTGGACAAAGGTCAAAACCTCCCAATTGTAGGTTTGGGTCCCTAACTCGGGAAGGATAAGGACAGAAGCACCAAGCATATTTTCAATGACACACGCATTCATACAAATATGGTTGACAAAAATTGAGAGAGTGACATAATTAAAATATTAATTTATAACATATGATTGATAGAGCTACATGTATGCCTACATTTCCACTCTAAAATTAAATAATCAGCTTTACTGGAAGTCTCTAAATAAGAAAATGTGCGAATCACCAGCATATCCACAAAGATCAGAAATGACAAACATTGTTGTCTGGTTTGAGCAGTGGGTAACTGTGTGTGTCTATATATATATATATACACATGATAATAGTGGAATATATTAAAAATAGCCATTCTGTAGAAGGCAAAGAAAATAGTTAAAAAGAGTTATAAATAGCCACGTCTATTTTAGTTTGTTCATTGAGAATGTCATAACACTATAAAAAAAATCATTAACAGTCTAAAAAATATTTACGTGAGTGGTCTGCAACCATGTAAATACATGTAAATAGATGATGTAAAATTAAAGCGAAAAAAGAGTTATAATTTGTCATCTTGTTATTAAAGATTAAGTCATTCCTATCAAGCTAAATATCCCAAACAATGCTATAAAATAATATGTGATATATGTTTTTTATGGAATTTATGTAATTTTATAAATTCTAGAATTAATGATTATATAAATTTTTAATAATTCTAAAAAATCTCTAACTCATGATCATCAAAAAATAAATACAAAGCCTTACCTGATAGTAATGGCCATTGAGCAATCAGCTCATCTAAAGTACATGGTAGACACCAATGCACTCCCTTACCATGATGAGAATCTTGTACACATTCTCCATGTTTCTTGAAGTGAATCAACAAAGTTCTTAACGTCTCTAAATTTGTATGGCAAAAAAAGCAAGAAAAAAAATTCCCTAGATAATAATTCTAATTGAGAATTATCATCCTTCAAGGCCAAGTCAAACAATCAAGAATCAATCCAGAAGACATCTTTTCTCCATTACCCACCGCGTATCTCAAGCTTTGCTTAAATGCATTGGATGCAGTATTGCCTGCAAATCCATCCTTGGCACTTTATATGTGGGATCTTGAGAAGTTTTATCTCTGTATCTGAGGTGAATGGTGACAGATCTATATGTATAACTGTCAAACATGTGACTGCCCGTGGTCTCACGTCTAGTTTTCTGAGCCTTGCAGGAAGAACTGGCCCGGAAAATTACATATTAGTACACATCTGTCGATACCTCGGCTACATGATCATGGATACCATGTAATATTAATTGAGTCTTACATTAAATATCTTGATTACCTTGACCAGAAGCAAGCCAATCAAAGCACGTTTCTGCAAAACAAACATCGCATGCAATTTATTTATTTATTTATTTTTGTGTGTGTGTGAAAAGGGGATGGTTTTTACAAGACCTGGTGGTAGTTTTTACAAGATTTAATAATAATATTTTTTATTTAATTATATAATAATAAAAATATATAGTAAGTGTTTGGAAAAATAATTAAAAGTAAATTATGATGAGCTGTATAAAAAACTTATTGTATTGTAAAAATATTGTTGTATTCTTATTTGAAAAAAAAAAGTATTCCATTGAATGGCATTTAATAAAATAATATATAATAAAATCTTAGTTAATTAACATATTTATAATATTTTCAATTAATTAATTTGAAGAAAACCTCAAAAACACTGACTAATCCAAAAATCATTTACAAAAATAAAAATTAACCAAATCAAAACCATCCCAATCTATTTTTCATGTCATTTTTATAGTTAAAATTCACCTTTATTAAACTCAATCAAATAAAACTATTAACACAAAGATTTGTTTTTTGTGTGTGATTGAATTTTGAACCAATGTTCATTTTCTCTCTCCTCCTATGCTCTTGATGAATTTCTCTCTTTTATCTCAATCTCGTAAGTTGAAAAATTAAAAAAAAAACAATAATTTTTTAGATCTAAATAAAAATTTATAAAAATATGAGATTGATTACTTGGTTTTTCGTGTTTTACATTGTAACCCTTTCACTTTTAATTTTAACTATCTTCTGTAATTTAGAATTTTGTCTCATGAAATTATATAGCAAAATTAAGTATTTATTCAAAAAATAAATAAAGTTGAGGACAACATTTTTTTTCAAAAAAAAGAAGAGGATAACAAAAATTGAAAAAAGAGGTGTTTCCCTATTCTCTCGCACTCTCTAAATACAACTTATTCTTGTGAGGTTGTTAAAGACTTTGGAGTTTAGGATTGTTACCAGTTTTTTTTCCGGTGCTTGGATAAAAAAATTAAATAAAAAATTAAATTTTAAATTATAAAAAATCGCTATTAAACTTGGTACAATGATTTAAATTTAAAAACTCTAAACATAGTTTTTTATTTAGTTTTAATTTTAAATTAAATCATATAAAAAATATTTTGAAGCCACAATAAATAATAAATCATATCGATATCTATAGAATATTTGCTTTCCCCTTTAAGTTTTTTTAATTAGAAGAGAACGGAATGTTTTGAAACTCATGAATATTTAATAAAAGAGGCTTCGGCAAACCTAAAGCTAGTTAGAAGATTTATTTTCAATTTTATTTTTTTTCTAATTATCCTCAACCTGTCTTTTTGAAGTTTAAATAAGATTCTCAATATGAAAAAAAAAGAACAAAAAAAATAAAAAACTTAGGTTAAGCATAAAAATAAAATAGCATATATATATATATATATCAGTGCAAAAGGCATATTTCTTAAGAAATAAGTCAGATTTTACGCCATGATGCCATAAGAAAAAATTCAAAGCTAATTTTTGTTCAACTCTCTGGTAATTAAAATAAATATCCTCAAGAGTTTTAATTATGATTTGAATCTTGAAGGAGAAAATATATTTCTTTAGTATAGTTCCTCATTCTTTATTTGTGGATTGTTTTTAGCTTTGAAGAAAAATACTGTTTTTTATTTTAAAAAAACTAACAACATCCTTTCTTTAATAAAAAAACAAACAAAGATAACTACAATAAATATTTACAGGAATCTCAATATATATATATATATATATATTGTCTACTACAAGTATTTTTCAATTATCATTGATGGTTAAAAAGCTGAGATCGACTTCTTGGTCTCCAAAAACGTAATTTTCAACTATTTTAACTTAAAAATACCTCAATAACGTCATAAAAAATTTTATAGCTCTACTTTCGACTCCAAAACACCATATAATTGCTCTAAAATAAAAAATCAAATTGAATCTAAAATAACTTAATTTAAGGATCCTGATTGATTTATTTTTTTGCATGGTTCAAAACAAAATCACGTCCATTGAATTCTTTTATCCAAGAAAAAATTCAACGAACGAATCAAGATCCTTTTTATTTTTATAGCTGGAATGTGGCTGGCCAAATGTTTCCTCTATCCTTTTTTATTAGCAATTTTCTTTCTCTTCTTTCATAATCCAGGGAAGAAAATGTGATAAAAATCAAATTTAAAGACAAAAACCTAAATACCTAAAACTATACAGACCAAAGTAAGAAATCCAGGGATCAAAATGAATTTTCACGCACAAAAATGCATTGGTCCTACGATTCTATTTATAGGATATCTTGAGTCATGGTGAACAGTACATTTTCAAAGTTTTGGGTGCCATGACATCCTTTGTCCTATGCCCAGTTCCGTTCTGCCCATGCTTTAATGAATCGGTGGACATGGATTTTGATATTATTTTAAAAGATTGTTCAAATTAAAAATTTAAATGTTAAGGCAAAGTATAAAAGATAGTCTTACATACAGTAGCAATATTGGTCAATGCTTAATTTACCCAATTTTTATTTGCAATGTTCCACAGTGGTCGCTATTTTTTAAAGACTTTCTCCAGAGTAGATCTCCCGACACTTCACATGACATGCGACCAATGTCTGTCTCGTGATTTGGTTCCAAAGGTTAACTTGGGGTCTTCCAAATGATAATATTAATTATTGCTTGTGCAAGATGGCTAATTATCGCTTGAATAATGAGAATATATATATATATATATATATTAAAACAATCTAATCAAAGTTGTGAAATTTTGCTTACCTTTCCATTATAGTCGATCTTTAACTCATACACGATTTTAAAATATATATGAAGCTTACACAAACAAGTATGGCCTAACAATAATTAATCATAGATATATGTCAAGTATCTCATTATTTATTAATTACCATTGAAAAAACGAAAAGGCTTGGGTTTTTTGAACATAGCGCCCCTTCCATTTCTCTTTGAACTATAATTTTTTTTTTTTTTTAATTATTAATTTTTTTGATTTTATCATTTTATATTATATTTTTTAATTGATGCATTCTATTATTTGCATTTCCTTGAGTTGTTAAGGTTTTGATGAGATTTTAGATTTTAGTTGTGGGTCAATTTAATAAAATTTTGGTTTTAATTTGTACTATTAAGACACAATTAAAAGAAAATGACCAAACTATTCACTCAACACACAAAATATCATAGAATTGCATGGTAAAAACATTATGTTTGGTTTTTTTTTAAATGGATGGATTGGGTGTCTAGCCTCATTTTTTCATTTGCTTTTTTTTCCCCTTCTATTTAAATTAAAATTCATTAAAAATATGTTTGGTTTTTTTCTTCTTAATATTGTTTAATTTTTACTTTATTTCAAAATAAAATTATAAATTCTTTTATAATATTAGAAAGCACTCTTTTATACAACCCTTTGTCTATTTTTTTTTTGGATTTTATTTGATCACTTTATTGTGCTTGTGCATTTTCATTATCATGTTATTAAATAAAAATTTAATTTCAAAAATAGAGTTATTGAACTCAATCGGGTCCATAACCTATATGGCGGTTTAACAAGTTAACTTGAGTTAACTAAAGTTAATTCAAAATATTATCATTTTAAAATAAAAAATGTTAAAATAGTAGTGTATTTTAAAATGTTAAATTGATAATTTTTTGTAGTCAATTTAGGTTCTCATCAAATTGATTGGGTGACATTTGGACCTAAAATATCGAACAATCATATCAAACTAGCTTTAACATTATCTGACTTGAGACTTGAACCAGATAAGATGCTAAGTCAAATTAATAAGTAGAGGAGAAATTATACTAGAAAATCATTTTATTTCAATTAAATTTTAATTATTAATTTTCCTAAAAATAATATTAACATGTAATAAATAAGAAAATTTGCATAGCTCCATATAGCACAAGATTATTTTTTTATCTATATTTATCTTATAACTTTTCAATTTAGTTTTTGGCTATTGTTAATAGTTGATGAGAATGTAAAATTTTATATTTTTCTTCTGTAATATTTAGTAATTTATACCTATTTGATGCCTATATATATATATATATTATTTTTATATTTCAATTTAAGATGTTGTTAAGGGAAAAACAAAGTTAATTGAGTGATTCCAGACAATTTCAACACAACTTTATAATCTGGGTGTAACTCTATCATATGAACAAGAAACAGCTCTACAACTTTCAAGTTTTGAGTTTTGAGAGATATTGACTACATTAAGGTCGAAATTAAGCATAAAGTCAATGCACTTGTACTACCAACATACTAGAACATTCATTGGCATGCAAATTTAATATAATGTGATTTATCTTTGGAAGCTTTCAAATTTGGTGCATGAATTCCAGCTAATAAAATCATTTTATTTATTATGTTAGGATTCTATTTTATTATTTAATAGTTTCATTAAATATTCAGATTTGATGGTTATTATTTAAGGATAATATTGAGAGTATTTTTATAAGATTTTGTAGACTTTTAAAGAGGAGAAAAACATGTAAAAGAGAAAGAGAGATCATATTAGACCTTTCTCTTCTCTCTTCTCTTTTCTCTCTTCTTTATTTTTCTTTTCTCCTTTGAGTTCTCATGACGATACCATGTAACTAAATTTTTATTTTGTCAAAGGAAATAGAAACTTCAGAATCAATAAAACTATGAGATCTAATTTATTTATTTTTCATTGTTCAATTTATGCTTTAAGTAATGAATATTCTTCGATGTCTATTTTTATAAATTTTTTTTTAATTACTAGGAGACCTACTAGTTTTTTATTTGTTGCAATGTACTACTAGGTTACATATCAAATCTGTAATTGTTTGATCACTCTAATTTGTTAAGCAACTAAGGTTAATGATTTGCTGCGTTAGAAATTAGTAAATCTTAGAAAAAATATTTGACTAAACTAAATACAACTGCTTGTATTGTTTAGCTTTGCCAATTTTTTTAATTTTTAAGGTTGGTACTAGATTAAATTTTTAGTGTTTGTCTTGAGTTGTTTAGTAGTTAAGGTTAATTAGATTGCTTGTTTTCTAATTAACTACAACTAAAAAGATATGAAAATAGTTCTAGTGCTAAATATTAAAAGTATGAATTGATATTATTGTTATTGTTGTTGTTATTATTATTAAAAAATTTTTGCTTAGAAATGCATTAAAATAAATTTTTATTTTTATTTTTTAAAATTATTTTTTATATCAGCACATCAAAATGATCTAAAAATATTAAAAAATTTTATTTAAAAAAAAAATTTAAAAATTTTTGGAATAAAGTTTGTGCCGCATTCCCAAACACTACCTTAGAGCTGCAATTTAAGGGTTTGAGAAATCCTAATTTCTTTATCTATAATTTAGGATTATAACTTTTAAAGCTTAAAAAGTCCTAGCTTTTTTTATTTTTATATGTTACATCAATTGGATTGATTTATATATATAAAGATGTTGGCAACATCTTCTCACTTTATGATATAAAAGTAGAGACCATCTAAGATACTATAAGATCTTGAGAGATAACATAAAAAATCTTATTGTAGAGATTTTATTGGTTCGATCAATTATCTTGGGAAAGCATAAAAAGAGATCATGACGGAGAGGATGAAGTCCTTAAAGACTTTACTAAAGGAAGATCAAACCTTAGATTTATTCCTGCAAACTTATATTGGCATTATGTTTGTATGAAGAGTGATGTTTATGACTTGACAGATTAGCAATTAGATTGTTATTACTTGCTTTAAATTTAATGTTCTTAAATATAAAAGAGACAAAATGTAGAGGAGATGCAACTTGAGGTGGTAAATGTTTAAGTCAATAATAAAAAAAATTGGAAAATATTTCATTTCTAATTCACACATAACCAATGTTTTAAATTCAATGGCTAATATTGTTAATGATAAATTAATTGCTCTGGCTATAAAGTTTGTTCCTAAAAAAAACACAAGATAAATAATTATCACCATCTTTTAAGGAATTGCCACACGAAGAAGCAAAGATGGTAGATGTTTCAATATCATTAGAATAAATAATTGAAAGAAACTAAAGACTTAATAATGTCAAAATAAGTCAACAATAAAAATCAATGATTTTTAAAGTTGATATGAAACCAAAGAAATAATTTGAAACACAAACATGCTAAAAACTAGAATATGAAGTGGAGGTGAACTCCAATCGGCAAACTAGAGTTGGTGAATAGGATGAGATTAAACCAATTTATGAAAAGAAAAAGAAATTGCTAGAATTAATCAGGAGGTTGAGGTTGATGTTAAAGAGGGCAAAGGAAAACAATTTCTTATGAAGTCTTAGGAAAGGTTGGTTTAGAAGAGGAATAGGAAGGTTGAATAGACTAATTTGGTTGAATTATTACTAAAAAAAATTAGTTTGTGAATAGGCTAACTATATATTATATTTAAAGTAATTATTTTTTAAAAAAGAAAAATTTCAATTCATGATCATAAACTGATAAAAAAATTTGCTATTCTAAAAACCATGGTAGCGGTACATGCATATTCTATTTTATGCTTAAATATTTTCGGTCGGATCGGCTTCACATAAGCCCCTAACTAGGTAGTCATGAAATTACATGCATGTTTGTTATTTTATATGTATTAACATACGTACATAAATAGTTTTGTAAGGAAAGTGATGTTTATGACACATGATGCACTAAAGACTTAACTTAAAGTTAATATTTTTATAGACATGTTCCTAATTTTAATAAAATTCCTTTCTTTCATCGGATTTTTTTAAAAAAAAATATTTATTAAATGAATGTTAGAGTTGAAAATATATTTTTCATTAAAGAAAACTCTTATTTATCAAAATGTAAGATTTGCAAGATGCAAGCTTATAATGCTAAAAATTATGTTATAAAAGATAGAGTTTTGTGTTTGTAAGCATGTATTTCCATCATGGTAAACTATGAGAAAATTATTAATTTTAAAGTTTGTACAATATAATTACAAAAAAAAATTATATTTGGCAAATAAACAATAAGATTATTATTATTATTATTAGCTTTAAATTCAATTTTCTCAAATAGAAAAAAGATAAAATGTAAAGGAAATGCAACTTGGGAAGGTAAATGTTTTGGCCAATGATTAAAATTTTTTTGAAAAACATTTCATTCCTGATTCGCACACATCCAATGTTCTAGTGGCCAATATTGTTAATGGTAAATTAATTGCTCTAGCTATAAAGTTTGTTCTCAAAAGTGTACCAGATAAATAATTGTCACCATCCGAATTGTCACATGAAGAATCAAAGATGGTAGATGTTTCAATATCATTAGAAAAAAGCATTGAAAGAAACTAAAGACTTAATGATGTCAAAATAAATCAATAATAAAAATTAATGATTTTGAGGTTGAGACAAAACTAAAGAAATAACTTGAAACACAAACATACTGAAAACTAGAAGATGAAGTGTAGGTGAAATCTAATGGGCAAACTAAAGTTGGTGAATAGGATGAGATTAAACCAATTTGTAAAAAGGAAGAAAAAAAATGCTAGAATCACTTACGAGGTTAAGGTTGACGTTAAAGAGGGCAAAGAAAAGTATTTTCTTCCTGAAATTATAGGAAAGGTTGGTCTAGAAAAAGAAAAGAAAGAGGTTGAACAAACGGTTGAATTATTACTAAAAAAGGGTTTAGTTTGTGAATAGGCTAGCTATATACTATATTTAAAATATATATTAATTTATTTGAAATGAAAAATCTCAATTCTTGATAATAAACATAATAAAAAAAAATTATTATTCTAAAAAACATGATAACAATACATGTATATTTATTTTATACTTAAATATTTTTTGGTCGGACGGCTTCACACAAGGTCCTAACTAGAAAGTCGTAAAATTACATGCATATTTGTTATTTTATACGTATTAACATACGTACATAGATATGTACCAAATGACAACTAGTAGTATTTAACTCTAGTACATTGCCCGATGACTTGGCCTATAATTTGGAAAACTAGAGGCCGTCATTTTCATTAATTATATTACTATTATTTCCCCCTATTGCTTGAGCAGACTTTGGATTCTTGAAGTGTGATTGAAGTTGGAAGGGAGACCAAGTAAGGGTAGACATGGAAGGACCCTATTGCTGATTTGTTTACGATGGAAAGTTCTCTTGGCTAATCAACAAATAGAGAGTTAAAAACTGAAGATTGAAAATAAGGCTGTCCTTTGACTTGTGCTCTCTCTCAACTAAGGTCATCAATCCCACCCTTACTTAAGAGTGCTCAGAAAACCAAGTCTGTCAAAGCAAGTTAGGAGCCCTTCCCCACATCCATCAAAGCATCTTTATATTGATACAACTTCTTGGTCTCACAGAAGAAAGGTCAGAAAGAAAGAGAAAGATGGGAAGGGCTCCTTGTTGTGACAAGGCTAATATGAAGAAAGGGCCTTGGTCGCCTGAAGAAGATGCAAAGCTGAAGGAGTACTTGGAAAAACATGGGACTGGAGGGAATTGGATTGCTCTCCCACAAAAGGCTGGTAAGCTAGCATTTAAACACTTTTGCTTGTTCCTTTTAGTAGCAAGTGGATTTTGAGTTGTTGGCCTGTAAGATTATTTTAATGGAAATGACAAGCACTTCATGAAAAGTGATCTTAAGGTTCCAGTGCTCTTCCTTTTCTGTCGGTTCCGATTATGTTTTTTTTTTTTTTAAGATCTTGAATCTGTCTGGGATTTGTGTTTCAGGTCTTAAAAGATGTGGGAAAAGCTGCAGATTAAGATGGCTAAACTATCTCAGGCCCAACATTAAACATGGACAGTTCTCTGATGATGAAGACAGGATAATCTGCAGCCTATATGCCAGCATTGGAAGCCGGTGCTCTCTCAGCTCTCTTTTTCTTTAATTTCACTCCACAACCAGCTGTTTCTTTCAAATATTTCGTCATGTAGAGCAACACTTTTTCCTATTTAAGGCATGGAGAAGAACAATATTTATGAGTGTATTCAGTTCTTGCGAAAAAATGAAATCTCAAGAGAAAGATCTGCATGCTCAAGCATATCCAAATACGGATGATTATATGAAATATATATGTGCATGCATGCCAAGCTTACATTTATAATTAGGAGTGCTGAGTTACTCTTTGAAGATCAGAATATCACTTTCATTTCTTCTTACAAAACTTGTTGCCGTCAAAATGCAGGTGGTCAATAATTGCAGCTCAGTTGCCAGGCAGGACTGATAATGACATAAAAAACTACTGGAACACCAAGCTGAAGAAGAAACTAATGGGTGTGATTAATCCTATTGCTCATAGAAAACCTCAGCAAGCTGCTCTTTTTTCATCTCTCCTTCAAGCTACATCATTACCGTCTTCACCGTCCACTCTCCTGTCATCATCACCATCATCATTCACATGCAGCAACAACAGTTATTACAGTAACCTAACTAGGTCTTTCAATGATCCAATCTCATTTTCATCAGGTCCTATGAGCACTAGCTCTTTCGCTACTGCTTCTATGCTACACCCCCAAGAAACCTTTGTGGGGCCTATGCAAAATGATCGAGTTAAAGATAGTCTTATAATGTTTGGAGGTGAAGCCAGTTGCAGCTCGTCTGATGGGAGTTGCAACAATCAGATGAGCCATGTCAAAGAGGAGTATGAATATAGTGGTGGTACAAATAACAACAATGAACAGATGGGGTTACAAAATTATCTCTACAATGGGGTTGAAGATGACCAGAAATTAATGTTTTCAAGTGGGGCTGCTGCTCATGGTGTACTTAATGGGTGGATTGAAAAGCAAAATGGGTTATGGCCGGGAGATAATCCACTAGACTATGGTCTCGAGGAGATTAAGCAACTTTTTCGCACTAGCAACTGTAATAGCTTTATGTTTGATGAAAACAAGATAGGAGAAAAAGTCATGTACTACTGATGCTGACTGCGAGTAAAATCACAAGATTTGAAGGTAAGGAAGGCATGGGTTCAAAGATTCAAGTTTCAGGCTCAGTTTGTGGGGGATGTGGATTGGGTGCACCTTTTTTGACAGTACATGCTAAAAAGTTTCCTTTGTGCTTTTCTTTTTGGGAAATGATGTTTTCTCTCTGTGTTAGTACTGCAACAATTCAGCAATAAATGTCATGGAAACTAGAGAAGCCATGAGTATCCTCATTTAAGAACAAAGATTGAAGACCAGACATCAAAGTCGCTTAGTTCTTGTTTATTTTTATTTCGAAACATCTCCCACATCCAGATTAAATATGCAGTCATTTTATTAAGGATTTAATTTTAATTAAAAAAAATCGAATCTTGACAACAAGAAGTTACATGGAGCAGGGGTATCTATACATACACAGACAAGATTTTAAAATGACTTCGATGCTAATCCTAATCCCAGTCTTCTTAAACAAGTGTGTTAATAAACGTACTCAACATTACTATATCATGCAACGCGGGAATCAAGCCAAAATAGACATCACATAGGCCTCTTCCTAGCTACTATCAGTTATATGGATTTCTTTTATCATGAGCGATGACCAATATTTCTATAGAGCCATTTATATCACATGTATATAAAAAAATTTTAAAAATATTTTTTATTTAAAATTAATATTTTTTAATATTTTCAAATTGTTTTGAAATGCTGAAATTAAAAATATTTTAAAACACAACTGTTGTTATAATATCAAATAAATTCCGGATATCACCGTGGACAAATCATATTTCAATTATGATACATGATTGATATAAGGTGGGAAGCGAGCCTGGATTAATTATTGATTACACCATGATTACGACTTATGCGGGTATGAAGTAGAAAAGGTTTTGAGTATAAAATGAATTAAAGATAAACAAACTCAACTTGGAGAAGTAGAGATTAAAAAAAGTAAGCAATCGAGGTAATCCGTAATGCAAGTGATAGAGAATCCTCATAGGGAAGCAGTCCAAAGGGCTCCAAAAACGTATGATATCAGGATCACGATACCTTGTGGGTTTTGCTTAGTGGTTTAAGACAAAGTGGTTCTATTTTTTAATGCTTTTCCAAGAAGAAAAGCAGAAAGCCAACGTTGAAAGATGGAGGCATTGACCTCTTCACCATTTTTGTTTTCCCTTCTTGTGTAAGGGAACGGACTAATGGAGTTCTCCAGCTGTGGGCTTTGTTTAAATTCAAAATCAGTTTGTCTTCGAGGCTACAGGGAAGAATTTTCTAGGGATGTCTTTTTCTAGTGGAGTTTAAAAGGTCAAAAGGTGTGGCACCTACTGAACCACCAGATTTTAAGCCATTTTAGGACAACAGCTTCTCGATCGGCACACACTTCTTCAAGTGGCGCATGTGTGAATCAACATCACCAAGTTTTTTTTTTTTCCTGGAACAATAACAAGTTAGTGGTAGACTTTTGTGGCCTGTATGATGTAAATTTGTCTGAAACAAGGCAAGGCAGAACACAGCCTACATTGAACTAGCTATACATGTGTTTTTATCCTCATGCAGGTGATGTTTTCTTAATCTTTAATCATTTCAATCCAATGTAGTGCTCGTTTTGAGATATGCCCATATCTCATGTACAAGGATCATGAAGAGTTTGGCTTCAAATATTTTAAACAGATAGATTGAACCGCAAAAACAAAACTACGGAACAATATTGGAGGGAACCCTAGCTAGTGCGAGGACTGCCTGCTGTTAGGAACTTTAAACAAGTAGCTAAGAATTGGAACTCAAAAACTGGAATGAATACTTTATTATCAATGACTTTGGCTTTAAATAGCCATTCAATAAAATTTTAACTGAACCGGAAAACAAGCTGCATTTTAGCAGGAATAAAGCTAAAGAGATAATAGAAATATTGAACAAATCAAATACAGGTAGATATCCCTATAGACTAGGATTTTCCCTGTAGATCAGTATTATTCTAACAGAAAACTAGCTGCAGTTTCTAATAGACAAATTGCACGAACTATTCTGCGGGAAGACTCCTTCACCTGCACTGTCCACGGCTCTATCCTAGACAGTATATGAATGTCGCTCCTTTAAAGGGTGAAGATTGTGATGCTCTATACTCCATCTTTACATCTGTACGTAGGACTAGAAGTTGTTCAGTTGCACATCAAGCCCTTCCCCAGGCTTGTGGGAACTGGCCGACCCATCTAGGGTTTGATCCTGAACCATGATTATGGTGTGATAGGCACGTCGCGTATTTTAAAGAGAAAATTATGATGCCACGTATCACACATTAATGGATTAAGAGAGATTTAAATTAGATAAAAGAAATAGGTAATGGACTTAAAGAATTTCAGAGTGGAAACTATCTACATCATCTAGGGTTTGATCATGAGCTGTAATCATTGTGCGATGAGATATTGCACATTTAAATAGGGGAAGATTGTAATGCCCATATCCCATGTAGATGGGTTATGAGAAATATAATTTAGATTAAAAAAAATGGCTAATGAACATAAATGTAACAAGAAATTCCTTTCAGACAGTGAGAATAAATAAGCTCAAAATCTATGTTGCATTCATAGAACTGGAGACTATTTAGTTGTGCAATATATTATTTTCTAGTATTATGTTGCAGATTGGATTCATTTTTCTTAATGTTCCAGAGTGTTGTGTCCTTTTTCTTGAAATTAAAAAAAAAAATCTCAGCTTTTACTAATCAAAAGGACAAAAAAAAGAAGACACTTAGAGCAAATTAAGAGTTAGGGCAAGAGATTATATATAGAAAGAGGTTACAATTGTTATTGAAAGAATACAGTAAAGTTAATTCTGTCTGGAAAAAAAAAATACTAGCAGGGAAAATAGGGGGAAATCGCCCTCTCAACCCCCCGGTGAAAATGGAAAATTTTGGAACTTCTAGGGTTTGTGTTGGAAAGCTAAAAGAAACTCTTATCATTTTTCCCATTTGTAAAAACACATCATCTGAACACAACATTCTTTTTCCATGTTTCTTTGTCTGTTTTTCTTGGAAAAATAGATTAATACTCGTTTTCGGGCTCCAGTCCTGTTATTCACCCAAATAAAAAGCCATGAACCGTGCTTGGACTGAGATCATGTTTGGTTGATTTCTAGTGGAAACCCTAATGCCGTGTTTGGTAGGAATTCGTTTCTCAATCACAATGCCAAAGTTATGGATTTGGAATGTCACGTCCCCTTTTGCTTCATCTCCAAAAGAAAGATACATAGGTTCAGAATGAAAACGAACCTACCTTCATTTTTATAGCTCTTCCGTCAATGAAACAAGCAATAATTTTATACTGGAACTAATAAAAAGAAATATGCAGAGAAAGCCGCACAGAGTGCTGCGTGGTATATTATATACTGATATGAACAGAGGTTAAGGATTGCTTGCTGGAATTATAGTAATTACAGGGATACAAAAACAGGATTGAATTATCTAAATAAGGAAAGAAATATGTGCAGCTGATACTGTATCTGCGAGTATTATTCTCTACAACCCTCCTGCAAGCTGGTCAGCACTGGTGAAGCCTCGATCAGACTGGACCGAAGAGTCAGAAACTTCGGGGTTGGAAGACCGTTAGTCATCAGATGAGCTAACTAATCTGTCCAGCAACTGGCGATGCATGGGTTACGGGATTGTAATTTCTTACTTTCCAGCACTAAACAAAACACGAAGCTACTACCTTGTATAGACTGGGAATTCACAAATGAAACAGAGTGAAACAAAACACTTAAATTGCACCAATTTTGTTTCTTTATAGATTAGAATCATACAATATCGAAATGTTTCAATTTCAATCAATTTCCCAGCATCGAAATGTTTCACTTTCAATCAATTTCCCAGCATCTGAGCACAAATGCTAGAAAATAAAATACCAAGACTACGAACTTTCTTTCTGAAAGTGAAGAAGCTATCTGGAATTTCGTTGTTCTTCTTCTTCTAATTAAGGAAAAAGACGTTCAAGGACGGAACAAAACCAACCCATGTTAGGCAACCCAACCATTGAACAAACCAGTTTATTACTTTAATGTACGAGAATAACATCATTTGCAACCCCTTCTTTTTTATCTCTTTTTTTCTTGTGGCATTTCAACGTGCCAGGATACATGGCCTGTGCAACTGAGTCTACCTTCTGGGGCGTGAATGTATTTCAAAATATAAGATGTAGCATAAAGCTGATAACACCACAAAAATGAACAGATTACAAAGAAGAGCTCCAAAGCGCTTGTGCCTGCAAGGGCCGAAATGGAATGGTCCTCCACATTGATGGCAAAACCTAACCCCGCATCTGCATTAATAATCAAATCGAATCAGAATTATACATGTTAAATTGAAAGATTACATTGACATACAATCTGCCTATGCATAGCTAGCTCTTAAACTGATTTTGAATGGAAGAAACCTTCAACCCAACATTTTGAATACGGCTATACTTGAGAGCAGGACTAGATAGAGCTTTGAGACGGTTCTCAAATAAGTGTGCTAATGTTTGACATGAATCCAGTTTAACCGAATTAACCTATCAAATCATTAGTTTTTCTCTATATATATATAGAACTTATATGTTTTCAGCTATTATAACTACATCTTCTAATGAGCTTTAAATGATATAATGTTGCTTTGTATTACTTTAGGGGGGATAGCCCAGCATATTCTTATAGAATGGCGTCAGTGTCCAAACTGTTCTTGTATCCTTGATTGAGCCAACTGTGTCCCTGCAAAATAAGTGAGTTTCTGATATGTTTCTCCAATGTCACTTTCCAGCTAAGCTATTAGAATCAGTCCCGTGATAAGCACATAAATAATATTATATAAAAAATGACCCTGAGATAAAAGGGAGAATTAGCCCAACTTGTCCTTATATTTTACAGGCAGTCTCCAATCCGCTTTTAAAAGTTTAATTGCCTCAGTTTGAAAATAACACCATATTCAATGACAAATTAAGAGCAATTAAATTTTTAAGGACATATTGGAAACTAAGCCTAAAATGTAAAGACAAGTTAAGGTAATTCTCCATTTTACCTCAACGTCATTTTCGATATAATACTAGTCATATCCATATCACGTGACTAATGCTTATGCTTTAGCCGGAAGATGTCATTGGAAGAATAGATTGGAAACACACTTATTTGGCAGCGACACAATTATCTCAATTAAGTATATAACGACGTATTGAACATTGACTATATTATGTAAAGATAGGCTACGTCATTTCCCCATTATTTTATCACGTGTGTGTGTGTGTGTGTGTGTGTGTGTCTATACATATATATATATATATATATATGGTATGGGAAAAAGTGTTGCACAATCCAAACTATAATAATCTCCTGTTACATATAATTTGTTGGTTAAAGAGTGAAAAATCTAAATCACAAATATTATGCAGTTAGGGAGAGATGGGAGGGAGAGCGTACTTGCATTTTATATCTCTGCAACCACTAACTCGCTCAACGGAGTGACCGCAATTATAACATCTAGTCCACTTTTTCTCTTCAATCAGTTCACCAACCAGAATGTCATTCCTATCTCTTAGATGTCTGCTCTCATTGCATTGGTATCCTGCATGCCATGGAATCTTGCATAGGAAACAGAAGCTTTTCTTGCAGTTAGGACATTTTATTTTCTTTAGCTTATCCCTACACTCATTCAAAACCAAGACTGAGCAATCTTGGTATGGGCAATAGCAGCTTTCAGACCCTAAAACAGTAGAATCACATAGATGATCACACCATTTCTCAAATATTGGTTTTGAGATGATGCAATTGCATGAGAGAGGGTCTAATAATTGTTTGCAGTTCAGTCCAGGGCATTCAATGTAGCCAGTGGTTTCTTCGACTTTTACTTCAATATATTTGGCTACGCAGTCCAAACAGAAAGGATGTTTACACTGGCTACCATTCTTGAATTTCCTGATTGCTAACATAGGTTCGATGCAAATTTCACATGTAAAGTTTGAATCTTCTTCTTGTTGTAGCTGTCCTGGTTCTTCTACTTCTGTTTCCTGGGATTTTTGCGTTGTGTTTCCCATTATATTTTCTGCCTTCTGCTTTTCTTGTGAACCTCAGAGTAGTATCCTGGGCTTGCTACTCCTCCTTTCAACTTTGAATCCGATGTCCTACTTGAAGGCAATATAACACTCTTTCAGCTTCTATTCTGAGATGAAAATTCATATCACTAAGTCTAATCAAATAACAAGTTCACATTCAAATGAAACAAAAAAGAAAAGCAATCAACCATGTACTTTGCTTCACTTCCTGGTTATCATGAGGCAGTTGAAGTAACATAACCCTATTAAATAAACCAAATCCAAGCAGATAAAAAGAAAGAAAATGAATTGGCTAGCAGAGAAGTATGATCTAAGTTGTCATGGGATTAAGTGCAATAACTTAATATATATTTATTTTAATCCAACCATGGTTGGGAGTCCATGGTGTGAAATTTCCATCACTACATCTACATTTTGTATGCTAACAAAAATGGGTTTTATTGACGTTCCGAATTACAGTTTGTTGCTGATCTTGTACCAATAGCAACCAAGCAGAAATACAAAACAAAAGGAGTTAAAATCATAGTACATAAAAATTCGATCTGAATCAATCGGAGAGTGAATATTTCCGAAATTTAAGCAATTAAACAGAATTTTTTTTTTAAAAAAAAAAGAAGCAACGGCTGATTTTCTTTTCTGGGATTCACAAAGGCAATTCCTTTCACTTTCCAACTAAAACAGAACACAGAATGAAATAAACCACCGATTTAAATTGAACAAAATTTTTAGTCTTTTGTACTCATAACTCACTAAAATGTTTCTCTTCCACCATTTTCCAATAAAAAAAAGTAAAGTAACACTGGAAAAAAATTGAGATTTCTTTCTCAGTTTGACAGAAAAAGAAAGTACCCACTTCATCAATTGGAGAAGTAAATTACCTGAACTTGAAAGGGGAAAAAAAATACCAATTCAGCAAACACTATATTAGCAATACATGCACAGCGATAGAAGTTGAAATTCACTTAAAGAAAGCAAAAAAATGGAAAAACTCCTTAAATTCAAATAATTACAAGTATATGAAGCATTTCTGGCTCTGCTCTCTCTTTAAGCAACAGGATTTCAAGAAACAGAGCGCTCACTACATTCAAGACAGAGACAGATAGGTACTTACGGAGAAAATTCTGATTTTTGTTTCCTCGTTTTCCTGGAAACAAATAGGAATTAAGATAAGTGCCGTATACGGAGAAAGAGTGGGAGCTGGAGATACAGTGGAACTCAAACAGCGGAATGACTTGTGAGTGCCGCTTCTTTATAATGATTTTTTATTTGGGTGTCAGGGCAAGTGTGTGAATTAATAATAACTTAGTTCCGATGGATTAAATAAAATTAGTTAGTTAGTCCTTGCAATCTGTCTTATATATATTTATAGCAATCCCCGTATAACTAAAGGCACACTCTCCCAATTCATTGTAGAATAGCGCAATACATTTTATTTTATTTTTTAATATTTTGTTTAATAATTTTTTTATTATTATTGATTGCATCTTTTGTGATAAAATTAATGATCAATTTCTTATAATTTAAGATAGAAAAGCATAATTAAAAAAAAAAAGATTAAAGCATATAGCACGGCGAAACTGTGGCTAATCTCAAATTTGCACGAAATGTTTTTTTTTATCCCTTCATTCTTCCTTCATGGTCTCTTTTATTTTTAAAATTTCAGTTTTGATGCAAGATTTTATTTTTCTTCTTTTATAGACCTTAGATTTAAGAAGAAAAGAAAAGTTTATCAAAAAAACTATGGAAAAAAAGAGTTATTAGTTGACCATATTTTTATAGTTGTGATCTAATTTCAACCAATTGATTTTTTAATTTAATTTTACAGGGTTTGAAATATAAAATTTAAAGATCAAATATTTATTTTAATGAAAAATATGATTTGTTAGCTTGCATAAAAACTAGAGATTACAATATATTTTTGTCATTTTCTCCTTATCTTGAAGATAATCATTATCTTCAAGATAATCTTTATCTTCAAGATAATGATAGGTATCAGCTTTCAAATTTGATTCTTAGTCAAATTCAAACTTCACAAAAAAGAATGAGTTTGATTGAAACATTATTTCTCACACACGAATGGATTCTGACACTATAAATACAAACCTCGGTGTAAGAGTAACGGCCCCCTAATAGCTTTAGCCTGGGTAAGGCTCACGAAACTATCTAACTCTCGCATGATTATTTACTCGATAGTGGTTGATATGCCGAATTGATATTATTCAAGGCCTCTTTATCCTAACGCTACTTGTAAACCTCATATCAACCTTTCAAGAATGATTAATGAGTATGCGAAAGATCTTTGAAACTAAATAGTAAAATTATCCTGATGCATTTAATGACTAGAACTTATCATTTATGTTAATCCATGTGTACTTTCACTAAGATAAGCTTATACGTGTAAGCATCCATATTATAAGGCTTTCGGGTGACATAATGGTCACTATTTCTAAGATAAAAATTGTTGATTATAGACTCGAGTCTAAATTCTTGCAAATGACTAAGAGAGACTATCATAAACTAGATGCCACTACTTAAAGACATTAGATGCCTAATAAAAAAACACAAAATATATAGTTGAAAGTTCAGATGATAAAAGGCTAAACAAATCTCATTTCAGCATTGCAATGAATATCGAATTTGAATCTAACCATACATAAAAAGAATAGCGATTATTATGTCACCCTAAAAAGCTAATTCATACTCAATATGTTGCATTCATATTCATGCATATTTGAACATATACTTATGAACTGTCATAATACTGCACACCAGGTGAAATATAGGTCCCCCATTGAAACACATCTCTGACACTCGACTGTGAAAAAAAACAAAAGAGGAAACAAAGAAAAAGCTCAGTTGGAAGCCCAATACCAAAAAGAGTTAGATAGTTTGAAAAAAGATATCGCTAGACTTACTAGCCTACTTAAGTAAGCTATGAGATCTAAGTCGGGAGAAGGGATAGCCTCCCAACCATTATTTATAACCCACACTCCATCGACACTTGCAGTTCTCTCCAATCCACCAAACTTGGGGGCAAGTAAAACCTTGTTTGAGCCCTAATACACTACACATTTCCCAACTCAGTCTGTTTACCTAAGAAGGATCCCTCATACTGTTCAGCTAACCTTAGTGGAGTCTTATAATGACAAAATGTTAGGAGATGAGGGTATGAAAAAAAGGACTGCCCTAGAAGATAGGGTGAGGGCAGTTAAGGGAAACCGGTTGTATAACCTGGTGAAAGATGCCAAGATATGTTTGGTACCTAACATAGTCATTCATAAGAAGTTTAAGGTGCCATAATTTATCGAATATACAGGAACTCAATGTCCTATAACTCATCTTAAGAAATACAATAACAAAATGGTTGAAGTTGTTTATAACGAGAAATTATTGATTCACTTCTTTCAAGATAGTTTAAGTGACGTTGCCCTTACTCGATATATGTGGTTGGATAATACCAAGGTAAAAAAATAGAATGACTTAGTTTATTCCTTTATTAGGCAATATAAGTTCAATATGGATGTGAACCTTGATAGGTCAAGCTTGCAAGTTATGAAAAAAAAAAAAGTCCATAAAAGAATACACTCAAATGTAGCATAAAACAACTGCATAAGTCAATCTTTTTTAATTGGAAAGGAGATAGTCAATTTGTTTGTCAACATTTTTAAAGTAGTATACTTTGAATAACTCGTGGAAAGCTCTGCACAATATTTTTTTTTGACGTAGTTGTTATAGCTGAGAGGATTGAACAAGTCATCTATATAAAAAGGATTATTGACTCGATTGAGAAGGAATGTTTCACTGGAGAAAGGAAAGAAACCAAGGTTTATAATGTCCAAGGTAGTTACAAAAATAAAAGAAAGAATTATAAAAAAAATATCTAGAAATCACTCGTCCTGAAGACAAAGCTGCAATGTCACTAAGCCAAGATTGATCTATTATGACCTTAACTGACTATTGAAAAGGTGCCCCTATCAAAGAATTAAAAAAAGAGAGATTGTTGGAAGATTCTAGAAATTTCAATCAGTGATTACTAAATGTTTAGCCATTTTATGTGTCACCTTACTAATATAAGGTCTTTGTTGCCTTTTTAGGATTTCAATGAAATAATAAGTTTGTCCTTCAATTGTGTCCTTTTCCTTCAAGTTACAACTAAAATATTATAAAAAGGGTTCCTTCTAGGAACTCACCAATACCTTTGTAAAGTCTTGCACAATATCATAGACATTATTCATATCTTTTACCAAAATCAATTTCCTCGTTAGAGTTTTAAAAAGTTGAACTTGCATTGGATTTTAAAAATAATTTAATGTTTATTTAAAATGATATATTTGACATCCTACTTGTAAAATGACACATGAATCAAGCAACTCTTTCATTAAGGTGACTAAACTTTAACCACATACACGAATAGAAAATTAATTATCATCCTCACATTATGACTCTTGAGACATGTTATTTTAAATGTGTAAATAATAGTATGTAGTAAACTCATTACTTATAGATTCATGAAATGTATCTTTTTGCAAAGACTAAACCATCACATTGGATGAGGCAAAAGTTTATTGATCTTAACTACTTGCATTTGAAATGAAGAAATGTTATTTTTATTATTCCTTTTATATTTTAAAAAGTATATCCCTTGCAGTTTTTTTTTAGCCTGAATAATTTTTCTTTCATGAAAAATCCCAACTAGAATCACACCCAACACTGGAGACAAGTGAAAATTTCAATGAAAAAACCATGAGAAAGCTGAAAATACAAGAGCCTAAGAAACTCAATGACTAGGGGGCATGCCTAAATCACAAGAAAGAGTGATAACTAAGATAAAGTGAGTATGTCCTAGAAAAGCAACAAAAAAGAAAAAGGATAAATCAAAGAAAAGCAGTAAAAAAACTCAAAAAAAAAAGAGGAACTACATAAAGAGTCGAACTTTTGATAGTGATCCTCAACCTTTAAAACCCTGAAACACTCTTTGAGCATTATGATTTTTTCTTTTATAACAAAAAACCTTAGCCTAGATTACATGCTTGTAAAAGTCATTTCTAATCAAATAAGCAAGCAACCTGGATTAATAAACGATGCTCTCAAAATGCAAAGAGTACTTCTTTGTTAGAGTTATGACATTAAGAATAAGTTATGCATTATTATTCATGCTAATAAAATAAGTGTTTAAAATAAACAAGTTTTTCTCAAACAAAATCTCAAGTTGTTTCCCAAGCCCTTCACTTTGAAAACTCATAAGAAATAGAAAGTCGCCTCATGATGTACTTTCACTAGATACTATATCATCAAATACAAGAGCAAATAATCTCTTTTCTAAGAAAAAACCAAAATGTTTCAAGATTTCAAAAGCTAATGCTTTTAAACTTACCTCAAAATAATTTTTATTTTTAAAATGCAAGATCAAGATTTTAATATTCATTTTGGACAAATATTCCTTCACCAAACTAAAAATAAAAGAAATGAGAAAATGGTCGCTTAAAAACCATTATTTGGCAAAGTTGTGAACAAAGCACACCTCGAGATAATGACTAATACAAAGGGGTAACATTATGTTTAGAAGGAAAATTCAATCCTTTCTAGAAAAATAGATGAACATTTCCTTCAATAAAACAAGGGGGCATCTTCATTTATAAAAGGTAGCTTGATCTTTTTAGTAAGAGAAAATGAATGTTTTTAAAAGTGAGATGAGGATTAATGAATGATCTTCTCAAATTATTTGATGAGAAAAAAAACTCTAGCAAGCAAAAGGGTTATGATGGACATCATAAAGGCTAGACTGTGTAAACAAATCTAAGAAGAGACTTATATAGGCCAACTCAAGTAAGTTAGAAGCTAAATAACAAAGATGACCCAAATCAAAGATAGTAAGTCATCATCAATTAAGCAAACAAGAAGATTAAGGAGAGATGGAGGCCTATATTTCAAATCAGATAAAGATGCATACATATCATCTAAACTTTGACACATTGGACAACTAGTTTTGCAAAATTTGCTAGAGAAATCTTGATGAGATCCATCAAATGGAAGGCCACTTTAAAATGGCAAAGTTTGAAATTGCTTTTGGAAAAATTTTTAAATTTGAGAAATTTTAATCTAGACAAGCTGCCTATAAGAATTAAGCCGCAAAAAAAAAATCTTTGTATTTTTCCTCCACCTTTTCTCAACCATCGAAGGTAATGTGTTTCCTAACTCTAACTCTTTTCAAGCAAGCTTTTGAACCCCCGCTTCCTTTCAAGCGTGTTTTTAAGCCCTCGCCTCCTTTTGAACACGCCTTTAACTCTTCTTCCTTTAGAGAGGGCCTTTGAGCCCTCGTCTCTTTTTAAGCGTGTCTTTAATTCTTTGCCTCTTTCAAGCACCCCTTTGAGCCATTGTCTCTTTTCAAACGTGCCTTTGAGCCCTCGCTTCCTTTCAAGCAATCTTTTGAGCTCTTGCCTATTTTTTAGCGTGTTTTTGAGTCCTCGCTTCTCTTCTAGCATTCCTTTGAGCCCTCACTTCTTTTTTATTACGCTTTCGAACCCTTAACCATTCAAGGTAGTGTTTTTCCTAACCCTATCCCCTTTCAAGCATGCCTTCAAACCCTCGACCATTTTATTGAGTGCGTCTTTGAGCTCTCATCTCCTTTTGAATATGCTTTTGAGCCTTTATTTTCCTTTCTCTTTTTACTTTGATAGGTCATTCATCATAATAAGATTATTTCTTATTTTACTTGGATAGGTCACCCGTTATAATGAGACTCTTTCTTTATATTTGTCCACCAAGTTAGGCCACCCATTACAATAAGATCACTTAAAAAAATCAATAAAAAAATAAAAAAAATAAAAGAAACAAAGAAAAAGGGAAGGATTTTCACAATTATTCTTTTTTATAAAACTTACTATACAAAGTTAAAAGAAAATAAATTTTCTAATGCCTTTATACCATAAGAATTGTAAAGAGAGGGCAATTGTTATAACCTAATCTTGGCCCATTGACTTTTTAATTTAATTTTACAGGGTTTAAAATGTAAAATTAAAATATTAGAGATTTATTTTGATGAAAAATGTGATTTGTCAGCTTGCAAAAAAACTAGGACTAAAATGTACTTTTGTCATTCTATCCTTATCTTCAAGATAATCCTTGTCTTCAAGATAATGATAGTTATCCGTTTTCAAATTTGATTCTTAATCAAATTCAAACTTTTAAAAAAAAGAATAAGTTTGATTGAAATATTATTTCTCACACGTGAAAGGACTCTGACACTAGAAATACAGACCTCAGTGTATACACTAAAGGGGGGAAAACAAATGCAAAAAGAATAATACTAGTTTTCTCAGCAACAACCACCTGCATCAATCTTCGTTCAAGAAGTTGGTAATAGCAGTCCAACAACAGGTAGGTATTTTGCCCCCTCCTTTTCACTTTTAATTACTCTCTTCCTATAACAAGGGTGCTCGAGTATCTCGCACACGCTTGCAAAGAAAAATATATACTAGCCAGGTTACAGGTCTAAACCAGTAATCAAACCGGCTTGGCTGGGTCTAGCCTAGCCTTCATAGCGGAGCTAGATCTAGCCCAAAAAGAAAAAAAAAAGTGTGGGCCGAGTCTGGGCTTTAAGCCCAGCCTGCCCAAATTATATTTGCTAAGGGTATGCTTGGCAAAACACACAATATACCTTGGTCATAATTTTTATGTCCATTCTAATTTGATATTTTACCAAACAAATCATTTTTCGATAACAAAAAATTTCAAAAATATTTGGAGGCCTTCATTGATTTACTTGTGGATCCCTCGCACTTTATTTTATCTTCGCTAGATATTTGTTCTTTTTTTTAATCGAGTGAATAATTTTTAAATGATCATTGCAATGTCCAGGTGTAACATTCACCACAAAAAAAAGGTTGTTTTGGTGTCAATGAGTTACATTTGATGAAAAGAGTTTCAATAAAGTGTTTTTTACCCTTCATCTTACCAAAAAAAAAGTTGTTCACAGTTAATAGATAATTTTTTAAAATTTAATTTTATATTTTAAGATAAATTTAAAATTTTTTTGAGTTGATATATTGGTTTATTAGTATCATAAAGATGTTCAGTAGGTGTTTTTATAATAAGACTGTCTAAAAAATAAATATTTGAGCATAAAATACCACGACTTAATTTTTTAACAACTTGACTTAACATCAAAAACTAGATGGTAAGATGATGTGTTGTATATCTTTATTTTTTTTTCAAAAAAGAAAATAGATGAAAGGCTGTTTGCATCTTTTTCCAATAAAAAAATGCCATAAGTGTGAGCTTAACCTTATAGACCTTATGGGTGACCTTTTTCCTTTGTGTTAAGCTTAAGCACTTAATCTTTGTTTATTAAAATTTTTATTTTTTAATTAAATTTTATTAAAATAAATTATTTAAGAATATATTAGAAATATAATTTTATTAAATATTATTCAATTTATATTTATTTTTTTGGTAATATAGTGTTTTTTTCATATAAATTTATCAAATGCTTTTTTTCATATAACCCTTCTAATTTGTCTTTTCTTTTCTTTTCTTTTCTTAAATTTTATTTGTTTATTTTTCTAAACAAGGTTTTTATTATCACATGATTACATAATAAATAGACTCCAAAAAGTTCCAATGTATTATTCTTATACAAAAACTTCATTGCATAATCATTAACATTATTTTTTTATGACAATTTTCTTTTATAATTCTTCTAATTTTTTACTTTAAAAAATAAATATTCTAATAAAAAACCTTCAAGAAAGGAAATCGCATTAATAGGATAAAGAGATTTAATTAAAGATATTTCTTCTTTATCCTTAATTCAAATATTTGAGCGTGTTTTGGATATTTATTCTAATGGCCATTTAATTTTTATTAAATAAACTATATTTCTAGAAAAATATTTCTTAAGAAAAATAGATTAATAAGAAAAGAAAAAAAGGATTATACTAGCAAAGTATTTTGTTTTGATAGAATTTAACGTATTATCTTTTTTTTAAAAAAAATATTTTAGCATATAATTAAATAAAAAAAAAAAGTAAAATAGCTCTTAGAAACACAAGGTCAATTATTTTCATCTAACGTCAATTTCTTAGCTTTACAGTTAGTTTTCTATTTATGTGGACATCTCATTCTAACATTTATTCACATATATAATTTTAGTTTTATTTGATTAAATGCAACCAACTTTTCAGTTCACGAGATGTGTTGATAATGTTTGTATTTTTTAATTGAAAAAAAAACTTTTAATTCAACCCGTGGCATAACACAAATTAAGTTTGCATATTGAGACATTGCTATTAATACTTGGTAAATAGCTAAATATATGGTAAATGGCTAAATATATGGCCGTGCTATGCCATAAACTAAGTTAAAAAATTTTCTAAGATAAAAAAAAAGATAACTTTTTTAAAGGAACAAGACAAATTTAAAACCCTAGTTATTAATTTGAATGGGTTTAATAATTTTAGTTAATTTAATAATATGATTATATATATAACCAATGACAATAAAAACACACAAGAAAATAACAATGACTAGATGGAAAAAAAAAAACACTTGCTAATGTTATAAAAAGGATACCTATAAATTTTTTATAAAGATCTTAATGATCTTATTTAATAATAAAGTAAAAATTAAATGAGAACAAGATACTTCGTAAATAAAAAAAAAAACTTAATTGTTAGCAAATCAAACACTGAAAAACAAGTTAAAAAAATAAAAAAAAAACTCGACTTAAGTCAATAAGCCAAATTCTCATCCCAATCAAGAGAAAAATATAACCTTGTATAAAAAAAATTGAATAAAATAATAGAGACAAACTTGAAAGTAAACTAAATGATGAAATGTGAAACTAAAAAAAATCAATAAAAAAATGAGTTAGCATTATTTAATTGAACTAACATGCAATATAAGATATAAAATTAGCATAACTCAGTAAAAAAAATCATCATGCCCAATAAATAATTAAAAACTAATATAATATATTTAATTTTTGAAAGGATGAGTGTAAAATTAGAGATAATGAGAGAAAAAAAAATAATAACCTACGAAAAGCTATATTATTAGTATTTTATTGACATACATCCCACCACATGGAATAACTTAATGTGTCATTCCCAATACCACCATGGAAGTCATATCAATGCCATCTGAAGATGTTGATCATTGCATGACCACTTTTAATTTATAAATATTATTTATATTTGTTAAAATATAAAATTATCTTTAATTAACTTGATTATAATTAAAAAGCTAGAATAAAATTACAAAAAAAACCTGCTAGTGCAAAATTTTTATTTCAAATGATAGTTTATGCCATTTAGCATGTTTTAAAAAGTAAAAATCTAAAAAAATCTCTTAGATGCTCATTTAAAATTTTATTTTTTTAAAAATAATTTAATTATTGAGTTGTGTTTAAAATATTAAAAAACCAATTTGTCTCTAACTATTCTAATAATGACTAATGGAGGTCGTTAAAAAAACAGCATTACCTCCATAACCAATATAATAGTATTTTCCTTGGAATGTCAAAATGATCATTACACGATCATGTAAATGGGGCTCATGGCTTTCGAAGTCGGAATCACCCTAAAGAAATGGCTCTAATAGTTGAATTTCTCAAAGGAAGGGTTCTTTCGTTTCTAGGACCGGTTCTTGTTACTGGCCTTTTTTACTATTTTTTCTAGTAAGGTTGCCTTTTTTGACCCAAAAAAAATCTATCAAACGAAACCTGAGAATTTTTTAAGCAAGTTTGAGTTTTATAATTTAAAGTCAATCTATTAACCCATCTAGATAATATTTTTTTATTTATTAATAAATTAACTAATTAAACTCATGTTTCTATAATCAATTCGATTTTTCCATCCAATCGCGTCAACTTCAAAAGAACAAGAGTGTTTGATGATAGATGATCGCCGATCCACATTGCAATCAGCTCGAGTGCATAGTAAAAGACATAGCACACTTAGTGTTTTTTATTAAAAAAGAAAGAAAGATTAGATGGTGTAAATAATGGAAATAGCAGGAAATTTGAGTCCATATATTTAATAATAGGAAAGACATTTTCAACTCCTGCGGCACGTCAATAGACGGATTTGGACACTAGCAGTCCAGAAAAAGTTAAGATCGTTTGAGGAATAACCCCGCGGTTAAACACCGCAGCCGCAGCCGATGCTCCGTATAAGCAGGGCGGTAGATCGGATGCGCCAAAGGTGAGGATCTAATTTGCTGTCGCTGTCTTTCACTCTAGTTAGAATTGGTCTTACTTGAAAATACTGTGCTGTTTACTCTTGTTTTTTTCTGAAGATTTTTTCACAAGTTGTTGCTTTCACCGGCGGAAGCACCCCTTCTTTTTTAAATGAAATCCCTATCTTTGATAAAATAAATAAATTAATTAAAATTACACAGAGGTCATTTTTAACTCTGTTTTTATTCTTGAAAAACAGTCAGGATCAAAATTATATAACATATTGCTTCCTCACAAAAAAATTATAAGTTTGCCACAAGTTTGAAAAAACCCTAGCAATAGCAACCCCCTTCTCTTCTACCCTAGTGGCCACCTCTTCTCTTTGTACCGCCGTCGCCGGGCGAAGATGCACGAGCCTTGCCCATCCTTTATACAGAGCAGCTATGAATAGTTTCTATGATTTCAATCAATGTGCACAAGCATTAAAATAAATTCTTCGAATCAATTTACACAACTCCTGGATTTTTTTCATTTTGATGGGTTTTGTTGATAAATTAAAATAGGATAATTAGGGCAATCAAGAGGAATTTTGAAGATACAACCTGAATTGCCCATCGAGCTTTACGTTGACTGCACCCTTTTCATCTCCATCCTCTGTACAGCAACCAAATCCATTCAAAATCTCAAAATCCTAAAAAAAATAATATATAATATTTTTTTTTAAAAAAAAAAAGAGAGTTGGAGAGAGATGAAGGTGATTTATTGGTGCTTTTCGAGATCCATCATTTTTTATAAATTATTTTTGTGAAAACCTCTCTTTAATTCTTAGATGGATCATCTATTATATGTTTGAGTTTCTGGATAAGAGAAATTTGATTATTTTTTATTTAAAAATTTATGTTAATCTATGATGTAAAGTGTATTTAAAAAAAATTAAAGTAAATAAATAATTAATTATAAGATTTTAAATATAATTTTTTCAAGGACAAAAATAATATGTTTTATATTGAGATTTATATGCTCACATGAGGTTGATTAAAATGGTTGGTTTTACAACCATTTAACCAACCATTTAATGATAATATTATTAAAAGAATAATTTAGATAATAAAAGATGTTGATTTTATAAATTTTAACTTTGAAATTATTATCTAATTTTTTTCTTTTAAATATACAAAATCAATAAGAGATTATTAAAATCATTTGCAGGATTTCACAAGTTAGCCCCTAACTAATTCCTTACTATTAAAACTTGCATTGTTGAATTTTTTTTATGAGTTTTTGATTGTATTGTTTGATTACACTTATGACTTTATTAGGGTTTTTATTTATCCAAAAAAAAAAGAAGTTTCATTAATTGAAATTGGGTAATTTTGAAGCTTATTGCATGACAATTACACATCATATAAGAGCAAAAAAGAAAAAAAACAGCTCCTAAAAAAGCAATTAGCAAAGTCTAAACCTAGACTCAAATTAAGTATACGCCTTAAACTATGCTAGGGAGACTGTTGCTTTTATACATCGCCTTCTCCATGCGTTATCATGATCTTCATATTCATGTCCTTCACTTGCAGGAATCGAGAACAACCACTTAGTTGAAATATCCTCTATATATCAAATGAGAGGAGGGGACAGAGAAATGTGGACCTCCAATTCTCCCTCCAGTAGAATACACAACATCCCCTCGACCACACCAAGCAATCCGATGAACTTATATTAATGGACGATGCAATGTCATGGTTTCTGCTAGGTTTTAAAAAATGTCAGAAGGAAAAAGTTAATGAGATGCTAGGATTTTTAAACAAAATTTAAGGCTAATGTAATTAAATTGATTGACTTTAATAAATTTTTAAGTTACACAAAAAATAACTATAATTTAATAATATTAAAAATTAAGTAAATCGAATAAATTTTCTAGATTCAATTTAATCTTTCAAAATCTTAACCTGTAAAATCTCAAACTTGAGTTTAATAAAAAAAGCTCAATTTTCAAGAAAAAAATAATGTTAGCTCGTGTTAATTTATTAAATATATGACTTCAGTCATTTGTGATAAGAAGCATAAAAAATGCCTCAAAACCTAATTTTTAATTAATCAAACTTGAGTTTAATAAAAAAAAACCTTCAAGAAAAAAAATGTGAGCTTATATTAACCTATTAAAATGTGACTTAAGTCATTTGACAAGAAGCACAAAAAATACCTCAAAATTAAATTTTTAATTAATCAAATGTTGAGAAAGAAATTGAAGAAAAAAAAATCAATTATGCAAAAGAATAAAAAAATAACAATTATAAACCAAAATTAAACTTGAGCTCACATGGGTCAACCCATCAAATTCACATGTTAGATTATGGGCTCGAGTAACCTTTTAGAAAAGAAAATAAAGAAAATCATGAAACCTTTTTTTTCAATTAAAAAAAATCATCATTAGCTTGTAAAACTCATGACCCAAGTCATTTGACTAAAAATACAATATATAAAAAAATCATGAAATTTAATTCTTTACTAATTAACCAGTAAAAGATATGAAATTTTTTTAAAAAAATTCAACCACACAAAAAGATCCACAGAATAAAGAATAATTAAGGCCATATAAAATGTGCGAGTTCACTCGGATTAACCTGTCAAATCCACAAGTCAGGTCATAAGATTGAGAAAGAAAATAAGTAAAAATAATAATGTTAACCCATGTTATCTTATAAAGCTCATGACTCGGGCTATTTGATGAGAAACACTAAACCTAAAAAAAATCATAAAGCTTAATTTTTAATACATCAATATGAAAGGATGGGATTAAAAGAAAATTAATTATACAAAAGGATCCAATAGAAAAAATTAAAATTAAAAGAATGAGAATCAAATTTGAAATAAATAAGAGGATGGATAATTTTGGATTAAAGGGTTAAGTTGAAAAGAAAAATTCATAAAATAAGTAAAAGAAGAAATTACCAAAAGAATGAGGATTGAATTAAAAAAATAACAAATTAAATATTTTTATTAAAGGATTAAATTAAAAACAATTCAAAGTTTATAAAAAAGGGAATTAAGAAATTAGAAAAATCAAGAATGAAATTAAAGAAACAAAAATTAATATATTTAGTTTGAAGGGCAAAATTGAAGAAAAATAAAAGGCCTACAAAAAAGCTAAGGACAAAAAATACAAATCAAAGAACAAGGACTGACACTCAAATACACCCAACTGAAAGGGCTACTATGAAATTTTAAATGGTCCGTGAGTTTCAAGGAAAAAAAGTAGAACATATGCCAAGAAACAACTAGGATACGTCATCTCTTAAGGAAAAAGATGCTGCACGGAATCCAGTCACGTGGTGAAAGGAAGTTTTTTATCATCGGAATCAGGCCCAAAACCTGAAATTAACCTGAAACCAAAAATCTTACCAAGCTCATATTTATTTTTTAGGTGTTTTTAAGGTAAAAAAAAACTTAATATTAATTCTTTTTATCATATGAAATCTTTTGACACTTAAATCGATCATTTTAGTTGCCTAAATCTTCTCCAACAACAACTTTCTCTCTTTAAACTGAAATCTAGCAACCCTCCTTTTTCTCTTCTCCACATAAAAAAGGATATAAAAGAAGAAAAGTTAAGTTTGGTACCAAGACGTATTTTTTAAAAATTATAGGTACCGGTTACCAAGTATTTTAAAAAAGTGAGGAAACTAAAATGATCTTTTCAAACAAATTACAAACTTGCAACCTATTTTATATGTTTTTTTTACTTTAGTCTTTTATCTTTTGATTTAACCTCCACCCCAAAAGAAATATGGAATTTGGCTCCAATTTGGAATCAAAATGGCTTAATTGTACTAAAAAAACGTTTGAGGATTCAATTCAAAATTTTTAAAAATTCAGTTTACAATCCACGATGAATTATGAAATACTGAACAATGAAAATAACAACAATATTTGACCCATAAGCTTTATTTTTTGTTAATAAAGTCTAGTTTTATCTTTAATATTAAGGTTACTTGTACTTTAAAATTGATAAGATTTTTTATCACTTTCTTCTATTCATCATTAAATTTATTAACTATGGCATCAAAACAAAAGCTATATATTCTTCCAATTTGTTATTAATTATGTTGTTATTGATTAGTGGAAATGTTAATATACATCATCGGTTATAATATTTAACATTTTTATTTGTAGAAATGTCGATAAATGTCAATAATATGTTGACTAGAAATAGTCATTAATCAAGAAAAAGATATTTGTCTTACATAAAAAGTGGTGTAAAGTCACCATTTGCTAGAAAAGATGGTGCATTGCATAAAAATATGTAGTTATATAAAGAATATATTAGCTGATCATAAAAATATTATTTGCATAAGATTATGTGTGATACCATGTTTTAACTCATTAAGACTAAGAAATATGTTCTTGCTAGAAGTAAGAATTTATTAGGTGTAGTTGACACGATTAAAAAATTAATGTCTTTTTTCAAGTGTAGGAGTATCGAAATAATAAATAACTTAGTAAGACCGGGATCAAATCATAAGGAGGTTAATTATATAAATTATAGATAACAATAATAATAATACAACAACAACAACAACAATAATAGAAAAAAAAAAGAAAAAGTTGATGAAAATTTTGAGATGAAAGATTAATGTAAGGCTTAAATAATGATAACAATAAATGTTAAGGTTAGAGGATCCACTAATAGTATGTCAAACAAGTATAATATAAACTCTTATTACTCAAATGGAAATCACATATAAAGGAGGTTTCAATCAGATTATAAATTGTGAACATGATTATATTAGTTATCTTATTCGAATAATGTTAATACTTGTAAATATTATCAGGTATTCATGCTTATAACTTATGTTAACAACAAATCAAGTTCCTTTCATAACTCAGGTGTCAATTATACATTATACTATGTGCTATAAAAGTATTAAGCATTTGTTGTACCAAGTGTTATACAACATAAATTTAGATTAGTCATTTAACAAGCAAAGTATTAAAGAGTGAACAGGATAACAAATACAAAACATGTTAGTATCAAACATTAAAGTCCATATTAAGTTTACACTATATTTATTCTTACACCATTAGTGTAATTTTTTCACCTTAACATAACAAACTTAACTAAATATAATGAAAGAAAGAAAAATAAATAAACAAAATAAGAACATAAATAAAATAAAAGTTAACTAAGTAAAGGAAAGGAAATGAAAAGCATAAACTTGATATTGATGAAAATAAAACTTAAGCATTACAAAAATACAAAGAGAGAAAGCAAAAGTATGATCTTGATTAGGAGACCAAGATGGCTAAATGCATGACACAAACCTTCTTTTACAACCCAAAATTGAAAACTATTGATTTGATGACTAATTAATGAGTAGGTGGTCAACTCTTGACTTGGTGACAATCCTTATCTTCTCTTATCTGCCCAAAACATCATTTATAATGTCAGAATTGAAACCACTTGAACATAAAAGTTACAGAAAATTATCTCAGCTTTCTAAAAAAAAAAAAAGAGGTCATTTGGATTCTAGAATTTTAGTTATAGGTCAAACACTAAACAGTGTTCGGGCTACAGGACAAATTCTGACTTTTTTATTTTTGCTAAAATTTGGACTTAAAATGACCTTATTAAATCTTAGGCTCCATATGAAATTTGTAGGTCTATGTCTTACATTTCCATCCATATAAAATAGACCTAAATCTTAGATTTATAACTCCAAATCTGATTTCATTACCGAACAATGTTCCAATTTGGACTACACCGACATCTTTTTTCTAAGTTTGGTCATCTCTTTGTCCTTCCAATTATAGTTCTTAAACTCATAAATCAATCCTTTTATTTATGTAATAGGTCTACATTTGAAATGAACATTTGCTATAAATTAAAGGTATTTTATATTATTAGATATGTTATTATAAAACATGCTTTAGTTAAGGAATTATTGATACTTCAAGTGCAAAATAATGATATAAAATCTTAATAAAAATACACTTTTAAATATTAATCAGTAGCCATTAGATTGAAGCTTAAACAAAAACAAAATGTTATCACTTCTAGCTATAGTGTTGTTGTTTGAGCAAATGAAACCATAACAACTAGGCATATGGGTTAAACAAAAAACAAATTATTATTATTATTATTATTATTTGGTTGAGAAACCTCTTTACCATCAATTATGACTTTTATTGTTTTGTTCACATGATTGTGATCCAACTCTAAGTAATTGGTATGGTTTCAAACTATGTTACACAATTACTATTTAAATTTATTATGATCTATCATCAAAAGATTTTTAAAGGTTAATCATTTCATTTGATATGGTCTAAAAAAATAACTATTCAATTGTAATGTATGTTTATACCACCTTTACAGGCCTTGACTAGTCTTTATACATATTCACATACACTAAAAAAAAATCTTTTCTTATAATAAAATTACAAAAACTCTTATTTTATTTATATGTTTTTGTTAATTTTTTAATTGTATCTCATGTTATTCAATTTTATCTAATTTCAACCTACTAAAAATGCTAATATGAATAATTAAAAGAAACGAAGTAAATAACTAACAAAAACAACAATAATAACTAGTCAAATAACTTTTGTTTCACTATAATTTATATACAAAGGTTTTTTTATAATGGAAAAAAAATACATAGATGTTGATCATGTATTTTTGTGCATTGAGAAAAATTTTAACAATGAACTAAAAATTGATTTGCGTTTTTAATAAAATTGATCGAGAATTATATGTATCAATAAATATAAAAATAAGTTGTTAAACTTAACTAAAGACCAAGTCAAGAGTTAAGAAATAGATGTAGATTAAGATATTTTATCTCATGTTATGAGAAGCTTTTAAAATATTTTCATTTAATTATATGTTGGAAGATTTTATTTTTTTTTTAGAAGAAAAGCACTAATTTAAATTTTATTGAAATAAAATTATTTTAGAGTATAATTGTTCGTTTTCTTATCATAAATGTTTTTTAATATAACTTTTGAAGGCATGTTGTTTGTTCCTAAAAACTAAAAGTAATCAGAATCAATATATAAAAGAAAACCTTTTAAAATCTAAAATAATGATTAGAAAGAAGACATCTCCTCAATTGAAAACTTCTTTATCTTATTAATACAAACCTTTTTTTGTGACAACTTTTCTACTAGAATAATTAATTTTTTATATAACAACTTATTAGAATCACAAAAGCAAGTTTTAGTAAAGAAAAAACTTGTGTTTAATATTCTTTATGCAAATGTATTAAAAAAAAAGGAATAATGTATAATGTGTTGCCTTATATATGAAAATTGTCCATTTCAGGTGGCAAGAAAGTTGATTTTAAACCCTTTTAACACAAAACTCACTTCCAACACTTTTCTAACCTGAAAACACAAGTAACATCCTAGATACATCAAT
This sequence comes from Populus ilicifolia, assembly GCA_015708895.1. NCBI lineage: Eukaryota > Viridiplantae > Streptophyta > Magnoliopsida > Malpighiales > Salicaceae > Populus > Populus ilicifolia. Next base: position 3,144,682 of record SRLM01000091.1, read on the forward strand.
AAAATTCGTTAATAACCTTAAATTAGTCTTTAATCTTCCTTGAAATGAAAAATTAACTCAATTAAAAAAATCTAGAGTTTTAATTTACCTTTTCCTTGTAGATGAAGGGTTAAAAAACAATAACGAAACTTTTCTTATTAAATGAAACTTATCAACAACACAAACAACGTTTTTGATGGTTGGATTGTAGCAAACCGGTACACTTCTTCTCTCCTCTCATGTTTTCTTACGACTTTCTCTCTCTTTTGTATTTTTCAAATTCAAGAATTAAAAAGTAAATAAAATAAGGTTTTGAATCATAACATAAAACTTCAAGAAACATGAACCAAAAATGAAAAAAAAAACCTTGGGGATTAAAATAAAAAAAATATATGCTCATGCAATGTGAAAGAAAGGTTGAATATTTTTTTAGTTTCAAATTCAATCCCTGAAGTTTCAATTATTTTGAATCAATCAAATTGAATTTTATTTTGTCTAATCCACCATTAAAACTTTTTATTGACATTACTGGAATCCCATATCAAGCCAGCCAAAATAAAACATTAAGGTTTAATTATACATCAATTTAATGTGAAAAGATAAAATTAAAAAAAAAATAATTACTAAAAAATTGAAATGAGAAAAGAAAAAAAGGAAAAGGGAAACACCATGGGTCACTGTTGCAATCCATAATCAATTGTGTCTTCCTCTTATATTGCGTTTCCATCTTTTGTCTTAATATTTATTTCATTTTGCATTGTCTCGTATGTTCTTGATTTCAAATATCATTCCATGATTTATTGAATGTCAATTTTACAAAACCGAACTATATACTATATTTGTTGTTAAAAATAATAATTAAATATGATATAAAAACAATTGATAGCCTTGTTTGTTATTTTAGAGAAAGTAAATGTAGAAATCAAGAAGAAAAGAAAGATGAATCGCTAGAGCTATGCCATCATCATACACTGCTAGAAAAGGAAGCCTCCACCTAAACTATTCCAAAGGCATTAAGGAAGACTCCCTTGGAAGCTTGGAGAAAATAGCAAGTGTCGTCATAGCGTGGTAGACTTCCTCATACGATGGTATATGTGTTATACAAGCTATAAAACATCATTTCTCTTATTAAATTTAGTCCTTGATTTGGCAAAAAAATAAGCTGAACATTTGTTTTAGTTTTTATTTTAGTCTCTAAAGTTTTAATAATCTTGAATAAATAAAATTAAATTTTATAATGAATTAATTTAATATTAGATTTTTGTTTTTTGACATTACAAGAACTTTGTATCAAGCTAACTAAAATAAATTATCAATGTCAATCTCAAATTAATTTAATATGAAAGGACTAAGTTAAAGAAAAAACTTGAGTGATTAAAAAAATCAAAGAATAATAATTAAAAAAAAAACTATGAGCAAGACTGCAATACAAATAGATTGTTTCTATGTGTAAAGGAAAATGACGATGAGTTTTAGCTTCTTTTTAATAATGAATTAATTTAATTAACAACAACAGCAATAACAAAATCGAACCCGGTTCACCTTGCTTGCGATATTGGGGTCCGGCTCTGATTTAATAAAAAACCGAAATTGACAAAAGTGTTATCGAGTGATCCTGGTCTCTTCCCCTTCTATCTTGAAAACCAAAGATTTATGATTACCAAAGCAACAAAATTGAAACTCGCTTAAAAATGGCCATAAAATCACAGTTAATTTCAGGATTAACCCTGCCATTGCCACACCCTCCTTCTACTTCTTCAAGCTCCAACAACAACAGCAACAGCAACACTATTTTGAGTCTGGTGAAGAGGAGGAATCTCAAGACATCGTTTTTCAATGGTGGAGGTACGTGCTTTATTTGTTGTTGTGCATGTGTTTATAGGTATCTGTTTTTTTAAAAAAAAAATTCTGGTCCCTTAATTTGATCCTTTTTTGGATATTTATGTCCTTTTTTCCATCTAAGTTTGCTCCTTTATAGTGTTGAATGTGAATTGAGAGGAGACCCAGATGCTATAATTCGCTGTTTTTTTTATGTTAATGGCCTTTTTCTTAGCGATATGAGTGAAGGATTTTTGGATTCTTTGTCTTGTGTGGATTTTCTTATGAAAAAAAAATATACAAGGATAGGCAATTGTTAGCTTTAGAGTAGTAATTGTGTGGAGCCCAATTGTATGTTTCTATAGTTGGTGTCTTTTTCGGGTGATAAATAAGGAGACCCTTTTGGATGAATTTGTAATATATACGGTGGAGTGCTGTGATTGTGAGGTGGAATTTGGTAGGGGCTGATTGTTTGAGGACCAATGAATTCAACTGAGTGTTACAAGTCACAAGAGTTGATGGGGTTGGCTGTATGGATGTTCTTGATTGTTTTGTTCGGTTGAATGTTGTTTGTGAGCTTTTGTTATTCTTAATTTGAGTAATTTGATGGAGATCTTTAACAAGTTTAATAATGGTATTGTCACAAGCATAACAGAGTATCTCTATATAAATGCCAGCAATCTGATTCAGAATACACATTTCTGTAGTTGGAACTGCACTTGCGCTTTTAAACACACATTGATCTATTTGCTGAATTTAATTTTGCTTGCAGTTGAAGCTCTAAAAATTACTAGGATCAAGACTGGTCTATCCACTCGGTCCCATTGTTATGGACAAGGTGGAGGTGCTCTTGGAACTCGTATGAACCTTTTTGATCGGTTTGCTAGAGTTGTGAAGGTGAGGTCCTGGATTGTTTACCTGCATTTATGGACTGATACTGTGGTGTTCGTTAATGACCACCATTGCTATAAATTATTACTTTTTCTACATTAACCAACATTGTTTAGCTTTCTTCTGTCACAGTCATATGCAAATGCAATTGTAAGTTCCTTTGAAGATCCTGAGAAAATCCTAGAGCAGACAGTACTTGAAATGAATGATGACCTAACAAAGATGCGTCAGGCCACAGCACAAGTAATTGATCTTGCATTTGTTTCCTTCTTTAGTTCCTATTGGTTCTCTCTTCCTTCTTCTCTTCATCTTTTCTCTTCTTCTTCCTCAATATATGAAGGTATAATATGTTAAGTATTTAACAGCGAAAAGGCAATAGCATTAATGAATATAAAATATCTAGGCTTCTCAATACCCTGCCTGTGTGGAATTTCTATATTCTTCCTCCTTTTCCTTTATGATGTTCTTCTTTTATATTTTCTCTAGGTTTTAGCTTCTCAAAAGCGTTTGGAAAATAAATATAATGCTGCTCAACAAGCTTCTGAAGAATGGTAACCATGGTTGGAGTTACTATTACAAACAAGGGAAAACTCAATTAGATTTGTTATTTTGACTGCATTCTTATCATATAAATGAACGTTATTTTGCACTGTGTAGGTACCGTAAGGCACAACTTGCTCTTCAAAAGGGAGAGGAAGACCTTGCACGTGAAGCTCTTAAGAGGCGTAAAACCTATGCTGTAAGTTCAATGTTCCTGAAAGAGACTGTGGTGTTTGAATTTGTCCATTTCTAGCTTCTGTTTTGCACCATGTACCTCTGCATTACAAAGCAATAACGATACTTGGACTGAAGGTCCAGGTATCAAACAAGGTTAATAATTCTAAATGCTACTGCATTGGCATTCAAGCCTTGTTGCACTGCTGTTGGAAAGAGATGGAGAAAGAGAGCGAGAAAAGGAAAAATCTTTTTTTCTTGAATTAACAGTCCATCAGAATTTGTGGGTTAATTTAGATGTAACCTCTCTGCTAGTTCCATCATGTGTTTTCATACTTTATGATCGTGTAATTTTGTTTATTTTATTACTGCTTTAATATATTGTGCTAGCAAAGAGTAATTCAATCTAGATGATGAGAACACATCGGTAACTAATATCTTCCATTTTCTTAATTTGTTATCAATTCATAAGTTTCTACTTTGAGCATCCCCAGTCTGTAAAGAACCAACGATAGATGATTTCTTATGAATGTTGTTACTTTGCTTGGCAGCTCTGTGTTCACAGCAGCTTCTGATAAATAATGCTTAATCTAGAAGAGCAAATATTTTATAGGGTTGTTCCTCAACTTCATGCCCTCTTATCAAGTACATTCTTTATCACCTTCAAAAAAAAAACTTAATTCCCCCATGTTTACTGAACACTGTTACTTAGAAAATAACAAATGTGGAAGTTGCTGTTATTTGTTGTTGAGAATTCAGGTGTGACTGTAAACAAAGAGTTGTTCAGATATTGCAAGCTGAATGTGGAAGTGTTGTCAAAATTACAAAGGAATCCTTGGGAAAGTTAATTGTTCTGCTTTCATTTTTGCAGGATAATGCTAATTCTTTCAAAGCACAACTTGATCAACAGAGAGGTGTTGTTGAAAATCTCATTTCTAATACACGGGTATGCATATTCTTATGATTCCTACATCATGCTTCTTGTGAAAATAACTTGTGTATTGTCATTGGTTTGGCCTGTCATAAACTGAACATTCTTAGGTAATGGTTCATCCTGTACTCATGAATTTATTTGAAGTATGGTACATAAACATTTGTGAGATATGGTAGAAAATAAATTTCCTGCCAGGAACAGAATGAACGTGTTCAATAAATGTCGAATTCCTAATTAGTTTTGGGTTGAATTCAGGAAGAGGCATAGATAGAAATAAGGTATTAACTTATTGTTTGTGATCAGTTGCATAGTAATAATTTGAGTTCTTAAATGGAAGTAATTTGGAGAGATATGGAGCCAATTTGTCTTCTCTTCATTCTTGTAACAATAAACCAAAGATAAACATTAAAGATGTTTGAGATTCTCCTGTTTTAGGATTTTGTTTGGTGTTGGAAGCTGACAAGTGACATTTTTTTAGAATCCTTTTGTTAAAGATTTTCAAATTTACTTGGCCATATTTCATGCTGCTTTTCCTTTCTAATTTTTGGTTTTAATCCTTTCAATAGGTATAATATGATATATTAATGACTTTGTGGTTGTTGCTTTTAATGAAATCGATTTTATGTGTAGCTTTTGGAGAGCAAGATACAGGAGGCAAAATCAAAGAAAGATACTCTGAAAGCACGTGCTCAGTCTGCAAAGTTGTCTCTACCCCCATTTCCCCTCTCTTAGCAGTTTTATTTCTTTCTGTTACCTTTCTAATGCTTGTTTTTTCTGTGCACTTCTGTGTTCCTGTAGAACTGCAACCAAAGTGAATGAAATGTTGGGAAATGTTAATACAAGTAATGCACTTTCAGCTTTTGAAAAAATGGAAGAGAAAGGTAAGGTGTTTGAAACTAATCTCTTCATTGAAATTCTGTTTGGTATGCATTTCCTGCCGTCCTTTCCTATCTTCTATCAAGATTTTGACAGTTTCAGATAATATACTATGGAAACAGAACATTATGACGTGTGATATATCTGTGGTTCTAGAATACACCTACATGTAGACAGCACACTGTATGCACACAACTGTTTTCCTTTATCTCCATATCAGTCTACCAAAAACTCAATCAAGCTACAGTCATTCTTTTCTCTCATTTTGTTTCAATGATTATGTCTCCAAATTGATTCTTTGTAACTGTGACCTGGATAGTTACCTAGGGTGTGGGTTTAACTTTTCCATTACTTTCCAGTCTATTGATGCTCATATAACGATGTCTATTGTTGATGTCAATTCGAATTCTTTCTGTTAGCTATTCGTGCAGTGTATTTAGTATCCACGGTATCACTTCTCTGTATCCTCCACTAACATGGCTGACCAAAAAATTTCAGCCGTGTTTCTCCCGCATCATCTGAAAGTTGCAGTCTCCCCCTTTCGAAAATGTTTTTTTCTCCCCTGAGCTATCAATTTGGATATTAAGAGCACCATGTTATTCACCAGTTCCTTAATTGAATAATCCATAGTACCTTCAGTTGGATGCTGTTTATGTTTATCCTTGATCAAATATGATTATTGTTCGCTAAAAATCATGCTTGCGGCAAGTCATCCGGATCCCTTGTTGATTGTCCTGGATTATGGCATAGTGTGGAATCTTGTTGACATCTAAAATCTTTTTTCTGTATGCTTCCCGCCCCCCTCTCCCTTTTTGATAGTATTGGCAATGGAATCAGAAGCAGAAGCTCTTGGCCAGTTAACTACAAACGTGCTTGATGGAAAGGTATTTATTTTTCTCCTTCAACTATTTTTTATACTTGCGCCTTCTATAATTTTTAAGAATGTTCTTGAGCTAAACTGTTCTCTGTCCAATTCTCCCTTTATAAATTGTTGGAAGCATCCATGTTTGCTTTTGTTGACCTTTACATTCTTATTGTGCAATGAGTTGGCAACTTTTTATTTATGTATTTATTAATTTTGAATTGTTAATAAAAGTATGCTAAACACAAAGACATATAGGCATGGCCTGACTTCCATAACTGATTGGCTAAAACTATCTGGTGGGAACAACTTCCATAACTGATTGTCTAAAACTATCTGGTGGGGACACTGGACTCAAGATATTGTTTATGTACTCGTATGATCATAGATGATGGAGAGTAGCCCAAACCATTGAGAGATTAGGCTTTAATTTATGTTTTGGTTTAATTTATTTGAACTTTTAGTTAAGGTTTATTAATTAAGGCTTTATTTATTGATCTTGATTTAATTATTGATGGATATTTTACTTAGTGGGCTATAAGCCCAATTGCTTGTTTCTAGTTAGGGTTTAAATATTTATATCCTACTTTTCTAAATGTTAGACGATTATTGATGAATTGAATAAAATTTGCAAAGTTGCAGACTTTTCCAACCCCCCTTCTTTCTCTTCTTCAGCTTTTGCTTCTTATTCTTTGGTTTTTTCTTAGCTTCTTGTTTTCTCTCTTCTTAGCTTTTTACTTCATCTGCAATCTCTTTTGTCCCACATTAACTTTGGTATCAGTGCATAGGCTTTTAATTGTTCTTACAGTTAATTGATCTTTTAGGACTTGTGAAAATCCTCAAAATTCAACACAGTTCCTAAACCCTAAAAATTATGTAGAATCATCATCAACCAGTTGATCTAGACTTGAAAGAAAAAAAAATCCTTTAATCTTTTTGCTTACAGCTGGGAGGAAAAAAAAACTACTGTTCATCTTCAAATCTCTTTTGTCCCGCATCACTAGTACATGCACACATTTGTACAATTGTGAGATTGATTTCAACCATGCCAAACCACACAAATATGCAGTTAGGCCCTATTTAAAAGTCTGTAAATTTTGCAAATTTAATGAACTTCAAATTCATTTTCTCTATTCATATTTCAGAGCTAACATTAGTTATATAGAAATGAATTCGATTGTGATTAACATGATTGAGAAGCTGTGCTAACATGGTAAGGAAAGGCCTGGTTCTAATCCCGGGGGGGGGGGGGGNGGGGGGGGGGGGCTGTTCTTGAGTCCCTTTCCATGAACTTCTTTGGCCCTTGATGGGCCGAACATCTGTTGGAATAGAATTTGGCATAGACGTTTTACCCCTGAAAGCTGAAATGTGTGATGGATCTGACTTCAAGTGGAGTCCTTCAAATGGGTCTTGAAGAAGAAATTCTCATTCAGTACATAAATACGATGAATGATGTATAAAGGGTAGCTATTAACGTGGGCTGTTGGGAATAACACAGATAAGTTCTGGATTAGGGTATTTGAAAAGTGAAGGAGTTTTAACCTTTTGCCTTTACTATGGCAACATATTTCTGAAACTTTCTATTGAACTATATATTTCTGCATGATTTTTACTCCAATTCCTGCTTAAAACCAACTGCTGATCATCCCAATCTTATTACCATATGAAATAGCACTTTTAACTTCACATTTGATGGTTTCTTTCCAGAAAGGAGATTTCTTTGTGATCCTTACCATTCTTTTATGTCCGTTGTGTATGCAGTTTGCATTGCTTGAAGGATCATCAGTTGATGACGACCTTGAGAATCTGAAGAAGGAACTTGCTGGTAGCTCAAAGGTTTGCCTCACACAACTTGCTAGTATATGAGAAAAAAGGTGCCCTGTGATTTTCTTGTCATATATAGCTCAACTCAACAAGGGCTAAATAATTACTGTCATAGTCTGTTTGATTACTTGTAAAAAATCTTATCCTGGTATTCGAATCATGGATGGTGACCATGGAACCAGGATGAGAAATTATGAAATCTACATGATTTGGATGGAAATAATCATTGTGACTTTTCTTCTTGTAAAATTTGTGTAACTTCCATTCCTTTTTCTTTGACTACTATTTCTTTGATCCTCTGAAACAGAAAGGAGAACTTCCACCTGGAAGAACAGTTGTCACCAACCCAAACAATCCATTCCGAGATCCTGACATCGAGATGGAGCTCAATGAGTTGAGGCAAAAGAGAAATAACTTTTGAAGCATTTAATACTTCCATGGGCGAACACCCAATTCGTACTTGCCAGTATAGTATTGGATTAGGTCTTTGCTTTGCGAGCAAAATACTCTGTAAAGGCCAAATAGATGATCGCTGTATAGTTGAGCCGAATTAAAACAGAACAAGTTTTGTTGAATTGGCTTGATGTTACACACCATTGTCACGTTGCAATTATAATCTATATTGCATGTGTGCGTGACGGCAAATTGACTTGCATTTAAAATGATAACTGGTAGCAGATTTGACCAATTAAAGATGGCGTTTTTTTTTATAGGGCTTCAGATGCCACCTTTGCCGCAGTGTGAAGTGTGAAGTGTGAAATGTGACCATCGAGCCAATTGTTCACTTGTCACAGCCAGCACGAACGATGAAGGCTGCTTCTTCGCAGGTGTAGACAACAGTAATGCAACGGATGATTTTGGCTGTGCCCTAAAATGAGAATTCTTTAAACATTCTATTGCACTTCTTACATGGGTAATATGCTTGACTAGGTGCGAGCAGGCAGGCTTCCGAAACAGGAAAAAATATAACATGACACATTCATGCTAGAGCATGCAGATAAAAGCCGATCCCAACACGTGAAACCATGCAAGTGTAATTTATAGGAATGAAACTGATAGAAATACAAAGTTCATGACTGAAATAAAAAATAAAAAATAAAAACTTAAATGATCTTAAAATGGGAAAAACTAGCTATAAATTGTGGGGTGACTACGTTAATGTGAGAGGACGGAACAATGATGCTACCCTTAATCCCCATTCTATTACTTTATACTGTAAGTGAGTAGGTAATTCAACACCGGGTTTGTTACCCGGAAGCCCTAGCAACCCAAGCAAAAAAAAATCGCAAGAGTTTCTTTTTATATGTAAAAAAAGGAGCTAGCTTTTGCATCCCATTGTTGTTTTCGGTTTCCGAAAGATATTGGATTTACTTGGTTCATTTTTGCCTCAACCGGTCTAATTTAATTAGTCTTGGATTTTTAAAATAGAAACTAGGGTTTTTATGGGTTTTTTCCCGGTTTAGTATTTTTAATTATTTGTTCTTAGTTCTATTAGTTGATGATTTTTTTCTCACCCCTATCACCCACCTTTATATTTCCACCAGCCAAAAATAAGCACTCAAAAGCTCCAGGTAGAGAAACTCCCGTATACAAAGACGACTTGCTTGAGCAATTGTGAGTGCATTTTCGACCATAAATTTTGAAAAAAGGAGCCATCTCTTAATCATTTATGTCGTCTTAGTTTCTATTTTAAGCTAGCATTTGCGTAGTGTGCAGGCAACACGGGTGTTGCCGGAGGAATGTGCAAGAGCCAATCATTAGACACTCTCCAGTTTATGAGATGGCAGAAAACAGCATGGGTTGTTGGCTTGCATCAGGACCCAGCGTCAGAGTCCCTGGTCACTAGTTTTATTCATGACGGAGGGACTTGTGGATTTCTTTAATGGTTTTATGTACAACAAACAACGCTGTGAAGCCAAGCTCCGAGTCATCAAATCACCGTGTCAGCCCGTCAGGTTAGATCAAGATTTCATAACTAAACTTGACTCGCACATACTTTAACAAAACAGTGAACGCAGGAAAGCAAAATGAAATCACATTCTCGCATTTATAGCAAAATGCAATAGCCAATTCTATCTTTGTTGCTGTTGTTGATTATCATTTCCTGGGATTACAAAACCAAAAGCGAAGAAAGCAAACACAAATATTATATCCTTGTTTCCATGCAGGTAAACCCAACAACAAAATGGACCTCTACAAAATTTTGATCAGGCATCACTTGTCAAGAAGCAAAACATGGACCTCAATTTTCTCCCAGCCAGGCTCACCCCCCAGAAATTCCAGGAGCTCGCTTCCAGGGTGAACTTTGACTTCCTCTTGCTACGTCTCACAATTTCAGTAAAAAAACCAAAACTTTCCTACTCGCCTTTTTCATGTTGGTAACCTGATGCCTTTCCAGTTCTGCCAATTAGATATGGCTCCAGCATAGAATTATCACCGTGCATGTCAAGACCATGATAAGATCGAGTTGCAAAATATTCTGCCCCGGATCGCACTGTGCCCTTGGTGAGCGAATTAGAACTTCTGTCCTGCAATTTTAGAGCCTTCTCGGTTGCATTTGCCAAAGCTAGAACTCCTTCATTTTCTTCTTCTTTTTTCTCTGTTTGTGCAACAATTCAAATATGTTGTTAAATCACTATAGCATGTAAGATGTGGAATGAATGCATAAATGGAATTCTCAAGAAAGTTTAGGTAAGTTTACAATAAGTTCAACATCTCAAAGCAAATCATGGTCCATAATTTGATAAAAGAGAACCCAAGACTCACAAATATGAGAAAATAATAGATGATGAATCACCAATTCATCTAGTGCATTTTTTCACTTTGCTTTCCATCACTACACCACCATTAATAATGATGAACATTTACTATTTCATCGAGAAAAGAAAAACTAATGCTGAAACAATGAAGAGTAATAAATTCCAGCATGCTTTTCATTCATGACAATGTAGAAAACGAGGATAGAATTATGGTATTATCCCCATGGCCTACTCCCTTTTCTATCATTAACAGAAGTAAACAACAACAGCTTAGACAATCATTCACTATTTCCAGGTTTTATCATTCAAAGGTACAACTTCAATAAATCCACATGCAACAGAGAAACTGGAAGCAGGTAAAACTACCTTGCAAATCAAAATCTTCAACATATCTGCCTTGCACAAAAGAAAACCGTGCTTCTTCAGAGTAACTCTTCACTTCCACTGGAGATGAAGTAATCAAATCCCTGAATTCCATCACATATGCTCCTGTCCATTCACTTCCTCTGCAAAATGCAATTCTGATAAATGAGGATTTGGAAGTGAATGAATACCAAGAATTCCTGGGATGATGAATTCTATATGTAAACATAAATTTTGGAATGCAATTAATCTCTCCAAATCCCCTCCATCTACCTTACAATGCCAACTCAAAAGTCAAATCACGGTCTATATGTGCTCTGATGTGGCATCGCTCTGTTTTTAAGGGGGGAGAGAATAAAATGGAAGAGATAGAGGTTTATTGCAGTGAAGAGGATTAACGAACTGCTGGACCTATTGCCGGACCTATTGCCGCTGCTTTTGTAAGTGTGATGGATAACCTGCTTAGCCTACTCTTCTAGGTAGATGGCAGAAGCACCTGCTATTAGACTATCCCTTGGGTTTCAAAGGAGGAAAAAAAATTGGAACCACATAACCTATTAATAATTAGGCAGAACAGAACAAAAGGAAAAGAGGAGATCGATGAGATTTACAAAATCGAAGTTGGATTAAGCATTTTGCTAGGAAGTCAATTTTTTGCTTGCAGGTGTAACAAATTCAAACCTGTTGAAAGCTAGCATGGCCTCAAATGGAGTAATAACTGGAGCATAGAACTCTTTGCTATCCAATAGAGCAGTTTGGGCACAGGAGACATAGATAAAAACATCACACTGCCACAAACAGAATATTGTCATTATGCAACTCAAGATTCTAACATCCATAACTAAAAGTAGACAATCTTCAGAGTCAGATAATTGGGTTTACTTCAGGGAAGTTGGCAAGCTTTGCAGGATTTGGCCTTCCCATGACAAGAGTATAGACCTTTTTCCCAGCACCAGTGATCAGGTCTTTCATCTGATGGATCATATTGAGGTAACCAGCTGCACCAAATGGAAGCACATTGGACAATTGATTGTCTATACTACTTTAAGAATAGAACACTAGTAATACATTATCTATAAGCATACAGCATGTATTAGTCCCAAGAAGTAAGACGAAGAAACTTTGTAATATTCCAGATATCATGTAAAAAATGGTCTTGTTGTCTTAAAGCAAAGCTAAAATGAACAGATCTTATTAATTATGATGTTCATTCTCCTAGGAATATTAGAATTCAAAGGAATAACCATATACAAGCAGGATATCCCATAGTCATTCAAAGTCAAACCCAGGAAAAATTTCCAGATTCTGGTAAGATTTCCCATCAATGGGTGTTTATTATTCTAAGACAAACTCTGGGAACTAATGTCAACGAAAGACCAATAGATAAGAACTAGAATGGTGAAAAAAGTGCAGATCACCAGAGTTTGACTACATGCACATCTAAGTGTGGTGTATGTATATATACATATACACGTTGCACATATGCACACAGAGGCATAAAAGGGGATAAAATTAAGAATCCAGTTCTGAGCAGGTAAAAGAAAGGTCTTGAAAGAAGAGTGCAGAACATGAACATGCTCAGGATTCAGGAACAAATGGGTGTGCATTTCAAAACTGCACAGGAGCCAGAGTTCCAGACTGGTATAAAATTGAAAGTTAAATAGTAACATAACGAAATTCTGGAAAGATGACCCTGGAATGCAAAACCACAGATGTAACTATCAATATGAAATTAGATAAAATCACCAGAAATGACATACCTACTCCGAGAGTTCCCACCAAAATCCCAACAATGTTAGCATCTTTTGCCTTCTCCACTAGGTAATATCTGCATGTAATATCACTAACACAATGAATTAAGCAACAGAGCTACATGACATGAATACATAAAATAAGGAGGAAAAAGTTCAGAGAAGAAGACAAAGGGAGAACAAAACTTTTATCTCATAAATAATACCTACGCTTCAGAATCCTTCTCTGTTGACATAAATCTGTTCCCAAGAAATTTCCATTGGCATCATATCTGACTAAAACCACCGCCACCAAATCAAATTCAGCATTTGTTTAAGAAGATAAAAGAAAAGAAATACAGATGGCGTATTTTAATATTGAATAGTACCCAGATATGCAGATGCTTAACTGAAAATGTTTCACATTCTGAACAATTAAGAAAATAATTTTAAAGCAATCAAATCAAAATATTTTGAGGTTCTCATAACCATAATAGCAAATAAGCTCAATGAGAAAAATAGATGCATAAGCATAGCTTGAATTTAAAAGGAAAAACACCATATCAATATTATGAGAAGATAAACAGGAATGGAGCTAACATGGCTTATAAATAAAGGCAGTTAAGCAACCAGAAACTGAAAATTTTCTAGGTTGCCGGGAAGAATTGTAAACACAAAACATACACACAGAAGCACAGTAATACAAACAAGAATATCTCCACCACCATCAGAATTCAGACACCTGAATTATGGTAAAGCAACAAATGCAAGTTATTCATTAAGCAAACACACATATGTGAATATCCAAAAAACAATTCACAGCAAATTTAATGCAAACATGGCAACAAACTTACCTATTTCGCATCCATTGAATGTGAGGACAACATTTGCAAATGCTGAATTGTCTGAACCAATCCATAAAAGCAAGTAGTCCTCCATTTTTTGTCCACTAGGTAATTCCCAGCTCAAGCCTCCAATGGTGTGTCTAGAACAAGCTGCCACACCAAGTTCATCACTAACCTCACCATCACCTACTGACCTGGGAAGCCCACCAGAATCTTTATGGCAATCGGGAGGATTTATTAATGGACACATAACTTCCGCAAAATGAAATGCAGTCTTGGTTTTGGACCCAGATAGTGTGGATGCTGCTGCTACCAGTTCCTCTCTGATATATGGAATTGCATGTGCATATTCCAGTCCAAAAAGCACCTATATCCAAAAATAAGTAATTGCGCAATTGTGCTTGCTGGCAGTAAGCTATGCCAGAACAATCAATTCTTTAAACTTCAAAACACGCATTTATCATAAGATCCTATCATCCAATGTCATAATTGCCATGAATATACAAAGCAACATTATGTTGTACCAACGAAAGTCTTTGTTACATGGATAGTATATCTCAAATAAAGGTGTGTTTTATACCTTCAGAATTATAACACCTACAAATTATTAGCAGACGAGAAAATCAGTAACTCCATGTTTGGTTTTTTTTTTTCTTTTAGGCTCAAGGGTAAGCAATGCCTGATATAGCTACAGGCACACACTAGCCAGCTAGTAGAGTTAGTAAGGGATTCTACCAACAAGACTCAATCAATCTCCTTCACTGCAGATGGAGAAATTTACAAGCAAAAAGGAATTTAAAGCACCAACTCAACTTGATTATCACAATTTTGACCTTAACAGCTACAGAGAAGCCACTAAGATTTTCTAGACTGTGATGGACAAGCAAGCAAATTATGAACTACCCTACATGCTCATCATAAGTTCAACTACAACTACATTGCTCAAATCACGATAAAGTAGTACCACATTGCCATATGGATCGCTTTAAAAAATTCGTACATTGCAACATTATATCATACCAGAAAGGGCTTGCTGTTATTTGAGGCATAATTCGATAAACTTGCAGCACAACTTGATACATCAATCATAGCTTTTCCAAAAACAAAGAAAGCCGGAAGGGTCGATGTCCTGCCAAAATCAAACACTCAAAAACATTAAAAAAAGAAGAAGAAGAAGAAGAAGAACAAACAAGCTGAAATGTAAGAAATGAAGATAAAAAGTAGTACTCACGGGCTAAGGCAAGTGTGTCCGTAATGAATAACACAATCAGCATTGATACGTGAAGCTCCTACTTCATCAACACAACAACTTCCATACGTTGAATCCGCCATTACAAACAAACTAACCCCAATTTGTTCTTTCAGTTTCCCAATTTCCTCCCTCAAAACTCTCACCACTTTAGTACAATCCTTCAGTAACTCATCTGGAAACTATTTTTTAAAATAATAATATATAATTAGCAGAGAAAAAGAAAGGTTTTAGCCATGTAATTAATTATTATTAATTACCTGTAAAGCGACTCTGTTGAAGTTTCTGCTGTGAATGAAATCCACTGTCCGGTCAATTTCGTAAATCTCCATCAAATCCATGCCTAAACTTGAAGTACAGAGCCTTCTCTTTCTGCTGTCTGCACTGGAGAAGGAGGAGGACTGGAAGAAGCGTGCGCAAACATTAAACAAACAGACTTTAACACTAACTTGGATAGGAGTGTAAGAAAAATAATGGCCCTAATGGGCCGGGAAATCCGGCCCATTGAAGTTAAACCGCCTTAATCGCCAAAATAAAAGAGCCCAAAGCATATAGGTACGGTTTTTTTTTATCCTCTCTAATTGCTCTATTCTATCTTCAGAGAGAAGGAAAAGACAAAGGTAAATACAACAGTGACAAAAATCGCCGGAAAGTTCTACGGCTTTCAAAATCACCGGTGAGTTCTACGGACTTAAATTGAGCTTTTTCGGTTGCAAAAAATCGATTGAATTGGAGATTCTCAATTTCTATTGTTTATACTCTCTGTTATTATTTGTCGTTGATATATATTTTGAAGTTTTTATTGGGAAAGGTCATTTTTGCAGTCTCTCTCCCTCTCTCTTTTAAAAAAAGAAATTTGTTTTTCCTGTTGCGGAAATAGAATTAAAATATGTTCGTTAGTAATCTTTCAGGGTAAAATTTAGGTTCTTAGAAAGAATACTGAACTGTATCTTAATGCATGCGGGTAACTGTATACGCCGCCGCAGCACGGTTATTGTGTTTGTCTTCACCGGATTCTTGCTCGTAACTTGTTGTGGTGATAATATCCTGACTTTTCTGCAACCAAATGCAAGGACATGTGATCATAATTTGAGTCCTTTTTGAAAAAAGACTGTAACAAATGGAAGATGGATGGTGCTGGTTCTTCTATGAAGTCTTTGAAATTTTATCAATTGAAGCTACGCTTTAGTGACGCTTCAAGTTTGACATTTTAGGTTTTTTTTTTTTTGGGAGATTTAATGCATCCCCAAAGAGAGAATTGAAAGATTGGTCTAGATGGCGAGCTGCATTCAGACAAATGTTCACCGTCCTTCTCTCTTTATTCCAAAAGTTTCGCAATCAAGGTGTCAAAATGATGCACCGTTGTGTGTTTTACCATTGCCCCGTGTTAATGGTTCTTCTATGAAGTCTTTGAAATATCCTCCAAATGGTTTGATGCAACAACAATTTGCCACTTTATTGAAGCACCAAAAAATTGAGCCTGTGGTGAAGTACCGGAATGGCTCAGCTGTTTGCTTGCTTGGTGGTGAAGATAAGTCCGAAAAAAACAACCAGGTACCAGGCCTCTTATTTAAGTTTTTGTTTGTTGTGCGTGGTTGCTTACATATTTTTCTCAGTGATATTTCTGAGATTTTAATTTTGTAGTAGGTGTGTTATGCTTTCCAAAGGGATCCCTGACATGGTTGTTCTTAACCATATAATAATCTGATTGAATGCTGTAGGATATTGATGGTTACACGGTGCCCTTTTTTAGTGTGTGTGATAGTGAAGGGCATTAAACCAATGCGTGAGTGTCTGCTTCTTCTGCTAACCTTGGGCAAAATATTCTTCTTTTCTCACTTTTCTTCCTTGTCATCTATGTGACTTCTTTTCCTGCTGTTTGCATGAGTGGAATCTTATTTATATGCTTGTTTGTTTGTTTGTTTGTTCTATAAATTTATGCGATAGTGAAGGGCATAAACCGGATGCTGTATTTGGGCCTTGAAAATTGTTTTGTATGAGGGAGGGAGGATTTTGATGTCTATGAGAGTACTGTACTTGTGAGTCATTTCTGTAAGCTTTGGTCATGATTAAGGAACACTGTATATGTTTGACTGAACTTCTTAATTGTAGGGACTTGCGTGGAATCCACTTGAAAAAGCTATGGGAAGTTTCAAGGGACAATCAATAGAAGATATGCTACGCCAGCAGATTGAAAAACAAGAATTTTATGATGGAGGCAGCGAAAAAAATCCACCAAGTGGTGGTGGGGGTGGGGGTCGGGGTGGGGGTGGGGGTGGAGAATCTGAGGATGAAGGTCTTGTTGGAATCATTGATGAAACCATGCAAGTGATATTAGCTACTATTGGCTTTATCTTTCTGGTAATAATATCATTCTTTTCCTCTGCTTTGGTGCATATGGTCGCTTAAGACACTTTTTTTTTTCAACTCAATGTTTCAATTTGCAAGTTTTTGAGCATATTTATCTCTTATGGAATAGAGAGTTTCCATAGAAGGTTCTTGAAATAGACTAACATCATTTCAGTTAGTTACTAGCCCAAAACTGAACTAATAGTATGTATTTACTAGCTACTGATTCTCGGCTGTTTGCTGCTTTTGTGTGTGTCTATGTAAAACAAAAGTGATTGGCAGAAGTGGTATTTCTAATGCAGCGAGGAATGAAGGTTTTTCTAACTGGAAAACCTTCATTCTTTGTTTCTAAATGATCACTGAAAATCTCTCCCCCTTGAAAATGCAACCTGGTCTCTTTTTGTTTTTATTGGAATAAATTTTTATTTTATTTTTAATTCTACAAGTATTTGCTTCTGTTGGCTAGTGCATGCAGCTATGTTTTTTTATTTTACTCTTGGAAACCACAGCCATATGATAAATCTCTATTCCTTCGAAGTTTTTCATGTTTTATATTACAATGTCTCACCTGAAATGGTTTGAAGCATGGTCGCTTCAGTTGTCTAGTAGAAATACTTGTGTTACACCGCAATTAACTTTTTTAGCCCAATTACTGCAGTATGTCTACATTATCAGTGGCGAGGAGCTGACTCGACTAGGGAAAGATTATCTCAAGTTTCTCTTCGGAAAAGGCAAAAGTGTTCGTTTGAAGAGAGCCATGAACAAGTGGAAAAGATTCTTCCAGTCGTGGAATGCGATGAAGGAAGAAGATCCATTTTGGTTGGAAAAGGAGATTATCAACACCCGGACATGGTTTGACAGCCCAGAAAAATACAAGGAGATCTTCAGGTCTGTTTGATCCTCTAATGGCAAGTGTAATCTAAGCCCTGCTGGTATCAATGGTCCGTACTTGGCATTATTGGTTCTACATTGGAGCTAGCAAGACGTTACAGATCCCATGACGTATAAGGCCATTGATGTTAGCCACAAAGGGATTGTGGGTTGGTAGCTTTTAGTTTTGTATAAGATTTGAAATATGAGATCAGGGGAACACTTAATTACTGGAACTGTAATTGATTTTGAATGAAGCGAAGACTTTGTAGTCCTTGAGTTGCAGCGTGACCTTTCCTTTGATAATAGTGAAAGATATATTGTCTCCTAATGACAGCCAACTGAGGTTCGGCATGTCTTCAGCAGCAAAATGGAGGTAGACGTTCTTTATCCCAAATCCAACCCTTCCCCTTCAATATACTGCTATTTGCTAACAACTCACCCCAATACTAATGTTGAAACATTATTATACATTATTATATTATGATAAATATAACTAAATATACTAACAGTGTGTTCTCAACCGTATCAAACACTGTTCAAGCACTCACATAGAACTATGGAATGGAGGAGTGCTATTATAATTTATTTTTTTCACTTTGGTCCCTTAATTATTATTTTTCATATCCTTATGTTGTAAAATTATCACCCAATTGCATCAATTTTATTGGCTAAAAACAAAATTGAAAGACTGGAAATCAACTTAGAAAAGGGAAAATAAATTGTGTTTAAAGCTAGTGTAAAAATTATATTTATAATTTATAAAATTAGATTGTTTTGGTCCCTTATGCTTCTAGATTCAATTTTGATACATAACCTCATTTTTGTCGTTTTTAAGTTCTTGATTTTTTTAAAAAGAGAAATTTTCACCATATTTTGGTATAAGAAGAGAAAGCCATCATTTTTACATATTTCAGCAATCAAATTAGTGGATATTTGTGTTCATAGGTTTTATTTAATAAAAAAAATGGAGTGGTGGTTATCTTAAACCTCGTATTACCTAAAAAAATAGATCAAGGTCAAGAAAAAAAAAACTAACTCAATTTGATTTCATGTTTGAAGTTTTTTAGATCAATAAATTGGTTTCTAGGTGTTGTGATATTGTTTATAAGGTGTTTTATAGTTAAAATGGGCTGCAAAAAAAGATTTTTAGCCAAAAATATCTCTACCTTAATTTTTCGACAACTATTATGGTAGTCGGATTCTAGGCAAATAAACGACATGTCAGCTGATTTATTTATTTTATATAAAAGTCATTTACCCTTTAAAAATATTAAAAAATATATAAGACCTTTGCTGCGAGCTCGAGCCATCGAGCCCAAGCTCTTAGGTTTTTTTTTTCATATATCCAAATACACTGGGCTATTAAACTGTGCACCTAAGTTTTATGGATTTTGTTTTTGTAATTCATTTTAGTTTATATTTAGGTGCAACATAAATTTTTTTAAAAAATATATTAGATTTCTTGTTGAGCCTTTGTCATGAATTGATGATTTGACGGATTATAACACAACATGTAGGACTTTCTTTAAGGAATTCCCCCCTAAGTTTAGAAAAATAAAATTTAACCATTTGTTATCATTGATTTTGTTTATCAACTTCAAATAAATATAAAATCAATTTCATTGTTTTTTTTATCATTTACCTTAAAAACATCATGTCCAATCAGGATCATATTTTGATCTAGGTTTAAAATTTTGTTTGTTGATTAAAGCTAATTGAGATCAATATAATATGATATATTTTTTAAGTTTTAACTTAATTTTTTTTCATAAATCTTTTATATGTTTCTAGATTTAATATCATTTGTGGTCAAATTAAGATCCAATAAGGATCCAACCGATAAGAAAATAAGGAAAGGAAAAAAAAAGATAAATTATCTAGTTAGATTAACTCATTATTGTCATGTCTATTACCCGAGTTGTAAATTTCATGTGTTAACTTGGATTAATATAATTTATTTTTATTTTTTTCATTTCATTCCCTCAATTTTTTGTCTAGTTTAATCCTTTATTAATTCTTGGTTTTCATGTTTGAGCTGGAATTGAACAAGACTATAATGACATGAGTTTTTTTTAAAGAAAAGATGATTACCATTTTAGTTGGATAATTAGTTTGTTATTTGCTCATTTGGTCGAACAAGTCATACTAACTCTTTTTTTTATTTTATTAGTGTTTATGGTGGTCAATTAATTTATTTTGATACACTAATTAAGTTTTTAATTATTATTTTAAATATTTCATTATATATAAGCAAAAATAACATAATTTATATTTTTTTAGTGTAATTATATATTTTTATTTGACTCATAACAAAACGTTAACCTGAAATCTAATAATATACTACAACTCCTCAACATTTCATGCTAGCAGTGAAATAATATACTACAACTTCTCAACACTACAATCCTTAAAAATAAAAATAAAAATTATGAGTTTGTTTTGCTGGTTGGGGTAGTTTTTTTGTAAATTTTATTTTTTAATATTAAATTAATTATGAATCAAACCTTAAAATTTATTTTGAAATGTTTTTTATAGAATTATTTTAGTTTTATAACCTAAATTTAAAAAGTTAATCTAAATCAATTTAACTTATTTTTTAATTAAAATTATTTTTAATTAAATTTTTTAATATAATTTTAATTAATAATTTTTTTTATAAGATTACGAGGATGATTGAAAAGGTTCGCTCTAGGATGCAAGGTATATACCAAGATGAAACACTACCGCGTTCCATTGTTGCCGCTTCCTGTGGCTGCTGTAGTTAGTGTTGTTGGGCCTTTAAAAATGGGGCTTGTTGCCTCTTTTCTGTGGCTACTGCAGCTAATGTTGTTGGGCCTTTAAATATGGGGCTTTCGTTCCTTTCTCTTTCACACGTTGCTTATTGCAGGTGGTCTCTACCATCTTCAATAAATGACTGAAGGTTGCTATGAAAATTCATGAAGCTCAGGATCAGAAATGAACTGGCAATTTGGGATCAAATGATTGTGACCTAGTCACACATGCTAATGCTCTAAAATTTAGAGCTTGCTGCTTGCTTTTTATCTTAAAAATTGGTGTGTTCGGGGTATCGAGTAGGGATGTCTTTTTGTTGCACAATCATGCAAAAGCAAACTGGCAAATTATGAGCTTAGAGAAAAGAGACAAGGTTTTGGGAATGTCAAGTTTCCCTTCCATGGTGCTGAGTGCTCTGAATGCTGGTGGCATAAAATATCCCAGCATTATGTTATCTCAGCCATGCTCCAGTGAGGTTAATTATGTTGCTTAGGAAATCTCTTCAACCATGAGAGCTGAAATCTGATTGAGATTCTTGAGGAATATAAGACCCTTGAGTTGGAGAGCCCTTAGTCCTCGTTATCATCCGCTTAAAAACTCTCTTTCTAGACCATACATTTTCAAGATAAATAAAACAAGAAAATATTCAAAATAAAAAATAAAAAATAAAAAACCATGCATGATAATTGATTTTGTGCAAGGGAAGCATATATCTTTGACTTGAAAACGGCTTGCTAGTACACTGACCTTGCTTTTAGCAAGCACACCATTATGCTCTGACATTGAGCACAACCTCGGCTTCCCTACAATCTACCAGCATTCTCAGCTGCGGCGAGCCAGCAGCAGAAGGTGAAGAGTCCGTCCGAAAATTCTTTCATTAAACATGCTAGAGAGGGCCCGTTAGAAAGCTAAAGTTTCAGTCACATTTCTCGGACTTCGCTGCTTTTGTATTTTTTTTTTCCGCTTTGCCAATTGCATGCTTACAGCTTAAAATGCCTACTGGACTGACTCGCCTCTCTGCTTTTATTTTTTGTCCTTCTGCCTTTATTTTGTCCTCCCCATTCTTTTTGACTCCACCTCAAGAAATAGTTCCTTTCTCTCTCGCTCCCAAGAAGCTTCCTTGTAGCCATTACATTTGAGAGTACTTCACTTTATACAGCAGAGTAGAAGGATAGGATGCCTTGTCAAGATGCTACAAAACATCCTCGAATGTTTATTTTAATGATGGAGGGTTTGAATGGCTAAAGAATGGAGCTCGATGGCCAATTGTGCACCGAATTCGTGCAAGAACCTAAACCCAATACGACAACCCTACATTTCAAAAAGCAACGGAAGAGGAAAACATTTAGGATTTAGACACATTTTGCTATTAACTGCTATAGCGTCTTTGTTGTTTTACCCTCCTAAAAAAAATAATGTTAGGGTGTTTATATCTTTTTAAATAGACAATTAATCATTATTAAATTAATTAGGGGTATGATTGTTATTTTTATTTTCTAAACATGGTGGAATTATTAATTTATCTTTAAAGGAAAAATTCTTGAAAATAGAAAGCTTTTTATGTCATTTTACTACTTCGAGGACAATAACTTAATTATCCTTAAAGTTAAGAATTTTAAAGATTGCGTTAAATGAATTTTTAATCTTTTAATAAACATAAAATATTATTAAAATAAAAAATAGGTGGCACGCATCAACATGTGGGGGAGGGGTTTGTGTCCTTATAATTTCTTGGGCGGCGTTTTCCGGTGGTTAAAAAGGTTTTTCCATCATATTGTTAGAGTCAATCGTTAGTCATTGTAATGTCTTCTTCCTGTTGGGTAATCCGTGGTGGCAATGGTTGCACAAATTGTTCCATGCGTGGCTTCTCTCTCTCTCTCCTCCAGTCAAAAATCATGTGACTTTCATCTAGGTGGTGGCCAAGTGGTAAGAACTTGGGATCAAGGGGTTTGCTCCCTCTGTAGTCTCAGGTTCGAGTCCTTGGTTGCTCATATGATGGCCACTGGAGGCTTACATGGTCGTTAACTTCAGGGCCCGTGGGATTAGTTGTGGTGCGCGAAAGCTGGCCCGGACACCCACGTTAATAAAAAAAAAAAATCATGTGACTTGGGATTAAGGGGTTTGCTTTCTCTGTGATCTCAGATTCGAGTTCTTGGTTGCTCATATAATGACCACTAGAGACTTATATGGTCGTTAACTTCAGAACCCATGAGATTAGTCGTGGTGCGTGAAAGCTGACCCGGACACCCACGTTAATTAAAAAAAATCGTGTCTGCCTTTCTTTGTCCTATTGACTATTTACATTTTAACTTTTATCTTTAATTTTTTTTTAAAAATTTCTTTATATCTTTTAATTTAATTTATGATATATTATTTTTTTAGTTTAATTTTTAATCTTTTAATTTTTATTTCTTTTTCATAACTCTTTTATACATGCATGTACTAGTACACGTATCATAGAATGGGTGGAGTCTGGTACACGCTAAGAGTCTATTTGTTTTAGCGATGGAGTTGGTAGTAGTTTTAAAAAAATAATATTTTTTTGTGTTTTAAATAAATTTTATATAATAAATTTTAATTATTTTAATATAATAATATCAAAAATAAAATTTAAAAAGTATATATTATTTTAATTTCTTTTCATGCCAAGAATACTTTAAAAAGCGTCCTAACATGAACGCACTTCTCGTTCAAAGAAATATAGAAATGCACTGATGCACTTTGGTGCTTTTGAGGTGTAATAATTGTGCAAGGAAATGTAAGGTATCCTAATAATACGGAGGTATTCATTTCACAAAGCCATGCTTATAAAAACAGCAACAGCCACAGTAGAAAACAAGATACACTTTATACACGGCTTTACATGCAGGCCAAGAAAAAAAAGGTGCAATTTCCAGGAGGCTGTTTGCACGAAGCTTCTCTGTCGTGACCCCTGGCCTTGCAGTCACATGCTTTCACTCTCATGGCACCATCATCTTTCACCATCTGCAACTCTCTCCACAGGTTTACTGGCTACCCACCTGGGTTACAGTAGAGAAAATCCTGATAGTTTACTCTTCATGGCACATCAAAGAAGATCCTTTTTTGTGTTTCAAGGAAAACATTTGGTGATGAAAACCAGCTCTAATCTGTTAGGTATAAAGCTGTGCTCTGATGAGTTGGGAATGGGCCCGAGAGGTTTAAATCCCTAGTGGTCATTTTTCCTTGTGAGATCTTGACATAAGATGCTAGCTAGGCAATTTAATTTTTTAATATTAAGAGGTAGGGTAGTGTAATTCAATAAATTAAATATTAAATATTTATTTAGAAGAATAATCATGGTTGTTTTTAAAAATAATTTATGTTAAAATATATTAAAATATTTTTTTATTTTTAAAATCAACGCATAAAAAACACAATCCAAAATACATAAAAAAATTTAATATTTTTAGAAACATGATTTACACTATATTTCCAAACTTTGTCTTAATTTAATATTTTAGAATCACTAAAAATTTATATAATTATTAAATTTAAAATTTTAAAAAATTAATTGAGATATTTTTAAAGTGATCCAGACACAAACAGTTAATATAAAAAATAATTCATTTTCTTGTGGGGTAAAAAAAATATATACATGTATTTTTATCTTTTCAAGAGATATAACTCATGCCCTAGAAGGATTAGACCTAAAATAAAACTCAACCACAACTCGCCATGTCTCATTCCCAAGCACACTCGAACCGTTGAAAATCTTGGCCATGTAGAAAATCTTTTCAACTTTTGGAACCATGGGTCCTAGCTTACCTTTGTTAATGAGACATTTTAACTAACCTGTGTCGAGTCTCGGTACTCGCCCCCTTTTTTTTTTCTTTGACTTATTTGTAGAATTCGCTATTTATAGGTTCATTAGTCTTAATAGATGTGAGGCTCAAGTCCTAATCACTTTGAGATCTACTTTTAAGTCCATAAATTATTTCTGCGAATACCTCACTCTTAATTTGGCAGAGTCTGCTGTCTGGTAAATGGTCAAAGTATTTGTAAAGAATTGGGTGTAGAGTCTCCACCTGTCAATACTGTAGTGCAAGAATAGTTTGAAACCAAATAGAGCTTGTCAATTATCAAAGATTGCTCTAAAATGCGCGGGTTATGCGCTATCTTTTGATTTACTGTTTATACTTTCACATGTTATTCAAAACTTTATATTTTTTTTATTTAATTCTAATTCTTATTTCTTATAAAAATTTAAGATTCAACGGAAAGGATCAAAATAAAAAATGAGCTCATCATGGATGCATGTTATAAATTTTGTAAAATGAGCATTTTAATTCTTTAATTTTAAAAACCACACAAATTATATAATTTCTGTATCTTAATATTTTTTTAATTTAATTTTAATATAAAATTTTATTTTTATCATTTTTAATCCCGCACTAAAAAGAAAAAAAAAAGAGAAGGGTTCCTGCAATAAAAAAATATCATTATTGTTGACAATGATTCAAACAACAAAAATAAACTATATTTATATCAAATAGTTTTATTTAATAAAAAAATTTATATTAAGTGCTTTTCAGGTAAAAATATAGTTAAAAAACAGATTTTTAAATAAAAAAACTTAGTCATAATTTTCCAGTGATTAAAATTTAAACAAATCAAACAATAATTTTTTTCAAACAAAATTGAGACATTCCAATTGCAAAAAAATAAATTAACTAAAGACCCAATCACACGCAACTCTTGAAAAGTGGTTCAGGCGGGCTAATATAACTTGTCAAGTTCAGCAATATCTTATCTTTGTTTTTTTTTTCTCTAATTTTTTTAATTAATAGTTTTTCTAAAAAATTTATCTAATTTTTTGAATTTATATTTAAATTAGTATCCTTTTTATCTTTCATTTTATTTGGAGAGCCCCTTTTAAATAACAATTATTATTTTTAGTTATGCATTCAATCTTGAAGAGTTTTTTTGATTTATCTATAATTTTTTTTTATCTTTTTCTACATATGAATTTTATTTTTTAAAACAAAAAATATTTTTATATAATATTTTTAATTTGTGCATCTTTACAAGATGTTTTCTTTTATTATTTTATTTAATAAATTTAATTTGTATCTCTATTTCTATTATCATCTATATAAATAAAAATATTTTAATAAATAAATTTTAAAAATACAATTCGATAAATGTTCTATTTTTTAAGATTAGGTATTTTAATTTATAATTATCTCTTAATTTTTCAAGTTTTATTTTTAGTTATTATTAATTGTTTATTATTTATTTATTCATATGTATAATTCTCGCTTATTTGATTATATATGCATAGAAATTTTATTTGAACTTTAGATTATTTAAATTACAGAAATACATTAAAAAAAACTTGAATATATAATTTTTTTATAAAAAATAAAGATATCTGACCCACAATAAATAATCGAATGACATAACAACTGCATCCTAACCCGTGCAGAGACACAAATTTATAGCATTGACAAGAATAGCATATGAATCATCTTGGTTTATAATTGGGATCATAGCATTGTTTGTCCTGTGGTCAGATTTTTGTGGGACCTCTCCCTTGATTTATCTTTCGATCGAGTTTTGGATAAAATTCTATTATTGGATCAATAATTGTAAAATCCGAGGATCATATTATTATTATTATTATTATTTGAACGCAGATGAGGGCTGGTCCAATTCCTGGCAATGACGATTCATAATCTTTTTAATGTAAAAGAGGTTCCTGCACTGGCCTTCGTTTCATCGCATCAAAATTCTTTGAATAACGTCCCTCACACCCCACCATCATCTGTCAACACATCGTTTTCTTGAACAAGCTTCCTTCCACTGACTCGGACAGTTTCTCCCTTAATGTCCATTATTTTATTTTATTTATTAAGATAGATACGTGAATATCTCAATTAATTTTACAAGTTTTAAAATTAATAATTATATAAATTTTAAATAACTCTAAAAATTTAATTAATAGCCTTTAAAAAATAAATCTAAAAACTAATAAATAAACTACAACTCTTAGAATTCATGTATGCGCGATTTCTTGTTTTTTTTTTTTTGATTTACGTGAGGTGTTCAGGTCAGCTTGCGCGCACTACGACTAATCTCCACGACTTATTAAATACCTTGTAAATCCAGTAAACATATAAAACATTACGATAATAATAAATATATATGCTAGTACTCAAAACCTGATAAATAAAAAAAGACAAGCCTTTTTTCTGCTGTTAGGTCAAGATACCTGAAAGGAGATATTCGTGATTTCTTATTTTTCTTTAAGGTGGTGGGGATGGACTTCAAAATTCATAAATGCATTGTACTCCGATCCCATGGCGGATACCCACACATGTCTTGTCGGCATATGGCCACTGGGCAGGTCTTGCTTGCGTTCATGGCCTAACTCTGAATTTTGATGTTACATATTCCTACGTTTGAGGGTTTTTATTTTTTATTTTTTTAATCTAACTTAAAAAAATAACACAATATAAAAAAAAATACTAAGAATATATATTATTCAGAGAATCACGAATATCATATTATTAAATTAACTATATTTATTAAACCTAGTCAAAAACATTGAAATCATATTCTTTTTTATATTTTATAAAAAATAATATAATTGGTGGCGCAATGTATCCCATCTATCTCGATATAAAAAAAGGTTTGGGTTCATCTCTTTTTTTTTATATATATATATATATACTATTTTTATCAATTATATAGATTATTTTTAAAAAAAATAAATTGATTGAATTATATTAAAACAATTTTTATATGGTTTGGTTTTAAATCCAAATTAAGTAAAAAAATTAATTGGTATGTTTTAAAATTTATATTTTAATTCAGAGTTAATAATAGTATGAATAATTTTTATGATTTAAATATTTTTTTATTATTTAAAAAAATTAACTTCAACCACGGCATAGTAAGGTCCTGTAAACTAGTATTCTTTAAATGCATCCAAAAAATATAAGGTAACGTTTTTTAAATCATTCAGCAAAAAATCAATAATATATAAAGCATTGAATTTTTTTTAAAAAAATAGAGGAGCTAGCATCAATTTCATGATTAACAAAAACATCACTGAGCACAACATCTTAAATTTCAAAATTAATTTGTTGTGAATCATTGCTTTATTTCATTATAAGCAATGAAGCACAACAAATTAATGTTTTTCAAGTTCATCCCTTTCTCTTCATCTTTACAGAAAAGTTCATTTGCTTTAACCTTCTCTAGTTTTAAACCGCGTGGTTGGCCACAATAACACACAGCGTATAGAGATCTTGCTGGATTTGTGTCCCGGTCTGCTCGATGAACAAATCAATCCCCTCGTAATTATGATATTTATGCCTAGATTAATGAAATCTAAAAACATTTAAAGCAGCACTTTCCACGGCTGCTAGGAAGAAGATGGATCTGAAACTCTTGATCCGAAATACTAATCCAGAAGTAGGCTTCTCCAAACTTCTTGAATGTGGTTGGAGGGAAAAAATAGATTTTTATTTGAAAATTTATTTAATTTTTAAATATATTTTTTTATTTTTATATCAACACGTCAAAATCATTAAAAATTATTAAAAAATTAATTAAATTTTTTTTAAAAAAATTAAAAACACTTTGAAAAAGCTCTCTAAAACAAAAACTAAAGGTAAACCAAACACCCTTTAAATAACAAAATGATTTGACTGTCTATTAGAGTTGACGCTTTCAAAATTTGAATATCTTTTGTGTTTTTTTGTTTTTACTGCGTTTTTCTACGTGAGTTGTTATGCTTTAATTTTTGCACTGGGTTTTTACCCCACAACTAGATTCAGTGACCCGTGATGTAGTGCTATGCTCTATGAGATCTCTAATTACTGTTCAAAAGAAAATCAACGTTTCTGGTCACCACCGGAAAAATAAAGGTGATGAAACGTCGTGTTATTTATTTATTATTATTATTATTTTAAAGCATTACCTCGAGGAGTAAAGAAACATGGAAGCATGCAAAGGCAATTAGAAGAAAGAGAAGGAGCTTATTGTGGTGCACAGCTGAGATCCTAGGCCCACATCATAAGACAAAAGCAGGGCCATCCCATGACCGTACAACCATAAATGGGTGGCTTGTGATGCATTGACAAAAAGCAAAGGTGACTATAACACACACACATACATATATATGTTAGAATATTATAAGTGGGTGATCATAGTTTTAAGGGTAAATAAAAGCTCGGGATTTTTTTTATTAAAAAAAGAGGAAATAAATCGTAATAAAAAAGACGAGGAAAAAGAAAAATAGTGAGAAGGACAAAAAGGGTTTTGGGGCCGAAGTATGGAAGAAGAAAAGTGGTCACTCTTGAGCATATGATCACTAACATCTACACATGGGAATGAACCAACTTCCACTACGAAACATGCATAATCATTCATCATTTTAAACCACAACGCACCCTTTTTGTCACTTTCCACTACGAAGGTCAACTTTCATCGAACCCTAGCTTGATGGGTCCTTTCTTTTCTCGCAACAGGACTCCTTCGAGACACAGAAAATGGATTGCTATTCGCTCACAGTACCCTCACTTATTTTCTGACCTTTTGCTGTATCGGTAGCTTATTTTTTTTTATAATTCAAGATTTATTCTTCACTTTGAACTAATTCCTCACTTTTGAGGACTCAAATTCCTCTTGTTTCGCTTGGTTAAGGCCAGATTTGGCACTTCGTTTTCTTTTTCAAGACTTATTTTGGCGCCCACAAGCCTCCTATAATGGTGTTGATGTGTTCGCCTTGGAGATGGGAGTTTATTGATAGTGGTTATCAACGCTAAAATAATATGTGAGAGGGGATCAAAATCCAAGATATATAAAAAGGTTTTGGGAGTTGTTTTGGTTCATCAAAACGAGTCTTAAGGTTGAAAATAAGTGTTTCAGAGATAGTCTACGCGAAAAAAATATATTTTAAGGGTCAAATCCAGTGACAACAACCAAATAGTCACCAAAAGTAGTGGAGGCAAGTAGTTCACCCCCCTAAACAATACTAAATTATATATTTTTTCATTGAAATTATTTATTGTATAGATTTTTATTTTAAAAAGTATAATTTTAGGTGTTGAGAATCTCACATTCAGTGCATCAATCAAACTATTTTTAGTTTGTTTTGGTTTAGTGCATGCATCAAACTGATTTTCTTTTTAATATTTAGATATGTTTGAGATTTCATATAATACTGTCCAAAAATGTGTGAATATATCAATTCTAGGTTGAATTTAATTCTTAATAATATAAATTTTGTTATCACTGTTTTTTAAAATATATTATGAACAATGACCTAGAAAATTGTTATGCTCATCATTTATTATATATATTAGGTTATTTTCATTATCTATTTTTCCTTCTTGATTTATTTATTTAATATCAAACATTAAATATGCATGTGTGATATTAAATGGTACCAAATACATATTGAAATAGAAAACTTCTGTAATTAATAATGGTTGATTTTAATTTTATATGCTTAGATCTTCATCCCTAATTAAAATATTAAGAATACGTTTGTTTTTCGAGTTTCAAACACATCTTAGAAAAAAAATCACTTAAAAAACACCATTAATCCATTTGAAATAATAAAAAAAAAACCCTATTCATGACAGTGTGCGGGGACCAAATAAATGGAGTGCATTATCAAAAGAAAACCCACACAAAACCACATAAAAAAGAGCGAACGTCATTTCTTTTTCTCCCGAACAAAAGTACACACTACTCAGCTTTCAAAAAAGAAGTTCTTAACAGCCCATCTGTATAGTTTCTTGTTAAAAGAGGAGTGATGAAAATACTCATCAACTTCCGTTTTTTTCATATAAAAGTGACTGTGACAGTGACAGTTACGATGACAGGCAATTGCATGTGCAGATGTCGATATATTTCTCACCAAATCAATGGAAACTGTATCCTCTGAGTTGAATCCTTGAGATATATATACTTGAGCAGGAAGATGATTAATTAAAAGCATGTCGATTGTACCTTTCTTTTCCTCTTAAAATATTGGTTAGGCATGGAGAGAAACGAAGTGGAAACCCACTTGAAAAGATTCAGGGGAATAGTACACCGATTTCTTTTTCGTAACTAATTAGAGAACTAGCTACACATTTTATTTTGTGTTTGCTGCCGTCGAGGATACCTGTTTTGCAAAAGGAAAAGACTTGTATCTTGATACTCCCCATTTGGATTTCCACTACACCAGACTACCTAGGAATCGATAAAGCTGAATGCCCATAGAATAATCTCTGCTTTTTAGATCAAAAGCCTAACAAGAAGGAAGGAGGCGACGTACATTGCATTATTGGTTTAGCTGGACTTTAGTTTGCTTGTTTTTGCAACATGTACAAATCCACTCAGGGGATGAGCTAGCTTCAAAAGATTCGAACTTTAATTTGAGAAGTGTGGATCCGCAAATCCTGACTAACGGATCGAAATGAGTTGGTAATAATGTACGTGGAGCTTTTTGTTGAGGCTTTTATTATCTCTAATTTGCATTATTATTATTATTATTATTGGATGCGAACGCGGTAGAAGCACAGATCTTCCTGTTCTATACGTTACTATATTTTCATCGTGGGCTTGGGTAGATTCCTTTTGCTTGGTTGCTTTCTTGGATGCTGAAGAATCAGATCCTTTTGGAAGCAACGGCAAACAAGAATTCTTTCTGGTAAATAATGAATAGTAGTGTACTAAAGAGATGAAGTTTCGCGAAAATTCAAAAAAGATCAATTTCTTTTTAATGTTGATGGATGAACTAGGAGATCTAAATGGTTGATCTTGGACTTCACGAGAACCTATAAAACAAGTCTTGTGTTGGGTTCAAGGGAACCTTTGATGCTTAAATTAGCAATGTTACAGGAGAAATGAAGTCTTAAAGGAGGTGTGTGTTTGCAGGGAATGCATAAGAGATAGGTAATTAAAGGTTGAAAAAGATAATATTAACTCTTGATTAGAACTCTATTTGATGACTCATGAATGTTTATATTTGATTACTCATGAATGTTTATGAATGTTTATAAATCATTGAGTCATACAAACTTACATGGAGATATAATTAGTAATTTAATGTTGAATGAAAAAAAAAAAAGCATTACAAAGGTCATATCATGGATGTGAAGATGCCATAATACCATTTTGTTTGTTGGATTTATCATGGTAAAAGGATGCATGAACATTTAAGGCATATGTCTTTCGTCTTTATAGTTGGTGGTGACTAAACCAAGTTTAACCAAAAATTATACACTCAAGGTATAATAGTAGCATTCATAGATAAAATCCTTGTCCAAAAAGATGTTTAGCCAATCCATTAAGAGGGGACATGAAGTCAATCTAAGATGATATGCGGTGAGGGTATAAAGTCATTTTAGAGAGACATGTGGTCAATCCACTAAGAAAGGATGCAAAATAAATTTGAAAGGACATTTGACTAGTTTAGTAAAGGGTGTGCACGACCATTTTCTATTGAGAAGGGTATATGGTTAATCCGCTAAGAAAGGATGCAAAGTCAGTCTAGGAGAAAGCATGATCATTCAATCTAAATAGGAATGCAAAGTTAGTCCAAAGAATGTCTGGTCAGTCTATCAAAGAGCGATACAAAGTTAATCTAAAAGGAAGCATGACATTTGGTATGAAGGGGGATGCAAAGTTAGTTTAGAGGATGCTTGGCTAGTTGATCAAAAAGGGATGCAAAGTCAATCCAATGGGATGCGTAGCTAGTCTAGATAGAGGAAATAAGTGCTTAATCTATTAAAAAGAGGAAATGAGTGACCAATCCACCAAGAGGGGATAAAAAATCAATTAGAGAGGACATATAGATAGTCCATTAAAGAGATACAAAGTTATTATGAGAAGATGTGTGGTTAGTCTATTGAGTAAGGATGCAAAGTCAATTAAGCGGATTATGACTATTTACCAATAAAGAATGCATAATTAAGTCCCATTAAAGAAAGACGTGTAGCTAGTCCATAAAAAAAAAAAGACTTGTGGTTTGTCCTATTTTGGAGGATGTGTAGTCTTATAGATGCCTAGATCTAATATAGTAGGCTCTATAAAGAAATTTATATCTTATCCCTTATCAATTGCTCCTTATGTCAAATTGAGGTTCCTTTAGTTTAAAATAAAATAATTTTTTTATACATATGATTTGAGTGGACTACGAATTTCAAAATGCGAGTCATCAAGTCTAAACTAATTTTCTATCTTATTTGATTAACCCTGATGTTTTTTGAAATGGCTAATAAACTATTCAAAATTAATTCAAAATTCTCTTGTGATATCCTTTGTGTTAGTGGTGTGATACCCTTATACATGGGCATGGTTTAACCACGTATTTATGAAGAATCATTACTTTTATACTTGGATAAGGTGGATGCTTTTATACTTAAGTAAAGTGGGTTTTTGTATTAGAAAGTAAAAGACTTTATACATAAATAAAATGGTTGAATTAAATAACTTATGAAAAACAATTCATGTAGAAGAATATATGAAGAAGTGGTTTTATATTTGAAAAGAAAAAAGTCTTTGTATATGAAAAAAGTTATACCTCATACTTGGGTTGGAGAATGCCTTTATACTTATGTAAAGTTTGCATCTTGCACCAAGGCTCAGTAGTGATTGTTTTTAGAAGGTCATTTACCTTCAACATCTCTTTATTAGATCTTTTTATATAGGTTTTGGTACCCTTATTTTTCTCTTATTGGTGGTAAGTAGTTTTATAAAGCCATACTTTATTGAGATACTAGTGTTATAGTGAGCAATAATAACAGATTATGATTAATTCTAGATTCTTATGTATACTTTGCATATTCTTTGTTAGGTTTGTAAGTTTATCATAGATATCTAAACTTATTTTTATGGTGATTAAATTCCTTAGAAAAAGTGTGTTCAACATTTATATGGTCAATGAAAAGCCTATCACCTAAGAAGGGTTCTACACATTCACATCAAAGACACGTATAACGACATATCTAACTTACTTTAAAGTTCATTTTCTCTTGTGATTGTGACTATATACTATTTTATCTTTAATCTTTTCCTAGTAGCTCTTGGAGTGTCCATTTGGATAATATTTGTTATGATGACAATAATAGCTTTTGTGTGGCTTTAAGAGTGATGATGCTCTCTTCTACTCTATAACACTTTATTATGGCATGCCTTCTTCTAAAACTAAAATTATCTACATATAATGGAAGGTATAAAATTTGGTTTTGATGAATGGAGGATCCATTTATCATGGAAGATTTAAAGCTCTTAATTATTTGTGTGTGAAATAGAGTGCCTCCGTGAAAATTAGTACTTAGGTTAGCTAATGAAGATTTAAAGAAGTTGATGAAGTACTTGTGTTGGGGAGTCTATAACCTTCTAATGTTTTAAAGTTTCTAGATTATCAATCATAGATAAAGATAGAAAATATATGAAAAAAAAAGAAATTGAACATGATTTTTCAGGATATCCTATAAATAACATTATTAACAAGGTTTGATCAAAACTTTAAAAGATCAAGGTTTTTTCAAGGCTAATAGATGAACTAGAAAATAAAAACTGACATACATAAACTTAATGAACACTTATAAAATAAGTCTTTTATTAAGCTTAGAGGATCATATAATGCAAAAGTTAGCACTAATATAGGAGTAATGAAGCCTTAAAGGCTTTATTGTATAAGAGATAGTTAGAGATTGAAAAAAAAAATATAAGCTTCAAGATTGGAACTCTCTACTTAATGGCTCATGGTTGTTTATATATTTATTATTCTTACTGATTTGTATGGAGATAGGATTAGTAGTTCATTATTAAGTGTAAAGGATGATATCATAAGGGTCATCTCATAGGTATGAGAAGATGCTCTAATGTCATTTTATGACTTTATTATGATAAAGGGATATGTGAACATTTAATATATGTACATACATTTTGTGTATATAGTTTATGGCAAGTAGACCAAGTTTGAATGTGAAGAATTATCCTTAATGTGTAGCAAGTATATTAATAAGGATAAGATCTTTCTAGAAGGATACATAACCAATCTATCAAGAAGAGATATATGACCAAATCCTATTGATAAAGGATGTATGATCGATCTACTAAGAAAGGGGATGCAAAGTTTGTCTAGGGAAACATATGAGTATTTTTCTATGAAGGGGCACAAAATCAATCCAAAATGACGTGTGGATAGTCCACTAAAAAAGGATATAAATTTAGTTTGGAGAAACACATGCTTGGTCAACTAAGAAAGGACTTAAAGTTAATAAAAAAGGACAAATGGTCAATCCATCAAAGATGGACATGAAGTTAGTACAAGGTATGCTTGATCGGTCTATTAAAAAAGGACACAAAGTCATTATAAAAGGGTGTATGATTAGTTTAAAAAGGGAATATGCACAATCAGGTCTTGTTGAGGGGGGATGCATTGTTATTTTATGAATACAGTGGAACGTCAAGTTAATTCAAGGAAATGCATGGTCATTCAACTAAAAAAAGATGTAATGTTAGTTTTGGAAGATGTTTACCCAAGCCTCGTAAAGGTCAGGTGTGTTGTTAGTCTACTTAGAAAAATGCATGACTAGGTTGGGGGTGGCACATGGTTGGTTCATCAGAGAAAAAATATGTGTGGTCAATCAGTTCAAAAGGTTATGTGTAGTTAGTCCTAATAAATGAGGATGAATGACAAGTTTCATTAAGGAGGGCATACAATCTTATAAATGCTTTGAGTTCAATCTAGATGCTTTAAAAAAAATCCAAATCTTATCTTATTAGAAATTAGAAAATTAGAAATTGTTGAATATTTTGTTGAAACATAATTTTTTTTTACATAATAGTGCCAAAAGTTAAATATTTAACTTAAAATACCAGTAGCTGCAATAGTAACTTTAATAAAATTATATAGTTAATTACTATATGACACTGAAAGGGTTTAATTTCCAACTTTTTTGTTATATATATATGGCCAAAGGATGCTAGTGGTAAAAAAGAATTACATGTTTGCCTTTATTTTTTCTTTCCTTGTTACCATTATCCTTGATGATTAGTAATACATTTTTAACCCTTTCAATTATTTTTTTCGTATTGAATATTTTTCAATAAATAAATAAATAAAATCAAAGAAAAAATTATAAAAAAAATAGTAAGTGAAATAATAATCAAGCAATGAAAGAGAAACAAAAATAAACATAAATTTTCCCCTCTCTTTAGGTAATTAAGCGATAAAGATACAAAAACAATTAAAAAAAAAACAAAAAGTGGAAGGTGGGAAAAAAAATTAAGAAGATTAAAACAAAAAAAAGAATTATAAATAAAAAAGTCCCATAATACAAAGAGATAAGGCAACAAAAAATTATTAAGAGAGAATTTAAAAAAGAAAAATATAGGAAAAAAAGTAAGAGAAATATAAGTGAGAGAATTTTAAAAAAAAAATCAAGAGAGGAAAACTTGTATGTTAGTAAAAAGAAAGAAAGAGAGAAAGGTAAAGAGAAGAAACACTAAAGGAGAAATAAGATTTGTTTAGAAAAAACAGAGAAAAAAAAAGAAAAATTGATAGCCTTTTTTTTTCTTCATCTGTCCACCATTATTGTCATTCATAACCACACGTTATAATCTCTAGTAGCATTAAGTCCATCTTTAGCAACTTTTTTTTTCATAAAACAATTTGTTCTCGATCAACCCCTCTTCCTTCTTTGAAACATCCAACATTTCCTCTAAAATTAGTTATATCTATATCATCTCTCCTCCACATCAATGAGGAACTAATCATTACCAGCCTTCATATATGTAATGACCAACAATAATAGTCACCCCCACACAAGAATGAAAATAACCAAGCTTTTTTAGGGATAAAAGTCTGACAAGAAGAATATAGAGGAATAAGAAAAGTCAAATCTTTTTAAAGTTCAATCTCCTTCCTTGGGTGGAGGTTCTTCTCATTTTCAATATAAAAACAAATTGAAAAAGATGATGCTGCTAATACAATAAGAGATGTGCAACAACAATAATGATAATGCATTAGTCCATGCGCCAACCTAATAATAACATGAAAACAGTAACAATGCATGGGTCGACGTGCCACCACTATTTTGAGCCATTCTATAACAACTTTGTAGCCATTCCAATGACTCCTGGAGGTCAATTTCAAACTCCAAACAAATATTTTATTGTTATTAAATGACTTTTATTTATTATTGATTTATTATACATGTTTGTGTTATGATATTTGAAGTATTAGGGTCTATATCAATGTCTGATAACCCTAAAGGTATAGTGTCTTTAAGAATAATTTTTTAAGATGGGTTTTGGTTGAAATCAATACCCTGTAATAGGGCTAAAGGAATTGGATTGTAATATGTATATTCATGATGTAATTGTTTGATCTCAATTTGAAATTTATGTATTTTTATTGATTGTTATTTTATATTTAGATGTTGTTTGGTTTTGGTATAATGTGTGTTAAAACTCTTATATATGCTTGTTTGTGAATTTTTGTGTTGATTTCTTCTCTTTTATTATGAGTTTGTGTTAATAAATGCTAGAAAAAATTGATGTGGCTAAAAAAACGAGTTATTTTTATTTGTTTTGAGGATGGTGGATATAAAAGCAAAACTATATCATTTTTCTTTTTATATGATAATTCTTTCTATTATTCATCAATTAATCTATTATGGTAAGGTCTAATATTGGGCTATGTTCTCTAGATGTTGGTTGGCAAGTAATAGAATCGATTAATACATGATCCCTTTTAAAGTATATGGTTTCAAACTTGTTTTTAAATTTTAATTGTTTCTATTATTTGTCAAGCAACTTAGGGTGATATGTAAGTAATTGTAAGTTATGAGCTTCGGATGTTGCTTAACATGTAATGGAATCGATTAATACATGATACTTTTTTAAAGTATGATTTTAAATTTGTTTTTATATGTTAATTGCATCTATTATCTATTGATCAACTCATGATGATATGGTTTGATATCAAGTCATATCCTTTAGATATTACTTATTAGATAATAAATAGAATTAATACATGCTACTTTTTAATGAGATTTTTATCCTTTAGTTTTAAAATAAATAATAAAGATTTTTCTTTTTTTTTACGTGAATTTAGACCATTAGGTTCAAGGGCACTCTCAACAATGCTCTTCTAAACCATTGTTCCTCTTGTTAGTCACTTTTAATGAACAAAGTCACTTATTATGAAATCATTATTTTTGAAACCATTAAATATAAATATTTATAAAAATATAACATTTTTTTTATTATAATTATTTTTCTTGTAAATATTTATTTTGTATTTGTATTTGAATTTGAAATTTTTTTATATTTATATTGGTATGTGTTTGGATTTATTCACGTGTTGTTTTTCTGGAACACCAATAATTTTAGGCTAGATAGGTGAGATCCCATATGACCTTATCGATAGTGAATAGAGACCTTCAAATCTATTTCAATTAATATAATCTTGAATATACTTATACTTATTAATTGTTTATTTTTCTTGTAGGTTCAGTACCTGCATTTCAAAAATAAGGATCGGATCTTGATATTAGAACAAAATCCTAAATCACACCATTTTAAGTCATAAGAATATTTTATTTTTAATAACAAATGTACATAATATACTAGTTTAAACAAATTCTAAATATATAATCACATTACGACTTTTTATCTTTAAAAACAAATACAAAGGAGATTATTTTAGGTGTAATGTAAAAGATGCTCTTGTACATAATCAACCAAATCTTCTATCTATTAAATAATAAATACAATATAAATATAGTAAAATCCATATCATGAATATCCCCTGCCATCGGTGTTGGCTTGTCATGTAAAATCATTCTCTTCATGATCAGCGATACGCGAGTCCTGGCTGCTTCCTATTCCCCAACAAGATTATGCGGTAAAAGACGATTAGGTTTTAGAATAGGGACCATGACCATGAGCCTATGATAATTTGTGTGAACCAAGAATTTTAGTCTCATTACAAAGTGAGGGCATATAGGGCATAACACTTGTTTCTAGTCTTGTGTGTAGAAAACTGTAAGTCATGCTTAGGATTTGATCATACTCTAATAAAAAAAAGGGTCCAAGGCCAATTTTTTATCGAATATTTTTTTACCTCATTTTCTCGATCATATTTTAAGAGAAAAATGATAATTGTTTGACTTTTGGAGCTCATGTCTAGCAAGTGCCCAACCCCATCTTTAATCATCCTTTATTCTTGTTTATGTTCGTTGCTCGAGAGAAGGAAACTTCATGAGAATGACTTCTTTGATTTTTATTTTTTTATTATAGTTTAATTGATTTATAAGGAAACGTGCTTCATTTAAAAAAAAATTAAGGTAAGCTTGAAAATGAAGTAACAAAACTCATGGCAATTTTTGGATCTCAAAACGGGAGTTTCCTATGGAAAAGGTCTTGAATTGAAGGGTGGATGAGAAAATTTAAAGTTTCGGGACTAAAATGTAAGGTTTCTAAAATGAGTGTATCTTGGCCTCCTCATGCTAAAGCATGGTTCTTTTCTTATCAACAATCAATTCTTAGTTTGAAAGAGTAATTATTAAGCATAACGTGAGGAACTACTTGGAGAATTAAATAGATCAACAACATTACAAAAATTTCAAATGCTCAAATTATATTTTTTTTTATTTGCATCATTATGATGTCATGGTTGCAAATGTCATAAATGTAAAAGCATTTTTTAAAAAGGAATTACTGACATTTACATATTTTACGAGAAATTATAATCACCGGTGTTTTCTGGGAATATAATTACTAGTATTTTGAAACTGATACAATTATATACATGCCTAAGGAAGCTAATTAATTTTTTTCAGAAGAAATAGTATCGAAAAGGTGAATTTTTTTTTAATTTCGAAAGTAAACACCCTTTTATTTTAAATTTATTTTGGATAGTAGTATATCAAAATAACTTAAAACTTAAAAATATTTTTTAAACACAAAAACAAACCAACAAATACATAATCCTGGCTAGCAATTCAGAGTAACAGGAAAATAATGTAACTTAGGCATAGTAAAGACCATAGACGAGCATAATAAATGTCACATGCACCCCTTTTAATGAGTAATTGTTCAAGTGAGCATTTAAGTGTTTGTCATTTGATTAGGGTGTTTTTCTTATATATATACCTTATTGATTTGCCCCCTCAGCCTTCTTGTTGGAATAAAGAGTGAAGGTGGGATGAAAATGGACCACCAACTTTATAATAACAATAATTACAGCCTCTCCATAGGGAAGAGAGGGAGGAGATTTCTCCCCTCTCCTTTTGACTTCTTCTTCAAGATCACTTGTTCCATGACAAATTACTTGCCTCCTAATATATGTATCCAATTAATTTCTTTAATGGAAGATCGACCACCCCTTCTCCTAACTGTGCACCTAATGTTCAACGACCTTATTATTACGTGTTTAATTATAATTGATTATTATTATTATTATTATTTCTAAAATTCTTATTGTTATAATAATATCTCTTTTCTTTGTCCTCTTCTAATCCTACTTCGAAAGAATCTTCACTTTATATATTAATGGGTCAAACTGTATTGTATAATCCTCAAGTTAGGATCCAATGGTTCATGCATGAGCAAGCAATCGTCACACTTCGTTAAGGACCATGACTTCTCCACTTGGTAGTTAAGAGTGAGTTTTTTTTTTGTTTTAAAAAATAGTTTTGATTTTTTTTACTCTTTTAAAAATAATATGATCACCTAAATATTTTTTATATTAAAAGAATTTTATCTAACCTGTTATATCGTGTTAATATTTTCTGTGACATGTTGAGCATGAAAGTTTTCCTTTATGTTTTTCCTTGTGATCTTACATTTAAGGTTAAATATCATACTTATGTATCTATTTTTTTGTTTGTATGAAAATTATTACCTTTTTGTTGTAAAATTTGATTAATATTAACATCTCTTTCTTAGTTTATAGGTTAATATGTTTTAATATTTATTTTGTTTAGCATAAACTATGAATGTATATTTCTTAGTTAAGAGAATCATGATAAATTTAAATGCACTTGTAATATGGTCCTATTTTTCTACTACTTTGAAAAATAAATTATGATACTACATGCGTTTTTGTGTTTATAATGCTTTTTTTTTCTATTAGTGCTTGTGATCCTCATTTTATTTTATATGTTAATTCATAATTGTATATTTTTTCTTGATATTAAAAATTATGTTAACAACATCTACAAATTCATCCTTACGTGTTAGAAAAAAAATTATTTAACTCACGGTGAAGCGAGTAGAATAAACATATTAACTTTGCATTTATTTGACATAAATAATTCTTGATTTATATAGTTAAATGCACATATAAGCCTTTTTAGTATATAATTAAGATTTTTTTCTTCAAAACAAATATGTTTGGAAAAACCTATTTATTTATTAAAAAAACATCATTCAACTTGCAAAATATGTGTTAAATAACTAGTTTATACAAAACCTTACGAGTCTTAATTAGGGTGCAACAAGGAAGCTGATTAGTAAGAGGCTGGTTTTTACCTGTGCTACTGCAGAGGTCGGATAATTGTTTTTCAAACTTAAATATAAAGGTGTTATGAAGTCAAAACTTTGATGAGTACTAGACATAAAAAAAAACTTTTAATATATTGAAATATTAACACATTTGATGGCATATTGTTTTTTAAAAATAATAAAACAATGACATATTAGATCAACTCAGACTAATCATGGTTAAACTATAAAACATATAATTTAGGGCATGAGATAGTGATAACCCCATGAAACCTATAACAATACAAATCAAGAAGGTCAATCATGATAAACTAAATATTGAAGGTCAAAAATGAAAAAAAAATCTAAATTAAAATTCAAAAAACAACTTGAGTAAGTCTATATTAGTGGCTGAAGCCACATCGTGGGAGAGAAAACTTTAAACATATATTATGAAAATATTTAAGGTGACATAAGTGTTTTTAGAAAAGTAAAAAAATAAAATCCAAGACTCAAGTCATTGATTCACCTAGACTCCATTAAATC
The DNA here is from genome assembly GCA_015708895.1 of Populus ilicifolia. NCBI lineage: Eukaryota > Viridiplantae > Streptophyta > Magnoliopsida > Malpighiales > Salicaceae > Populus > Populus ilicifolia. The sequence continues at coordinate 3,186,535 of SRLM01000091.1, forward strand.
ATTTAGTTTAATAAAATGAGAAAAAAAGACAGCCCTAATTATATAATATAAAAAAATAAGCAAACTCAGACGAACCTTATGGACATGAGTTAGACTTGGGTTTAATAAAGAAGCCCAACTTTCAACTAATGTAATGTCGAAGGATAAATTCAAGAAAAAAAATCTAAACTCGGGTCACCATGTTAAAAAAACCTTAGTTGTTTTAATAATATATAAAAAAATCTCATTCAATAATTTGAAAATACAAGCGAACCTAGGTGAACCTTTTATAAAGGGGTCAAAATTCTAAATTTACAACTCTTGAAATCATATATCAGGTTTAATAAAGAAACTCAATTTCTAATAAATTTAATAAATTCAATACTAAAGGATGAGATTGTAATATATATATTCATAATTTTTTTTCAAAAGAAAAGGTATAACAATCAAAAAAATAAGAAACAAATTTGCTATGAAATAAAATTATAGAGAGTGAAATTGCACCAAAAAATCAATTTGGAAAACCATCTCAAACAAAAAAAAAGAAAACAGGGACTAAATTTAAGAGATGAAAAAATTAAAGGAGGGTGAGTTTGAAAACAATTTCCAATTTGAAATAATTAACTGATATAAAAGAAGAGTAATTAAAATAAGGGGGCTAAATCTCAAGAAAAAATAAATTAGATGATTGTTGTGATTTTTTTTAAGTGCAACATACCAATTGAGGTGGGGAGAGGGGGAGGGGGGGAATCCAAATGGTGTTAAACCAACAAGAATGACAATATATCTATTACCTAAACAAGTACTCGTTGTTAAAAGAAATTGAAAAACACCCTGGAAGGCCATTTCTTGGCCATCGTAAACTATTGCACGTATCAGCGGCTTACAAGTTGGTGTATGTTGAGGCACGCGCCACTCTTTTTTTTTTTTAATTCAATAAAAACATCAACATGCTCCTCGTATCATATTACAACCACCCAAAAAATTATGAGGAAGGTACCAATAAGCTCTCGAAGAGAAGGATTTTTTTTTTAATTCTAAGAGGTATATAAATTTAAAAAACTAAAAAAATTCAATGAGCTTCTAAATTGAAGCTAATAAACTTTTTACTTTTAAAGACATTTAAATAATTATACTATGCCATTATATAGAAAAAAACCAATGTACCCCAAAGTAAATCAATAGTAACCTATAAACCTCGTGAAAAGATTTAATTACTTCTCATAAAAAGTTTTCGTTTTTTTATTTGAAGAGAAATATTGTATCTTCACTATTTCAATAAATAATAATTTCTCTCTTCATTTATAAGATTTTATACCCACAGAATTTAACCCTAGTTAATGCCTCTTTCAATCAATAAGATTTTTATTAGCGATCCCAATCTAATCCATAATATATATAACATTAATTTTATGTCAAAGTTCTTAAATCTTAAGGATCATCACATGCATTCATGGAAATTTTAATGGTAAATATCAATTATATTATTCAACCTCAATAAAAATATTTTACATTCTAAAACAAAAAACTTATACTCGCCAGGACAGTAGAAGTTTCTCCGACACAACACATGGTACGTGACAAAAACATCATGTGTCGATACAAGTAATTGCTTAGCGAATAAAATACGCTGTCATGATATTTGATATCTCTAATTATTTTCTTAATAATGATATTTCCAACATCTTTTGCTGGGGAAACTCGTGCTGTCTTGGGCATCACGGAAAACATATTTGAATTAAAAAAGACTTGCAGCATTTTTCACAAGAAAAACACATTTTTTTATATCACAATACAAAATATATGTTCATGGATTCAACTCTATTATATTTTTAAGAAATAGATTAATCATTTTTTTCATTAATACCTATATACACATCACATAAAAACCTAAATAATATAAAGTAGGCTCCTTAAATTACCCATAACCTGTATCGTATTTTATTAAAACTTTATTTTAACCATTAAAATTGTAAAAAGTGCTTAAATATAACACTTCAGAAGTCAATCATTATAATCTAAGAAACAATAAAAGTACATCAACACTTGTAAAAATCGATTAAATTGGATGTATTGTTATAAAATAAAAACTTTATTATACATGTTTTAAGTTCGGTTTCAAACCCAAAATGCACTCCATTATGCATCCGATGCAAGAGCAAGAATGAAGCTGCCAAGACCCTAAAGGTAATTTAACTAATTAAATTTTAAATTTTCTTCTCAATTTAAATTTTTTTAGTATCATTAAAAATTTATAAAAATAAAAAGAAGGGAGCTGACAATTATTATTTCTCCCTGTTCCGTCACATTGATGGGGTTGCAGCTTCTTTCACCTGACCATAGTCTCCATTCTGTGTTCTTCCCCCCTTTAGCCCCTGTACAATACAATTATTTCTCCTCCCACTGGCCTTCAATAAATGACGCATCTTTTTTCAAAGATGAGGTAAAAAGAAAGGGATTTCTCTTGTATTTGGTGATATCATTTCAAATATCTTAGACTTATTTTTCAACGTTTTAAACTAAATCATTACTCATAACAAAACCACAATTAGTTTAAGTAAAATGACGAGAAAAATGATAAAGAGAATTAAATAATATTACCTCTTTATTAGAACAAGTTGCGGTGCACAATTGTAGTTGTATTGTTCAAAATAAAAAATAAATAAATATTAGAGGATCTAAATGCGAATGAATAACAATTAAACCGACACTGATTTTAACTTATATAAGCAGCAGGCACCAACGATGCGTACGCTGATTTAAGACTTTCCCCCCCCTGAAATTAAAGGTAAAAAAACCAAAATAACGGTTAAAAAATAATAATTTTTAACCTAGTATAATTTGTCGGGTTGCTAAACTTGAGACGTGAAGGTCTTACCAGCACAACCTATTAGCATGTCTAGTTTTTTTATGGTGTCTATCAATTTATTTTATTCAATTTCTTTTAATAGTCTTGAAAATGCTATTACGATCCCATTTGTCTCCAATATTTAATTCACCATTTTTTTTCTCCTCTCCTCTCTTTTATTTTGGTCATCTCGCCTGTCCATTTCTTCTTCTACCAAACTCTTATTTGGCTCTTAAATTTTAATACTTAGTTAACTTTAATTTCATAATTATGATCGTTCCATCAATTAAACTTATTTTTATTTTTAGGCAAAAATTAACTATTTTTTTATTCTTAGAAGTCTCATTTGGAAACAAATGTTAAACTTTACTCTCTTTTTTGGCATAAAAAAACAAATGAAATTAAAAAAAATAGAACTAAAATCAACTAAATATAAAAATCGAGGGCAAAATGAAGAAATGGGCTTGAAAAAAAGAAAAGAAAAATTGAATGGCAACTAGATGACAAGCACAAGAACAACTCCAATGCAAAATACTATTTTAAAAAGTTAAATTAATAAAATAGCATTTTGAATACTATAAATACGGTTTATTTTATCATATCTATTCCAATAGAAAAAAGCTATTTGAAGAGTCATTTATATTGGAGTAAAAAAACAAGTGTTTTATTATTTTTTAATATGTTTAATATTATTTTTTTTATATGTCTATATTTAATTGATTTATTTTTTAAGTGGTTTTATTTTGTTGGTTTTGGCTCTTTAAAGATATATATAGAAATAGCATTTGTAGTAAAAAAAATATTTTAATATTTTGTTTAGCTTCTCTATGCAAAATAAATAAAAAAAATTAAAATATTAATTTTTTATTTTTAATTATCGATTTAGCTTCTCCATCGAAGATGCTCTTGCGATGGCTGGGGAATAAATGTAAACCACAAACGTTTTAAATAAGCAAAGCAAGTACTTTGCACCTTGCAGCGTGCAGCAGCAGAGAATTGCCCTCGGGTTGAGTTATTAAACCTAATTTAAGAGTTAACCCGGATTACTACCCGGTTATGAATCGAGCAGATTTATCTAGGGATGATATAGGCTAAGAGGGGAGTAGGTTAGGTATTGCGTTGACCGGGTAGATTAGGGTGGGTGTAATAACAGTGTTTCAGAGCAAAGGATGGAGACCCTTTGGTCACCAAAGATGGCTCTGCAAAGCTAAAGAACAGGGTACAGTATGCCTGAAAGGAGAGAAAAGGATCGAACAACTCTCTTGTTTCTCTTGACATTTCCCTTTCGTAATTAATAAATAAATAAACTAAAATTTCCACAGTTTTTAGCTCAAGCCCACCAGGAAGGAATAAAAAACGAAAAAAACTGTCTTGCTTAAAGAAATCCACAGTGTCAGGTATGGCAGTGACGTTTGCTGTGTTCCAGGTCTGAAAAAGAAAGAAAAAGAAGGGCCGAGTCACTGAGTTATAAAAACCAGAGAGGCATGATTATAGCAGCATCTCTCACCCTGTTCTCTGAAAACAGGCTTCTTTCAGTTCCGCTTTGACAGAGTGGAATAGTACTGCGACCTAGAAAGAAATTCAGAGCATCTCAATCTTGACAAGAGAAAATGGGTGCATATGGCTAATTTGCTGTCAAGTTCACCATTCAATAAATAAATAAATAAAACAATCAAATTCACAAAATACAAAGATTTTTCCTAGATTTCCAGGCAATTTCTTATTTCTTGATGTGGTATCCGCTGCAACATATTTTTTTAATATTGCTAAGGTTTGTTTGTTAGTGAACCAGAGTTTTCAAAAAAAAAATGAATTTTTTTTAATACTTTTTTGATGTAATAATATTAAAAATAAATTTTCATTAAAAATATTCTTTAATATATATTTTTTAAAAAACCATCTCTCGGTAAAAAATAAATAAGTAAACACACAAAATATTTAATATTTGTGTTAATTATCTGTTTGAAAGTATAATTATAGTTATTTTTAAAGTATTTTTTATTTAAAAATATAATAAAATAATATATTTTTATTTTTTAAAATTTTTTTATACCATAATATCAAAATAATTTAAAAATATAAAAAAATAATTTTTTTAAAATATAAAAACAAACAATTACTACGTTTGAAAGTTACAGTAGTAGAATGGTTGGTCTGACTGACACAATCATGAAATTCGAAACTTGGGATTTTATTTTATTTTTAATGCTGGAGGAAAAAAAAACCTAGATAGCTAGAGTTTGACTAGAGTTTACCCAGTTCCTTTTTACAAAATTTCACAGATGGCATAAATACCTGCTTCAGTGTAATTAATGTGAGGTAAAGTTTTCCGGAGTAAATATGTTTACGGAAAGTTATTTATTGCTAAATTTTGTTTGTTTAGGATTAACAAAATAATTAAATCACCGCACTTTGGAAAGCATTCGCGGCAAAACACTACTTTAATCCCACGAAACTGTTGCAGAAAATCACTCAGTCAATCAAACAAACGGTTAATATTCAAATATATTGTTCAGTAAACTCCTTGTAAATCAGTTGAAGTCAAGGAAGAGAACGCCTATAATAAACCTCTGCAGATTGCAGTGAAGGACGCCGGATTTAAAGGCAAGAGACAAGACAGAGAGGTAAAGAAATTTTTTATCTTTCACACTTTACAGTCCTAACTTAACTTGCAGAAGAAGCCAAAATTAAAGAATTGATCAAGCGGTTCCTTTGCATATTATACTAGGAAACAAGGATAACACTAATAACGAAACCACATAAAGATTAGAGGAGTACAATAAATTTAGAGTGGAGAGGCTCTCGCTGGTTTTCCACCACGAGCGTAGTAAAAAACCCCATCTCCAGCTTTCACACAGTGTTGATTGTCGGGTGGAAAAGCCCTCTCTCTAATCTCAGCGTCTGTCACTTTCTGCGTGTTTTTTACACCAGAAGCAAAACTTAAGGAAATCTCATGCTGTTTCCCTCTACTTCCTCTTTGGTTACACGGATGTACTTCCTTTATTTTGCAGTATCAGATTGTCTCTCTCTAATTGGATTTGGAGGATAGATTTAGAATATGCTCGTACATGTTAATAATTGCAGCTTTTGTTATTAAAAACGTTTAATTATATTATATGCTGTTAAGATATTTCATATTACCATATATTAAAAAAAGAAGAAAATCTAAGTATCTTCATTTTATAGCTTCTTGTTTTTAACTCCTGAACAGTTCTGGAATTAGATTTCAAACTGTAGCATGAAAAAAAAGCGAAAAGCAAAAAGCGATGAGTAGAAGAATGTCTTCGGCCATAAGACTGGAGTACGAGAAGAGAGAGAAAAGAACAGTGAGGATGAAGTAAGAAACCTGAGACTTGACTAAAAGAGAGGGTAAAAGGATATATATTAATAAAAAAAAGGGGGAAAATAAAAGAACATAAGCACAAAAGCCAGATAAAGTGCGATAAGGAAGGAGAGAGGAGGAGGTGGGTTTGTTTGTTCAATAAAGCTAGGTAGCTAGCAAGAGAGAATTTTTGCAAATGTCACAAGAGTCTCTAGAGATAAAGACGATTGAACAATGGAAATGGTCAGAAATGCAAGGCCTTGAACTCGTGTCCGAGCCTCCTCTTGATCCCTCCTCTCACTCTCATCCCTTTAAAACCACACCAACTCTAACATTAAACACGAACTCCACATACCAACAACAAGAAAGTGTAGTTGAGAGAAGAGAAATGGAAAGTACAGAGCCGAAGAAAGATGGGACTTCTAGTGCCAGTGGTGGTGGAGGTAATGGAGAGAAGCCGGTTGATGTGGCTGTAGCTGGGTTTGGAGAGCTGTTTAGATTTGCTGATGGGTTAGATTATGTGCTGATGGGAATTGGGTCAGTGGGTGCATTTGTACATGGATGTTCTTTACCTCTCTTTCTTCGGTTCTTTGCCGATCTTGTTAACTCTTTTGGTTCTAATGCCAATAACATGGATAAGATGATGCAAGAAGTTTTGAAGGTACTTAATTTAAACAAAAAAAAAATCATAAAAAGAAAAAGAAAGCAGTATCTTTCTTTTTTTATGTTAACATATTGACAAACAAGAATGATAATGTAACTTCGTGGTTTTGAATTTTGCAGTACGCATTTTACTTTCTTATTGTTGGTGCTGCAATTTGGGCATCATCATGGGCAGGTAGGTTCTGCTGCGGTTTCTTGGTTTGTTTCGATATGCATGCTAATGATAATAATGGAACTGAAAGAAAGCTTAAATTTTGGACACAGAAATATCATGTTGGATGTGGACTGGAGAGAGGCAATCAACAAGGATGAGGATCAAGTACCTAGAAGCGGCATTAAACCAGGACATTCAATACTTCGACACCGAAGTTCGGACATCAGACGTTGTTTTTGCCATCAACACTGATGCAGTGATGGTCCAAGATGCTATCAGTGAGAAGGTAAAAACAGAACAAGAAAAACCCTGTTTCATCATTCCTAATTAGGCCTCTTTTTGACTAAAAATGTCTTCTTCTTTTTGGTTTTTGTGCAGTTGGGTAATTTTATTCACTACATGGCAACATTTGTTTCTGGATTTGTGGTGGGTTTTACTGCTGTGTGGCAATTAGCACTGGTCACTCTGGCAGTGGTTCCACTCATAGCTGTAATTGGAGCCATCCACACCACCACATTAGCCAAGCTCTCTGGCAAAAGCCAAGAAGCTCTGTCACAGGCTGGAAACATTGTAGAGCAGGTAACAAAAAATGGCGAGTTTACTTTGTGATTCACTTACTTTCATTTTGTAGAATATGGGAGCTAAATTCACTTAGTGAGACTCTCTCTCTTTTGTACTTGGGCATTTGCTAATTTGAAGCAAAAATGCAGACGATTGTGCAAATCCGGGTTGTTTTGGCATTTGTTGGGGAATCAAGAGCATTACAAGCCTACTCGTCAGCTTTGAAGGTTTCTCAAAGGATTGGTTACAAGAGTGGATTTTCAAAGGGAATGGGATTAGGTGCAACTTACTTTGTTGTTTTCTGTTGCTATGCTCTTCTTCTCTGGTATGGAGGTTATCTTGTTAGACATCATTATACCAATGGAGGTCTAGCCATAGCTACCATGTTTGCTGTTATGATTGGAGGATTGTAAGTGCTTGATTTTACCTCATGTGATCAGGAATTATAATTTGATACGTTTATCAAATCAAATCTTGATTTGGCTAAAGTTTTGTTTTGTTGGCAGAGGTATAGGACAAGCTATCCCTAGCATGGGTGCATTTGCGAAAGCAAAAGTTGCAGCTGCAAAAATTTTCCGAATAATCGATCATAAGCCGGCCATTGACCGAAACAGTGAATCTGGGCTGGAATTAGAATCAGTTACTGGGCTTGTAGCGCTCAAAAATATAGATTTTGCGTACCCTTCAAGGCCAGATACTCGAATTCTGAACAATTTTTCGCTTAATGTCCCGGCTGGAAAGACCATAGCTTTGGTTGGCAGTAGTGGCTCTGGTAAAAGCACTGTAGTCTCGCTCATTGAGAGATTCTATGATCCCAACTCAGGTAAATTGTGCCAGTTTCTTTCTTGGTAAAACAAAACCAGAGTGGACACCAACTTGTGAAAAATGTCAATGTTTTGATTGACATAATTAATGTGTAACTGCCAACTGAAGTAAATTTGTTTCTTGAGTTCAACTGTTCCACGTGGATCTGAAAGTTTTAGCACAAGTGTTCTGTTAATAAAATTAATTTTTTGCAGGACAAGTACTTCTAGATGGGCATGACATTAAGACGTTAAAGCTGAGATGGCTGAGACAACAAATAGGGCTAGTTAGCCAAGAGCCTGCCTTGTTTGCAACAACCATCAAGGAAAATATACTATTGGGAAGGCCTGATGCAGATCAAGTTGAAATAGAAGAAGCTGCCAGGGTTGCAAATGCCCATTCGTTCATTATCAAGCTACCCGATGGCTTTGACACTCAGGCAAGTTAGTTTTAAAGATGCAGTAACCTATGAATACAGGGTAAGAAATTGACAATGGCAGCTAACCAGCTACGTGTCAAACCTCGTTAGGAACCTATTGAACTAGCTCTCATAATTATCTGTTCCCTTTAAAAAATTTGGAAGATCTGAATTTAAATCCCTTAAGTAATTTGAATAGAACAGGTAGTTAATTCCTTATAAAAAAACATAATAAGTACACAAGTGAAGCGCTCTCCTATGCAAGGTAAAATATTGACTTTGTGGCTGTTGGGGGAGGTGGGGTAGACGTGGTCATTGCATAATGTGAAATGAAATGATAGATCTTGACCAGTAGCCAGTGCGGATCACAGTTAGATTATGTTTTTTTTTATGCCATATAACTTGCCACCACAATACAGTAAAGTATGCAGAGATTGAATGGTTTATTTGGTCAAAAACTTAACCTAACCTTGTCCATTTTCTAATATTTCTTATTAGAAGTCAATGTGAGAATGCGTTATGGTCCGGCATGAATTTGACAGAAGGTAACATGTTATAGTCAACATTGCATGTGCTTGTGTAAGGTTTTATATGTTTATGCAGAAATAAGGACGAAATAAACCTAGAAAGAGGATATGTCAGGAAGAAGACAATATTTAAAGAATGGAGGGCATGATGTCATCATTAAATATGCCAGTCTAATCCCATGGAAAATAAATAATTCTCAAGTTTATATAAAACTCAAAATCATTAGAAGGCCAATAAGGAATCTCTATGATGTTGACATTGGGGGTAGATAATTACTTGAAGACAACAAGTGGGAACGATAAGCTGAAAGAAGAATGCATTAATGTTCATGAAGAAATTCCTCACTTGGATATTAGTTAATCAGCTAGATTATAAGCTAAATAATATCTTTCAAGGAAAAACAAAATGAATTAACAATAACATATAACCAGGAAGAAAGTCTAAATTTACCATGGACCTAGAGGAAAATTTGAAGAAATAAACTTCAGGAAAATTCTGTTTGTGTCTCTGTAATAATACAATTAGCCTGAAAGAGTAATCATGTTACGCTTTGACCAGTTGCTCAGTAATTGAAAAGGAATGATGATCAAAATATTTTTCTTCAATCCATACCTATTTTGGAATACGATTTCTCAGTTTTTATTTCTTTTTTATTCTTATGTTGTAATTGTTGGAAATCGATAAAACTGATGCAGAGATTGAAAAGAGCTTATGGCACATGTATAAAATGATGTGAAAATTGCAGGTGGGTGAGAGAGGACTGCAGCTTTCTGGAGGACAGAAGCAGAGAGTAGCTATAGCAAGGGCTATGCTGAAAAACCCAGCAATTTTGCTCTTAGATGAGGCAACGAGTGCTTTAGATTCCGAGTCAGAAAAGCTAGTGCAAGAAGCCCTTGACAGGTTTATGATTGGCAGGACTACTCTTGTCATTGCACATCGGCTCTCCACCATATGCAAGGCTGACCTTGTAGCTGTACTCCAGCAGGGTAGTGTTAGTGAAGTAGGAACACATGATGAGCTCATTGCAAAAGGAGAAAATGGTGTGTATGCCAAGCTCATCAGAATGCAGGAGGCAGCACATGAAACAGCTCTAAACAACGCCAGAAAGAGTAGTGCAAGGTAGGTTCCGTCAACTTTTGTCCCTGATTCCTCTTTTGAATTTTCACTCCTTTTATTTTGGTATTTCTTTTGCTTCTAAAATGTGAGAATGTTGTTATGGACTAAGCCATGAGTTTTCCATTTAACGGAGTTCTGTATTGCAGGCCTTCTAGTGCAAGGAACTCAGTAAGCTCACCAATAATTGCCCGTAATTCCTCATATGGCCGATCACCATACTCTCGCAGGCTATCTGACTTTTCTACCTCTGATTTTAGTCTCTCCCTTGATGCCCCATTCCCCAGTTACCGACTTGAAAAACTTGCTTTCAAGGAGCAAGCTAGTTCCTTTTGGCGCCTTGCAAAGATGAATTCTCCTGAATGGGTCTATGCCTTGGTTGGTTCTATTGGGTCTGTTATTTGTGGTTCCCTTAGCGCCTTCTTTGCATATGTTCTCAGTGCTGTACTTAGCGTCTACTATAATCCAAACCATGCTTATATGAGCAGAGAAATCGCAAAATACTGCTATTTGCTAATTGGGCTCTCATCAGCTGCACTGATATTTAATACACTACAGCATTCCTTCTGGGATATTGTGGGAGAAAACCTTACAAAACGAGTGAGGGAGAAAATGCTGACAGCAGTGCTAAAAAATGAAATGGCATGGTTTGATCAGGAGGAAAATGAGAGTGCTAGGATTGCAGCAAGATTGGCTCTTGATGCAAACAATGTCAGATCAGCCATTGGAGACAGAATTTCTGTGATTGTACAGAATACAGCACTCATGCTGGTTGCTTGCACTGCAGGGTTTGTTTTGCAGTGGCGCCTTGCCCTTGTTCTCATTGCTGTCTTCCCTTTGGTTGTCGCAGCCACTGTTCTACAGGTTTGTTTCTCTGACCAGTTCCTGAGTAATTCACTTGTAATCTGGTTAGTGGGAAGCTACTGTAAACAGCAAACTGGTCACTCAATCTTGGCTTTTTTAACAATACTGAAAGAATTATTTAGGAGAAACGTGATAAGTTATAGCAAGGGAAATGTTACTCATATTTAATCACTTTATGATCCATCCGAAGAGTACCATATGTTCACAGACAAATCCAAATGGTTTTATGGCGTTTCATGCAATAAAAGCAGTTCTAATTTTCTGTAAAAACCAGATGTGATCTGAAATTTTCAATTCTTTTATTAGGTATGAAAAATAATTCAACTCAATGAACTTTTTCTGAACTCTTTTTGGTCTGCCTCTGATTGTTAACAGAAAATGTTCATGAATGGTTTCTCGGGAGACCTAGAAGCTGCCCATTCCAAGGCCACACAACTGGCAGGAGAGGCCATAGCTAATGTGAGGACTGTTGCTGCCTTCAATTCTGAGGCAAAAATAGTGGGTCTTTTCTCTACCAATCTTGAAACTCCTTTACGGAGATGCTTTTGGAAGGGACAGATTGCAGGAAGTGGATTTGGGATTGCACAGTTTTCTCTTTACGCTTCTTATGCTCTGGGTCTCTGGTATGCATCCTGGCTTGTGAAGCATGGAATCTCCAATTTCTCAAACACGATTCGAGTTTTTATGGTCCTCATGGTCTCTGCCAATGGTGCAGCTGAAACATTAACCTTGGCTCCTGACTTCATTAAGGGTGGTCGAGCCATGCGCTCAGTCTTTGACCTGCTTGACCGCAAAACTGAAATTGAACCTGATGATCCTGATGCCACCCCAGTTCCTGATCGTCTTCGTGGAGAAGTTGAGCTAAAGCATGTAGACTTTTCTTATCCCACTCGCCCTGACATTCCGGTTTTCCGTGACCTCAATCTTCGTGCACGAGCTGGCAAAATTCTTGCCCTTGTGGGTCCTAGTGGATGTGGTAAGAGCTCTGTCATTGCTCTCATAGAGAGATTCTATGAGCCATCATCTGGGCGGGTGATGATTGATGGTAAGGACATTAGGAAATACAATCTCAAGTCCCTCAGAAAGCACATTGCAATGGTTCCCCAGGAGCCATGCCTCTTTGGTACCACCATTTATGAAAATATTGCATACGGGAATGAGTCAGCAACAGAGGCTGAAATAATTGAAGCCGCTACTTTGGCCAATGCCCATAAGTTTGTATCTGCATTACCAGATGGCTACAAAACGTTTGTAGGTGAGAGAGGAGTTCAGTTATCTGGTGGACAGAAGCAGAGAATTGCCATTGCTCGAGCTTTAATAAGGAAGGCTGGGCTTATGCTACTCGATGAGGCAACAAGTGCACTAGATGCTGAGTCTGAGAGGTCTGTACAGGAAGCCCTGGATCGTGCCTGCTCAGGAAAGACCACAATTGTTGTTGCACACCGGCTATCAACCATAAGAAATGCTCATGTCATTGCTGTAATTGATGATGGTAAAGTAGCAGAGCAAGGATCCCACTCGCATCTATTGAAAAATTATCCTGATGGGAGCTATGCCCGCATGATACAGTTACAGAGGTTTACACATAGCGAAGTCATTGGAATGACATCAGGTTCAAGTTCCTCAACTAGACCTAAAGATGATGAAGAAAGGGAAGGCTAGTATTGATTAAATGAAAACACCTGTAAGAGGAGTATATCCCATGCATCCCCTAGTGATTATCTGGGTTTTTTTGTTTCGATGTTAATGCTATGGTATAGTATGTTTATTATCTTCTTTTTTTCTTACCACAAATTTTATAATCTTATGAATCTTTCCGAGTAAATGATAATGATGAACACTTCCACGAGATTGAAATTCATGGAAGCATCCCTTGTGCATGTGGTTTGTCGCACCTGCTTTCACAAAAAGATGCCCATTGTTGGTAAATAATTGAGAGAGGTGCAAAGGCATTCCCTGCATTTTTTATGTACGATTAGGAAATGTGCTCCCATCACAAAAAGTGTCTGCATTCAAATTCAATCAAATCATGCAAGGAATCCTGATCATATTTGCAACAATAATCAAGGGTTTGTGCAATTAGGCTACAAGGGCTATCATGCATGCCAGGGTTCCATTACTTTACCACTTACTGATGGAAAAAGAATGGACCCAGTGACTATGGGTGTAGACCTGAATACTATTGACGTGTTGGACAACTGTGCATCTCAATCCAAACTTTGAGGCGATCATATTCCTGGCGATTCTAAATCATCCAAACTTGAGCTTAATAGGATGCGTATCCATTTATGATTTGGTGTGTGGGGAAGGAAATTATTGAGTGTCAAAGTTCACATGGTGGTAGGTTGCACAAGCGTGTCATTTGAGTTTTCGAGGACGAGATAGCTCCATGCGAAACAAGGACAAGAACTACCCCATAGAGGGGACCTCGTTGAAATTAGTAGAAGCTGCTGCTGGTGGTGGTGGTGGACAAGCGTGAGACAAAAGTATAGGATATGGCATTCGGAAAATGACAGCAGGGGAGATGATAAGACAGTTAGATCATGGCCTCATGGGACGCTCTGTCCTTGCGTTCTTTGCGCGGGCCATGCACAATCTCTTTCCATTAAAGAAATACAATGATCCTAGCGTGCACAGATGGGCTTTAATAGCGCTCTTGTTTTCAAGTGCTCAAGAGCATTATGCTTTGGAGGGACATTGGATGATGACTCTCTGTTAATAAGTAACGACTTTAACAGCTGTTTCTTGTCTGAATTGGAAGTTGCAAATACTTGAAAACAACGGGAGAGACAAGAGTACCAGGAAGAAATGATAGTAACCTTCACGTTTCTGCAACAATGTACTGCTCCTAAAGAGGTCAAAATGTTTTGGCATTCACGAATCAGGTGATACCTATGGTTGCAGCATGCGCTGGTCTCTGAAAAGATGTTTTCCTTTTCCTTTTACTGGTAAGTGTCCATTGGTCTTACAATTATTACTGACTGCAAAGGTCTTCTAATCGTGACAGTGGATGCAGCTGACACACTCAAGCAACCCGCCAAAAGCCACAACCAGAGCGACAGTATACATGATAAGGAGAAAGGGCCAGAACAAATAGATATACGATAAGAAGGGCCCAAAAATTAAATCCCAAAACCAAGACAGAAAGATGAAAAAAAAAAAACAAAACTACTGTAATCAAAACTTTTGATTATATACTGGCATTCTGGGAGCATACTTGCTAATAAAAATGAGAGGTCTGTCATATCTTCAGGGACAAACCCCTATCTTATATCTTAAGCTACTGTTTCTTCTTCACAAACATCAACAGGAACCAATCATCAACCATACTGGGACCTTCCACCTTTCCCAGACAAAAAATTCAAGCTAATTTATTGATTGAAAGAAAATGAAACAAACCCAAACATGAGATATTCTTGTAGTTTCATGCAACTAAGAGAGGTTTGCTGTCAACCTATAAACTCAAGGACTAATACCTAATCTGCTATATAGCATATAGATGCCATTTAATTTTCTTGCTCACCTTACAAAACGTACAGTGAAATTATAAAAGCTGCAATTCTCCAATAACATTCTCTGATCCTGAGAATGCTCTGGATTCCTTTCCTGTTTCTCATCTTCCACCATATTTTTAAAAAAAAAAATCCTAAAACTAGAGTTGGACATGTGGATGGGGCAGACGTGCAGCTTGATAATCAGAGAAGGGTCTGCACTTTGTAAAATTTCACTTGCTTCTTCTGCCTTTTCTACTGGGGCAAGACTCAATGAAACACGATTTCCCATTTCACTTGAATCTCTTGCGATCTCCTTCTTAATGATAGATCATCAAGGCAATTAAAGGACACATCTCATAATCCCCATTGATAAATACATAAATCAATCTAATGGATTCAAGGAAATGGTACCCGGCACAGGCACAAAATGTCGCACAACAGGTATTTTCAGACCTGGAGATGAATGGAAAAAATATTTCGGCTGATGCAGTTAATACCATTTGTTTGAAAATTCAATGGTGAAAAAAAATTTCATCACATTTTTTTTATCGAATTCCCTGTAAAGTTATGATCACATGACCAATCAATATGCCCAGATGTAAAATCCACATAACATCAACTGGCCAAGGTATCAGGCCTTCCTTCGGATACAAGGTTTCAAGATTAAATCCCGATTCTCCCTAAACTATCAAACTATCAGATATATATAATAGCAGAGCAGACCCTGAAGAAAGCTAGTCGCCATTACTTTTACAGCAATACAGGGAAATACCACTGCAGAGACCTTTGTTATAAAACAAAATAACCTCCAGCTAAAGAAGGCCTGTTTGAATTTACTTGTCATCTAAACTAGTGTATCAGCAAAGAAACCAAAAACAGGATGCTCACATGGACATAAGCTTAAGACCATTATCCGGGGCACCCATTCCTGCAGCTAACTCAGCATCGAGTTGAGTATGCGGTGCAGGTCCCATCATTTGCTTCACACTGCATTCAGCAAAATCAATATCAGACTAAGTACCCTGTCCTCTATTTTTAAGATATGAATGAGCAAGCATTAGGTTTGGAGTTAAAATTAGCAGGTGAAAAAGGTCTTGGACTCAATTCAACATTCTGGGGAATGAAAATTAGATATGTGGATTGTGGTAAAACAATGGACATGACCAGTTGAGTTGTGCAGATAAATTAAGTAGAAAAGTCTCGGTTTCAACCAGCTAATATCTGGAAGGAAAACATGGTCTAGTTAAGCATTCATAATAAGCACCCAATGGGAAAAACTAATACAATCCTTTATGTGGCTAGTATTGATTAAGAAAGCTCTATTAACTTTATGTGGCAAGTATTGATTAAGAAAGCTCTATTAACTCATGCGCCCAATGACCGCAGAAGATTACTAGATCCTCACATTAGACCATTTTGGGATTTGCTCTGCGTTAGCATTAACGAACTTGAAGTGCATAACACAGTAGCTTTCTAATTTTAATAGCAGAAAGGACAAACAACAACAACAAAATTAGAGAAACGGGGGAAAACTGACCGCTTCTTATGACGTTTGGTCTTGAAGTGCTCATCCCTCACAGTCACATTAGCGAAGTAGCGGCTGCCCCAAATTAATTGATAAAAGGTAAGGAAAAAATAAAAACCCTACTGAATTTGCAATATAAATAAAAAAAATTACATACTCGCAGTGGAGACAGTAATATTGACCCATGCCAGGTAAATCCTCGTCGAGAGGCAAAGTTGACTTCATCTCTCCATCAGGTTTTTGCAGCTCCTCATATACCGCATCGTCGGGTGAATCAAAATTATCAAGTCAAGGAAACAGTAGACACAAAATTACATATACAAAAAACCTTAAGAACAGTGATTAATAATCAGAAAGAGGATATCTTTGAGGAGGAATTTGGAGCGACGAGCCGTCTTGTGAGAGTATCTTCTCGTCTTCACCTTCCTGCTTGGACATTTGCCTCCCATTTTTTTAGGGTTTTGATTTCTCAGGGAACAGAATTGAATTGCTTCAGCTTTTCCTTTTTTCCTTTATATCAGACACTGCAACCGACGTCGTTTTTGACGGTTAAAATAAACAAGGTTACATAGGTTTTTTATATTTTTATTGCACAGTATAATTACTTTATTACATCGGAAGGAAAAAAAAATTAAGCTTTGGGCAAAAAACTTTTTAGTCTTTCAATTAATTATAAAACAGTTAGATACTCTTGAAATTTAAAGGGCTTTGGCTATGATTTTAATATTATTTTGTTTGCCTTTCACTTTTGTTTTTTAATAGTTCTTGAAAGTCATTAGATATAATACGATAATTTTAAGAATAAGTAAAATTTAAAAAAAATAAAAGCACATGAACATTATTTATCAAGTTCAAGCTGCAAGTGTAACGCCATCCAATTGCCAAAACCTTGCTTCTAGAATAACATCCGAAACATATCGATGCTCCTTTAATATACAATTGTGTGACATAATTTTTACTGGTTTTGTGTCTAGCTTTTTTTTCCTCTTTTTTATTTGATTTTCTTGTTAACTATAAAAAAATTCAAATTAGCTTTTAAGATTTATTATCATTAAGATTTCATCCTTATTTTTTTATTACAATGTTATTTTATTTAGAATAATTTATAAAATTAAATATTTTTTTCAATTTCATCCTTAATATATTTTTTTATTTGTTACATGTGATTTTTATTCTTTTTATTACTATTTTTTTATTTGAGATCTTTTTTTAATTTTTTTAATAAATCCATCTTCTTGAGTTTTTTTTCCTATCAAATCTAATTTTTTATTATTATTATTGCTGTTTTTTTACCTCGCAGGATTTTTTTATATTAATTTTTTATTTTTATTTTATCCTACAACATTTAATTGGCTAAGTGTTTATATTTTTAGTTGAACTCACGTCTAAAATTTAACAAATTACAGATTTAAGAGATTAATCCTATTTTACAAAGTTGAAATGGGTTTCCTTAATTTTTTTTTCTATTTTAGTTATTTTTTTCATTCTTCAATATTTTATAATTTTTATAATCACTTTCTATGATAATTTTTAGTCATTTTGATAATAACACAGGTTGCCTTGTTTTTTTTATCTTTGTTAAATTCAGCTTTTTAAAAGGAATCTAGTTTTTAAATTAAATTAAATTGATTGATTAAATTAAATAAATTAGTTATATTTAATTAGATAATTAAAAAAATCAATAACAACAAATGAACCAAATTAAAAAAAAAACATGATCATGATATATTGTAGAAAAAAACCTTTTTTTCAAAAGGAAGAAAAAATGATGTAGCTCACATTTTAATCAATAAAATACAAAATGAGAAAAAAATATATGTCAAAAGAAAACAATGTCAACCCAAGTTAATTTTTCTAAACCGTAACCCGAGTAATTAGACTTGAAGCATTATTTTTTAAAAAGCCATGAAATCTAATTTTCAACCAATTAAATACTAAAAGATGAAATTAATACACACACACGCACACAAGGTTCCAAAACAAAAAATAGCAATTAAAATAATAAAAACCAAAATTAAAATAAAAACTAAATTAGAGGACAAATAGTTTTTTTTTTTTTGTTAAAGGGTTAAATTAAAAAGAAAAATAAGTTTAACAGATGGACAAGAAACAATAAAAAAAATAAAGATTAAATTAGGAAAAAAATAATATATAATAAATTAAGATTGAATGATGAAATTGAGAATAAATCAAAATTTTACATAAAGAACAAGAAAAAAAATTCAAAAAGTTACAATTAAAGTTTAAACGTCAATAAATAAGAGGAAAACTCTAAAAATCCAAATCATGAACATGAATTTCAATGGGAGAAGAAAGAAAAGAGGAAGAAAGCACTTCCAATGACAAATTATTTCACTACCACTGCCATGAGCCTTCCCAACAAGAAAAAAACTATTATGATAATTTCAAAGACACAATAGAAAAGAGTTTTAGGTTATTAATAGATGGTGCACACAATACCAGAAGACAGTGGGTGCCTCTTATACACTGGGATGTGTGTTACATATTCTTACTATTTTTTATTTAGATAATATCTTGTATTTATTAAAATATTAATTTTTTTTCTCATTCAACTTGTTGATAACAAAAAAACAATAAAAAGATAAAAAAATCACTTGACCACGAGTTTAAAAACGCTTTCATTTTAAGGTAATTCAACCAATTTATGATGCATAAAAAAGTGAAAAGACAAAAAAGATTTGTTGTAATCCATTTTTGGATCCCCGTATGAAAATAAATAAATATTATACAAAAAATTTATTCAATTAAAAAAATAATATATCAAAAAAAATATTAGTAAAAAGAGGATGCCAAAGTGCCAAAAAAATAGTTAAAATTTGGTTGAGGAGGTTTGGAAATACAAAAATTAAAATTTTAGCAGTATTTTATTGACTAGTAATAGCCCTGTTGACAAAGAAAATTCAATTAGAGAAAGAAAAGTCCAAAATTAGATGTTGGTGGACTCAATTAAATGATATTGAAGGTTTAATTGAGTTTATGGAGGGTTTTATTGTAAGAAAATTGATTTTAGAGCTAATTTGAGCTTTAATTAAAAGAAATTAAAGTTCTGAGGTCAAATTATAATTTTTGAGAGTTAATTTGGTCAAATCAGGGGCTTAATTGTACAAATATTGAAGTTTGATGGCCAATTAGGGACTTAATTGAAGAAATCCGAGACCAAGGACCCAAATGCAAAACGCGCTTAAATTGAAGGATTAGCTTGAAATTTGGCGCTTTGGCACCAGTTTTCATTTAAATGAAACGACGCGTTTTACGAAAAATGATGTCATTTCATGCATTTTCAAAAAAAAACAGAGAGAGGATAAAATGGTGTCGTTTTGAGGCAACATTGTTTCTTCTTCTTCTTCCCCTGGACGTGCAACAGGGGAAGAGAAGTTTTGTTTTTTCCTCTCTCTCTCTCGCTCTCCACGTGCCCCGTTAAAACCAAAACTGGACGCCACCTGCACCTCCTCATAATGAGAAGACAGAGAAGTCGTGCCCTGCAAGCGACGCCTCCATTGGCCACCTTGGCCGACGTCATGGTAGAGCAGGCAACATGCACCCCATGCACAACAATGGGACGAGGCAGGGTCGTTCCCACTTCCCCTACCCCTATAAATACCATTCGAGTGCAAAGAAGGGAGAAGGGGAAAAAAGAAGAGAAAAGAGAGAAGACGGCAGAAAAAGGGAGGGAACCGAGAAAGAGAAACAACTGAAACTGAAAAACACAAAAAATAGTGGGAATATCAACTAGGAAATCGAGAGAGACCGACAGAGAGAAAGGAGAAAAAGAACAGAAGGGATAAACCGACAAGGAAGAAAACGCCGACTGGTGTCTCAGCACAATGGAGACGAAGCGCCGCTACTATCATTGAGTCTCACCGTCATCGCCACCATAACACCACCGAGAATAGCCACCGTCATCACTAGCTCAACCACCCGAGATCACCGCCTCAGGTAATTCTTCTTCTCCCCTAGCCACCTCTGCATACGAGAAGAAAATAATTAGCCTGTTACTATGCATACGTACAGTAACCAGTCAGGGATTTCTTCCTTTCTCCAGTGGGTTGGAACATCAACCCAGCCCAAACAGCTAGGCTGAGTCCAGCCCCTTTGTGTTTCAAGCTAGAACATCAACCCAACCCTGTTCCGATGGGCTGGAACATCAGCCGAGCCTAGTCCATTTTGTTTTTTTATTCTTATTTCTCTTTTTATGTTTTTTTTTTATTTATATCTATATATTTTTTTAATTTGTGATTTTCCCAAGGATTATTTCTATGTCATTTAGACTAAGATTGGTTTGTATTTTTATGATATAAAATACAAATCCAGTATTAAAAATACCTAGTTTTTTTTCAAAAAAAAATTATTTTCATGCGTATGACCAAGTCCTTCAGAGCTAAAAAAAAAAAC
Source organism: Populus ilicifolia (assembly GCA_015708895.1). Lineage (NCBI taxonomy): Eukaryota > Viridiplantae > Streptophyta > Magnoliopsida > Malpighiales > Salicaceae > Populus > Populus ilicifolia. The sequence goes on from SRLM01000091.1 coordinate 3,207,221, forward strand.
TCATATTGTATTTTTTATTTACAACAAAGAAAACTTCAAAAAAATATATTATTTTAGCATGTATTTGGGACATAATAACCAGTTTATTAAAGTCATGAGAACTTGGCCAATATTTCAAAAAAAAATATTTTGGTCTATTTTAATGTCTGGAATTATGAATTTATACGTAAAACATATTCCCGATGTTAAAAAGATAGTTCTTTATAGACATTAGACTAGTTAAATTTTTACTCCATAAGATAAGAACTTTTTGATTGAAGAGGATTTTTCTTAAACCCTAGATGGACCAATATGGAAAGACCTTAAAAGAATTTTTGAGACAATAAAAACAATGTACCTTACCTTAGATAAGGCATATTTAGGGTATTAATACCTTCCCTTTAAGCAACCAGTCTCCATACTCAATCTCTGAAACCAGTTAAGGTTCCTAGTATCTAAAATACTAGGTGGCGACTCCTACACCAATTCTCACTGCTAAGAGACAAAGAATTCTTTGTCTTCCCATATTTACTAGATATATATCCATACATGAGAGTGAACGATCGTCGCAACGCCGCATACATTGCGACAAGATTCTAGATGTTAGGTTTAAAAAGTTTACTTTTAAGAATAATTTAATTATTTTGTTATGTTTAAAAAATAAAACAAATAATTCTACCCCTAATTAATGTGATAATAATAAATGAGCCTTATTAAAAGATCAAGTTACTCCCGGCACTAAGAGCATTGGTTTTTTTAGGATGGAAAAATTTATAATTATACTATTTTTGCAAATAATAATAAGCATATAATGAATCTTTCTTTCATTTTAGTTTTTTTTATTTGATTAAATTAACCCTTTTTATACATAGAAATGCGCTTATTAGGCTTTCTATGACCATAAATGGTATCTCATTTTATGAGGCTTTGTTAAGTCAAAGACTTGTGATTGATCAAATGATAACTACAGAGTAGCAGACACATATAGATCTACTCTATTTTAAACCAAATTCTTTACCATTTTAAAATTGGGGTAGTAGAATGAAAAAATTAAAATTAATTGATTAATTAATTAATTACTGTTAAGTGTCATTGTGGTTTTTTGTTTTCTATTTATTTTATTTTAAATTGTTTGGTTACATTAATGCATTTATTTTTTTCTATAAACAATTTTAAAACAAGTTTTTAAAAATAATAAAAAGTGGTTTTCTATTTTTTGCTTTAAGTTATTTATTTATGTATAACACATTAATTACTAATATTACCATAACATACCACCAAAACAAGCACTTATAAACTAATATTACTTTTAGTATTATCATTACTATTATAACTCATTTTTTGACCTTTAAGTTTTTTTAATACTTCTAAACAAATGCAAAATTTTTCTACATATATATTTCCTTAAAACTTATTCAATTTTTCAAAATTTATCTATTTCCTAAAAGTTTCTTATATTATTATTTTTGTGCATTTTATCTTGGTTTCGAGCAAGTCAATAAAAGATAGAAGCAAAAAACAAAACAAAAAAAGAAGAAAAAAAGAAACGTGAAAATCAAGTATAGGCTTAATAAAAAAAAGGGAGGAGAAAACAATCTAGAGTGAGAAAAAGGTTTGAAAGCTAAAAAAAAATATATATATATAAAAGTTGTACCATCCTAATCTTATATCATCATATCCTAATCCTATATTAGGATTTTATTTTTTTTTCCACTTGGTCCAAATACCCTAAATAGAATGTTGCTTAAAAATTTTTTATATATGTATCTTTTCATTTATCTTTATATAGACTCTAAACAATAAAAAATAAAAAACACAACATGCACTGAACACCCTTCTTTTTAATAACAATCACACCACAACCACAATCACAACTACAACGATGTCAATCTATATCAAAAATTAATTTTTTCATCATTGAACCATCTCTTTAAATGAACTTAACCACTAACTTAAGGTAACATAACTCGCTATAGCACTTAAAAACCAGCTCTCACAACATATATAATTCTCTTTTACCCTCATGACCATTGTAATACACACTATATTAAACCATAATATTTTTTTAAAATTGAAAATCAGTTAAAGACCCAACCACACGTATAAACCAACACCACCATATTGATCTCCTTTCTCTATCATATACCATATCCTCCTACACAACTATCCACATGTCATTATCCAACAACCAAAACACCACTTGCACAAACTTTAAACAAAACATCTAACACAAAACGACAAAATCACCAAAGAATAAACACATTTTAGTCTATCTTGGGTAAGATATCTTTAATGATTTTTATCTTATTTGTTGTTAGGAATTAATTATTTATCCTTAAAATTTTATTTATCATTTCTTGGTGTAAATAGAATGTATGCAATCAGCTTCTCATGATTCCAATAACACTATGTTATTTAAATATACTTCCAAATAAGATCTATGAATTCAAAGAAATTTGACTTAAATATTGCTTTAGAGTAAGAGAAAATCAAAAAAGAAAAATAAATCTTTAAATAGAGAATACTAAATTAAAAATTAGGGTGAAGAAGAGTGTCAAGAATCCTATAAAAAACTATCTAGAATATTCTTCTTTAACCCTTTCAATATAGTGAATTTTAGAATCAAAGCTAATATAAAATTAATTATGATAATTACCATAATTAATTTTTATCATTATTGATCTTAATTATACACCATAAACTAAATCTAAATACGAAAGTGTTTTCTTTAAATATGATGTATTTTTTTTAATAAAAATTATCCATGTTGAAGAAATTGTTGACTTTTTATTGACAGACTAACAAAAAATAATTGTTTATAGGTCAACATTATAACCCAAATCCCAAATCCAAGCTCAAAAAATAAACTTGTAAAAAATAATTTTTTATAGTATAAAAAATAATTTTTTATAGTATAAAAAATTATCTCACAACAAACTGACATCCAAGCATGAGCCAAGTCGAGCACGCGACTTGAGCTTAAAAGCTCACTTTATTTAAATTATCTATCCTTTAGAAGTTTGAATATTTTTTAATCTAATTTTAATTTTTTATTTTCCCACTATATAAACAACAACAAAAAATATTATTTTTTTATGTGGGATAAATATTTTAGATTTTATAAGAAAACAGGATAACCGAGGTTTTTGAGACAATAAAGTTTTAATTTTAAAAATGAGTGGATTTTACTTTTTAACTTTATATCAAATATCTCCAATAATCTTGAAATAATTGGACTCTTAAATGATGAGGTCTTTTTGGATAATTTAGAATCTACTAGGAATGCATATTATTTAACCTTATTCAACATATAGTGAAATATAGTTTTTTACATTATTGAATCATATTAAAATTTTTATTTTTTATTTTAATTTTATCTTCTATTACAATATTCATTAATAGTTCCAGCAGATTCTTCGCAAGATTTGCAATTTGTCTCCCACCCTCACTTTCTTTTTAATTTCTTCTCTCTTTCTTTTTTTTCTTAAATTCACCCGTCACTCTCGTTCCATTAACTACCATTACACAATATATTATATCCTTTAAAATTAAAAGAAAGAATACTAAATAAAAATAGTCAAATGATATTTTTTTTAAGTTGAGAAATTTTATTAGTAGTAATAATGGACAAAAGCCTATAATCAAAGAGCGTTGAACCATAGTGCAAGTGAAATAAAAGAAAACAGAAATTAAGCAATCTCACTGCTAAAACGACTAACAATTTGAGTAAAAACCCAGCATAATCACATCCTTAAACAAATAGTCAAATGAGATTTTCCAAAAAAATAATAATAATAAAATAGTAAAATCAAAGTCAACTATAAGCTCACCATTAACCAGTCACTGACCACCACTGGCGAGGCAGCTCTTCCGCACCACATCCACCATCTCCCTAATTGCTAAACATCCTCCTTGGCATAATCCTTGCAATATTCTCAAACTCTTAAGAAGATTCTTGAATTACCAGAGACTTATTTTCTCCTAAACTCAAAATGAAGTATGAAATTCAAAAAAACGCAGAAAACCTAAAATCATAGGAACATGAGAGCACAAATCAAAAACCTGATATAAACTCTTGAAGTTTTTGTAGGGAAAAATTGGTTTTGAAATCAATTTGTTTTTTATTTTTAGAAATTTGATTAAAAAAACATGAACAATTGATTTAAAACTCGCAACCTAAGCAAAATCATGCCACAAGTGAAGAGAAAACAAATTGATTACACATTGAAGATTAAATTTTATTTTTGGTGAGGTTTTGTGTTCTTAGGGAATAAAAAATAAATCAATTAGATTTTGAAATTAATTTGGGATTTTTTTTGTGAAGAGTAAATTATGGTTTTTTATGATATATTATATATAAGGATAAATTTATTTTATTATCTAAATTTAAAAATTGAATTGACTCAAAATGGTAATTTTTTTTTTAAAAATAGAGGTAAATGAGTAGGATTACTGTAATTTTCCATTTTCGTAATTCTAAAACACACGTGGCTCATTCAGGAATAATCCTCCCATAGCGTGTTTATTAGCTCCCCAGTCATTATATTTATATGAGCTACAGCGCCCATGAATTGAAAGGTCCATTGTAACTGGGGGGGGGNGGGGGGGGCACTTATGACGGCACTATTTTGCGTAGCAATGCAACCATTATGTTGCTAAATTTAAAAAAAATAATTCTTTTAAAATAATTTTACTTTAAAATTAACATTTTAGCAAAATAAAGATATCAAAATAGTAGCAGCAAGGCAAGTCGGGCCAAAAAAGAAAGTAAGGGAACCAAATGCACCCAGCACCATCAACCATACTCAAACGAAGAGAAACAGAACCCATCTCGAGACTGCTATGGTGTGGGACCAGAAGGCCAGGAAAGGGAAGAAAGCAGGGAGCAAGATAAGCGAAAGACACAAACAGAAAATGGCCAACTGAAACCGTGGCTGTCCACTAAAAACTGTTTGAAGCTGAGAGAATAAAGAAACAGTGCGCGAGTCTCTAGAACCGTTGCGAACATGGGATTTTAGGGTTTGCGTTTCCACCAACGGATAAAAAAAGAAGAAAAGAGATCACTTCCTTGTTCCATTGTTTTTTTCGGTATATATCCGCCATTGAATTAATAAAATAAAAAGAACTGGATGACAGAATGATAGTAACAGGTAAGAAATAAATGCAACGCCACAGACAAGGAAACATCAAATTCTTGAAGATTGAATTAATTCATTCTATCATTCTGAGTAAGGCCGGACAATCCTATGTAGCCTAATACAATCTAAACTTAATTTTTGCTACAATGGGAAAAAATAACTGGAAAAAAAATGGTTAAACAGTTACAGACGCGAATAGTGGATCTAAAGCTGAGAACCAGATAGAACCAAGCGTTTCCATGGAATTCTCAAAGCAAATGGGTCGATCTGCTTGTTATCTCAGTTCCTCCTAACAAGGGCAAACTGTGAATGGGGATAATTATAGGGAGACGCCATCTACAGCAAACTGCTTTACACAATATACAGACACAGCTGACATGATTGCCCATGGTTCAGATGATCGTGCATGACTCAATGCTCACTCTTAACACGTGCTTTTATGATTCCAGGAAGAGGCGGCGAAGTAGGATGCCTAACTGGGGTGTTTGTACTCGGGGAAGCAAGGATTTGTGGTTGATACATGCTGGACATGCTAGAACCTTCACCTCCATCAGCAGGTGGATTGGGTGCCATATCATCGCTCTGGGGTCTCTCACAAAATTTCATTGCCTTGAGAACATAATTATCATCATGGAGCTCGAAAGGAGTGCTGCAAATACAGCACAATAAAAAAAATGTGTTACCAATGGCAGAACTCTAAATGTTTACTTATGGGGAAAAGGTGAAAACCATGGTCCAAAAGTGCTCAGTTGCAAATTAAAAGTGGCATTTATTTTTAAGCATGAATAATGAAACACTTATCCAGAGCCCCTTCACATCTCTTACATATAATTTGATGCCTTCTTTGCAGATTTCAAATCCAGTCTGCCACAATGATGATGTACTTCGACTAAAATATTCCAAAATCATATGGTGTAGCAAACTCAACACTCTCATTATGTCATGCCAAAGCAGATATTAAGTGCATGCGAGTTACTAGCTTTATGAATGAGAAACTAGAGGAGCTGACGGGTATTCTTACCTATTAAAATCAAAGTGAACCAGCTGCATATCTTCTGATATCTCCACTTCAACAGTTGCATGAGGGCGTGTCTACAGGTCCCAATTGCCAAAACAGAAAAGGTAAGGCATTAAAAAAAAAACAAATGTGACTTCATATTCAGAAGTGAAAATAACAAGATATGGCAATTTCTATGGTCTATTCATTTACATTTCAAGTACATATTTCCAACCATAAACATAATTCCAGATGATATTTCCAACTAAGAAAAACGCTATATATGCTGACTACAATTTCCAAGGGTTCAACTGCAGCTCAAGCTCATCTCAGAGCCTGCTTGGTCAGCTTGCCTTAAAAACTCAAATTATGACTTTCAGCCACGTAAGTAAAATATAGCTCCTACTTACAGATATTATAATTTTTAGTAAACTTAATTGTGAACTTGTTCATATGCAGATAATTATTGTTTTTACTCGTGAGGTTAATTGTAACAATAAGATTTCTCTATTTGCTTGAAACTCTAGTTCACCACATTCATCCAACTATTAATGCAGAACAAGAAAAGACTTGAGACCAAACCCTAAAATCTACTGGGGAATCTTCGAAGCAACAGGATAAAGGAAAGGACCTAGAAGGTGATGGGACATGAATTTTCAAGTGCTCAATAACAATTCTTAACCATCAAAGCAATGGCTATCTGTCGTTAGGCTTTGCTTTTCTTAAATTTCTTAAGCAAAACGTGTAAAAATGGATCATTTTCTACACCTTCTCTCCACCTGAGACTAGAATTACAGCACAAATCTTCATAATTGTCAAACCACAAATCCATAAAAACCTTCCATGCTGAAAAACCTTTAAATGCCAGTTATTCATAGATTGCAGAGTTTACCTCCCTCTTCCTATTCAATGTGGGAGTGGCATTTCGCAATCTTCTCAACATACAAATTTAAAGTCTCTTCCTTCCACCATCCTCCTCCACATCCAGTCAGTTACTATATTCAGAGTGGATTTCTCAAATAATTATAGCACGTTTCTATGCGTGTGTCCTTATGACATGCAAGCATGCAAATAAATACCCTGCCTCTATCAAGACTAGTCTGATCTATTTGCAACCACCTAAAAGTAAATGCTGATTTGATCCTATAAAGCTTACATCCAGCTACAGACAACTTGTGTCCTCTCATTATCCCAACCTATCCTATCTATCAGATCTGTATGCATATGAAACACAAGAAAGAAGGTAAGCACAAGTGCAGCAACAAATGCATTCTCCAACTCAATGATGTCTCTCCCCTAAAGATCTCCCAAACAAGAGTGCAAAAACAGGAACCTACCGATCTCACAAATGAATACCGAACTCACGAAGTAAGCTAGATAATGTACTTTTGATTGAAGAGTGGATTTGTAAAACATTGGAAATTTTGGAAATGACTTGTGTTGTCCATAATATCCTGTGAATTCATTATCACACCAATGAATCAGGACATCAAATACTTGGTTGCAAGACTAAAGATCAAGGATCTTTTCATAACACCATTTTGCATTGCAGAGACATAGAAAATATCAGTTAGGGAAGTACATTTTGTTCTCCGGGTGAAAATAAAAGCATGTTGGGGTTCATGCCAATAGACACACCTAATAGTCAAAATCTTGGCTAAATGATGAGGGTAAACAATTGCTGAGTAACGTGTCTGCTGACTGCAATATGCAACGCATAAACTAATATTCTTAAGTGAAACAAAGCAACTGGTGACTGCAGTGCAAACAAATCAGATTAACAGAATAACAGCTGAAAAAGAAACCATTCTACGGATTTGACAAACTCATCAAAAGTAAATGTCAGTAAATCCTTTAACTAAGAAATCCAAAAAACTATTGCTTAATTATGGTCTCATCAAACTAGAGAATTTTGAGAATCCTACAGCAATTTTGCACAGGGCAGCTGCTCTACAACCATGAAGCTACCATCCTTTTGGTTGCAAGTCCAGGACTTTTAAAATAAAACTAGTTAATGGCCATACATGCAAAATAAATTGAGGAGAAGTTTTACCTGCACCAGAATAAAAGGCAACGACACACCGCCACTAGGAGCATTTCCTGAGCTGTACAGTTGTTCATTTCGCTGTATCAGGTTCTGAAGACCTACAAACTTGATTGGACAAGATAACAAGTGAGTAACAAGGGCCAATGAGTTACATCTATAGGAAACATGAAACTTCCTAAGTGAATGTATCTAGCTTCAAATTAAAACCATGAGTGTTTAAATAGCCATTCTCACTTGTTCTTCCAGCTCTTGCAAATAGGCAGCTTTCTTTTCTATCCTATTTCTCAATCCAAGACGCTCAACCTGTTCATATTCAAGTCGGAAAAGATTATGTTAGATCAAAAAACTCAAAAGTCATTTCTCTTGATACACAAGGCAAGCACATACCTTCAATTCTTCAATATCACTTAGGCTAGTTCGGGGAAGACCTTTCCACTGTATTTCCTTTTTATCCTTAGATATGATATCTAATGCCATGAGTACATTCAGAGCATCATATACCCTCCGCCGAATGTTTTTCTCATCATATTGTTGCTGCAAGATGAAATTAATAAGATAAAAGAAAATGGATCCACAGGGTCAAGTTTTAAGTTTGCCTTTAAGATAAAAGATAAATACAAAAAAGAGAGAGAGAGAGAGACTAATTTCAGCTGACAAAATAGATAACCTGATCTGGGGTAGAAACACTATTGCTAGGGTCAGCAAACTCTGCAACAAGTTCATCTGCTACCTGAGAATTGCTTCGAACTCTCAGAAATAGGTACAGAAAGTTATGATGATTATATAAATATAAATACGAAGACAAGAAAAAGCATTAATTCTGGTACACAAAGCATTAGAAGTTAAAGATGTCCCAGAAACTTTAATGGGGCTAGCAAATGAAATCAAAGGAGATAAAAACAAATTCCTAATCAAAAAAATGTTTTGCTTGTTCACGCTGATCACCTAGAAAGCATCCAACAGTAGCATAAAGATCTACAAGAATAGTGCCAAGATGTAACTGTTCCTGACTGATCATCTGGAAGGTCAATTCATTATCATCCAATTTATCTCCATGGAAGATTATCAAAACATTTTAACAGCTTAAAGGTATGAAATTCAACATGGAAGTGAAAAGGAGAAACAATCTTTCAAGTGTCTCCAGATATTCCTTTATGACCTGCTAAATTGAAACGCACACCCATCTATTTTCCCATCCCTCCTATCAACAACCAATGAAAAGTGGTGGAGTGCCTAACTGCCCCCAAAAACTAAGCAATCATCAACCCCCTGAATGGTGTTTGATATAGATTGCTGTGTATTGCCAACAAATCTGACCCAAGAAAATCAACTTTTCTCAGCTACATCTTGTTCAATAGACCAAGTGAACCTTATAAGCAATTGATTACTATTCAATGCCACTAACATTAAGTATCAATTGAGTAGTTTAAATATTTATCCTCAGTCAAGAATCAAGCAAGGCCTGATCTGACAGCTCCAATACAAAACAAATATGTTTCTGGGGATCTGAAATCAATGAGCTGAGACCCTACCACCATCTAGTGAGATTGCCTCTGATTTTAAAACCTAAGCTCCCAACTAACCTCAACAAAGAGATGCCTTTTCCTGAAAACCACAGAAGGATGCATGAAAGCACCAGAGTATCTAGAGAAAGCAGCATACTAAAACTTCAATAGAATAGCATTTAGGATAATGCGGAAGCGCCAAAATACTTCAAATGATATCTAGTTAATGCTAATAAATGGTAAGATTAACCTCTGGATGGTCGCTTTTATACAAGTAAATCAGGCATTCAGTAACAATAGTTAAGAATGACAAGTTCTCGTCCCATTTTATATGCTAAGAACAACCTACTTTTGTGCTACTGGGAACTGGGCAGCATATGCATGCTAATCAGTTCTCGCAATGCTATAAGAAGAACAATCACCAACACCGTGTGAAACATTTTCACAGCTTGATGTAAGGGAATTAACAGTGCTACAAGTAGGTCATCTATATATAAGAATAAGCCAAAAAGAAAAAAGAAACAGACCTCGTTGTAAGTAGTTGTTCCTTTGGATTCCACCTTTTCACAAACTGGACACAAGTGAAACAGTGTAGAACCATGAAGTAAGTCAGGCAGAGAAAACACGTGTATCGCTAGGAAAACAAGAGTAGACAAGTACTAATTTGCAGATGATTTCTCGAGAGGGGAAAAGAGATGAATGAAATACCTTTGATACTAAATTGACGAAGTCCTCTACCACTCTTATCAGCTCCAACAGCCCGTTGACCTCTCTTTTTCTTCTTATTGCTGTTCATGAACAAACGAACTTCAATAAACTCAATGATGGACGATTAAAAAAAATCCAAGCATGTTGGCTAGCAAGGTACCAACTCAAATTCACATCACGATTCGAGAATATCCTAAATTGAGGCGCAAAATTAATTATGCAATGGCATACAATAGCAACAACAAATACCAAATTCACAACATCTCACGTAGTAAGAATTCCAACAGGATACATGAACCCTCAAGCGAAAAACCCCACTCGTGAATTTACATCTCCATGAATGAATGAAACATCAGCATGATTAATCAAACAGAATTAATAGTAATAAGGAGGAGGAGGAAACTGACGCGGCGGCATCTTGAGTGGCAGCATCATCGGCGTGAATGTCGAGATGGTTCAACCTTAAGAAAGTGCTGTCACTTGCGGGAGTGGCCATGGCCTGCTCGCTCCTGCTGGATGGAGACCCCACGCTGCCGCTAGTTGACACCGATTGGCCAGACACCCAGGAGCCCGTGGTGGCTCCTCCTCCTCTTCTAGAGGCCGACGAAGGGTGCCTGTCTCCATCCTCCAGGTGGGCCCCGCCGGCGACCATTAAGATACAATAGATGGGAAATTATACCAAATTAATAAACGAAAAGGAAAAGAGAGAGTGATGAGAATGGTCAGTTATACAAGAGAAGAGGAGTGGCGGTTTGGGTTAGGTTGATGATAAAGCAACAGAAGAGAGACGCGTGTTGTTTGGATTTGATCCTAGAGAGATAGGAGGGCGGAAGGCGGGGCAGGGATGGCTTTTTATTTAAAGAGTAGACGGGGAAATCTTGAGGGGTTTTTTTTTTATTTTTCTTTTTTCTTTTTAAGGAGGGAGGGAAAATTAAAATGTGCGTTTTGCTTGCTGTATGTATCTGACCGGTGAGTCTTAAATATGCAGGTGTTAGGATATTAAAATATGAGTAAAATCCAACTAATTTTGTTCAGCTACCAAGCACTTATCCCCGTCATGGCCTCCCAGTCAAATACCATTGACTTCCAAGTCTCCTGTACACACATTTGGGTTCAAATCTCAGCAGCACATCCAAAGTCTTTGAATGGAAATATGGTATCAATTAAACATATGATATAAAAAAAATAAAAAAAAATTGACATGGTCAGCTTACTAATCCATATAGTGTAATTAGAAGGCATTATTGATTGGCTGGTTGTGAAAAAAAGAGGATTAATTTGATTTAGGTATGCCTGCTATTATGGTCTAAACAGAAATTGATTAAGATATATATATATATATAATTTGTTGATATTAATTATTAATAAATATAAAATTATTATTTAAAAAAAATAAGTATCATACTCTTAACCATCCACCGGCAAATAATTATATATGGTTATCGGCATGGCTTGGATCATCATCATCAGAAGTAGTTCTCTAGCTTGAAGAGTCAACCGTGCCAGATCCGTGGATAGCGGCACCTTCGTTGAAAAACAGATGGACGCAGGCAGGCAACTTCACCTCCATCTTTTAAATTTCATGGATGCTGCCCCGCTGGCACCTTCACCGGAAAAAAGATGTTGCTTGAATCAAAAACCATCTAGCCAGGGATTGGACTCCCGGCATTCGCCTAATCACATGTTCTGCACCAAAACTTTTGCCACTGCTACAATTAATTAATAATATATTTATCACTCTGCTTTACAAGTGCATGAGTAGAGGGAGGGAGAAAAGAACCCAGCGTGGTCTAGCTGGAGGAGAGGAATACAGTATATTATTATATTATATATATATACGTAGCCGTTGCCTAATGCCCAAACAACCACTTAAAGAAAAAAAGGCAATGTGTTGACCAAGTCCACACACATCACATGTCCAGACTAGAGTTTCTCTTCTTTTTTAATCGTTGCTGAAGGCACGGTGAAGGCGTCAGAGTGAGGACAGGATCGACCATGGCACGCAGTTGAACGTTTGCAACGCGATAATAATATAAATTATATTTTATAGTTTTATTTAATATTTTAAATTATAAAATTAAGATAATTTTTTAATATATTATTAAAATTTCAATAATTAAATTAACATGAGTTTATATCTATCATGTTTGTTTATTTAATAAAAATTAAATATAAAATAATATAGATTTATGCAAGTTTTAAATTTAAAGATTTCTCATTTAAAAATATATTAAAAAATAATATTGATCATATCTTGAAATCTCATATAACAATTTAACTTTTTAAATTGAGATGATTTTTTGATATTATTTAATTTATATTTAAAAATATAATAATAATTGTGTTTTAAAATATTTTTTATTAAAATACATATTAAAATAATATTTTTTATATCAGCTTATTAAAATGATATTAAAAAAATTAATTTTAAATAAAAATTTTAAAAAATTAAAAAAAATAAAATATTTTCAAAATGTACTCTATATTTTTCAAGAACGCAACGAATAAAGAAGAAAACGAAAGGGAAAGGGTGTTCAGTTTTGGATCTTAATTATGAATTGTCCATATAAAGACAGAAGAAGATCATGATCCCATTCAAGCAATTCGATCGTCTAGCAGGAAGCTTCAGCTTCACGAAAAGGGTAAAGTACAAAGGGGTACTCCTCCTTTTCAAAGTTGGTGCCTTTTTCTTTCTTTCTTTTTTCACCCCATCGATAAACCATAATTGCGAGCAGGACATCAGGATTTTAATTCAATTATTCAATTTTTAATAATAAGTTGATTGAGAGCATGCTAGTAATTGATATTTAAAGTATTTTTTATTTAAAAATATATTAAAATAATATTTTTTATATTTTAAAATTTATTTTTAATATAGCATATTAAAAAAAATAAAAATTATTTTTAAACAAAAAAACATGAATTTTACCTATCTTTTATTTGAAGCCGCACCACCCCACAGCGAAACAAGAGTTCACCTTCAACCTTTTTTGAAAACCTTATAATGTTGGAGATGGGATCCACCTTAATGTTTGTATCCCATGCCAGCATCAATTGCAGCTAGCTACAGTGATGGGTATTGGTATTCAAAAATAATTTAATTTAATAATTTAAATTATTAAATTAAATTTTAAAATATAATTTATATAAATTTTTACCACATTCATAAAAAAAATTTAAATTTAAAATTTATACAGGTTTATGTTATTTTATACTTAATTTTTTTATCAAATAAATAGAAATAATAAATTTTGAACTCGTGACCTCTTTATTATTAAAGTTTTGATATCATATTAAAAAATTAATTTAATTTAATAACTTAAATGGTTAGATGATGTATCAAAATATAATTTATATTATTTTATAATGTTAGATTTTAACTTGTTTTTAATTAATTATTTTAATATTTTTAAATAGTTTTAATGTACCGATATTAAAAATAAATTTTAAAAAAATAAAAAAAATATTTTAAAAAATAACTTCAAATACACTGACAAGTACACTCTAGAAATCCAAATGTAAAAAAAGAAAAAGAAAAGAAGAAGGTGCCCATGGAACGGAGCTGTTCACAGGTCCGGTCTTGTCCTGTATGCCACAATTTCGTCGTCAAAATCTGGTATGGTAAAGAGATGACAATTCAATGACGGGAACTATTATACCTGCCAGTATTATTTGGTTAAACATATAGCACAGTTTTTCAAATTCACTCTGTGGCCCCGCTTGAGAGCCAGCTGACCCACCACTTGATCCTGGTCTGATGTAAAGAAATTAACGTGGAGTTCACTCTGACTAGTACGGCTAACTCGGAAAGTTAATTCATAACTAAATTAATATTTAATTCGATTTTCTAAAAAAATTATAAAACAATATTTTTTAATTTAAAAATAAATAAATTTATATTAACCTATCTAAACCGTGATCCAAACCTTGGATAGGATGATCTAGGTATCAAAGATTTGTTTATTAATAAAAAAAAATTTCCTTTCTTAGTTTTTGTTTTTTCTTTTATAATAATAAATTGAATAAAAATTTTATTTTGTTTTGTTTTATTAAGGGATTTCTGAAACTATTTTATTAAATTAATCATTAGGGTTTGGTTAGGCTGAAAATTTGTGTTAAGATTTAACAATCCTGTTAGATATTTATTTATAGACATATAATACAACAAGAAAGTATCAAGTTTCTATCCCAGACTTTAAAATTCTTTAAAGATTATTATAAGAAATCATATTGTTAACTTAAAAAATAGATTCACAGTAAAAATAAAATTCTGCACTAATTAATATATGAAAATGTAAGAAAACTAATATTTTATCTGGGAAAAAAGTGCTCTTGAGCAAAACAAAAGAATTTATTATCCATGTTTTTTTTTAATTTAAAAAACAATAGGAACTTGTAGGGAAAACTACATAAAACTTCCAAAATATGTTTTCCAAACACATTATAAATTTGAAAAACTAGTTTTAAATTTTTTTGGATATAGAAATATTATATTTAAACAGAGCTTTCTAATTTTGATTTTCTGGCTTTATTTTTATAAAGAATTGAAGTATTATTTTGTTTTTAAGAAATCTCTGTCAAATCTTATTAATGAAAATAGAATTAGAAAATAAAAAGCCAAGACGAAAGAGAAATAATTCTCCATTGGGTGAACGAGGAAAGTGATATGACATAATATTAAATTAGTAAAAGGTATCGTTTGGTTTTAAAAAAATCTAAAAGATTACATATTTTTTTAATATTGACATGACATAATATTAAATTGACATGGGTTTCACAACTCAACCCGCAATCTAGATTATGGACTTTATTAAGTTTAATAATTTTTTATTTAATGATATAATAATAAAAATAGATGCTCGTAAAATTAAGCACTAACAAAAAATATTAGGAGATAGAATTTTTTTTTAAAAAAAAAGAACTGTTTTATTGTTTTGTAATTAAAAAAAAAGATTTTAAAAGCTTTTTGCATGACACAGATTAGATATCTTAACATGTATATTTATCTTAATTTATCACCTTAATTTTTGTTAGTTTATTTTATTAAATATATGCATCATCTTTTTTGGTTTGCAATTAAAAAAATAATAATGGTGTCAAACATGTTGCCAATGCGTGTGTTTTTTCCTATGTTGACAAAACAAATTGAGCATGACTTGCAACGAAACACAAACACATAACTAGTACGATCCCAACTAGAAAAAGTACAGATAACCCTAAATATCAATCGATTAAGGAATTAATTGGTATAAAATGCAATAACACCTCAATTACGATAAAAAAAATTAATCTCTCAATTTTCAAGAACAATTTTAATTTTTTAATTCTATACTAGAAATATTAGCTCAGAGAAAATTAATTTTACACAGTATTAAAAAAATTACATTGAATACCTTTAAATTCAATTATATATAGTTGTTCATTTCTCAGACATATAGTGATGAAATCAAGGTGATAAATCCTCTGAAGCCTTTTCTTTTTCATATATAAAAAAAAATATTCAAACAAAAATTAAATTGCTTAAAGATTAAAAAGATATTTATTCCAAAAAAAATAGAGGAAAATAGAGAATATCAAGGCTCCGTTTGTTTGTTGGAAAGTAGTTTCCTCTTAGAAAGTGAATTTCAAGAAAGTGAATTATTTTCTGATATTTGACAGTGTAATGAAAAATAAATTGAAAAATACTTTTCAGTATTTGGTTATGTCATAGAAAATAAATTGAAAAATAACTTATTAATATTTTATTTTTTTTAAGTTTATTAAAATAACGAGGGATAAATCTTACAAATTAAAAAGTTGAATGAGAATGAAATTGAAAAAAAAAACATAATTTCATAAAGTATCTCAAATAAAATAAATAATAATCAAAATAATAGAGATCAAATCTAAAAAAAATAAAGAATAAAAAAAATTCATAAATTATTTTAAATAAAATAAATAACAATTAAAAGAATGAGGAATAAATTTGATAGATAAAACATTTCAATAAAAAAAATGATAGGGAAAAAGCAAATAAAAATTATAAAAATAAGAATCAAAGTTAATATAAAAATTAAATTTTAAGAGGTGAAATTGAAAAATAAATATTCAAAATGTATATATATATATATAGCGATTAAAAGTTTGAGGACTAAATTTGATATAATCAGCAAATAATATAATATTTTTAAAATTTTTACAACTTTCTAAAAGTATTTTCCACTTAAATTTTTTAAGAAAATACTTTTCTGAAAACCAAGCTAATTTTTTTTTTACTAAAAAATATTTTTCATTGACCAACTTTTCTAATAGTAAATAAATACAAAAAAAATTTAAAAAGTGAATTATAAAAAATAAACATAGCCTAGGGAAGAAAGGGCGGGAGAAGAAGTGTTTTCTAATTAACGGGCTTAAAAACAAAAGAATGTCCTCTAACTACATATATGACTATTTTCTTGGTCTTTGCTAAGATAATAGGTCAATAATATTTTTTTAATATAAAAAATATTTAAATAAAAAATTATTTTTTATTATTATTAAAATTGATTTAGTATGTCAAACTTGAATTTTTTTATTTGATTTTTTTAAAATTAAAATATATAGAAATTGTTCCAATACAACTTAGTCAACTTGATAAGTTTAAAGATAGTTCAGACGACTAGTAAAAGGTATGGTTTGGTTTTAAAAAAATCTAAAAGATTACATATTTTTTTAATATTGATATGACATAATATTAAATTAGTAAAAGGTATGGTTTGGTTTTAAAAAAATCTAAAAGATTACATATTTTTTTAATATTGACATGACATAATATTAAATTGACATGGGTTTCACAACTCAACCCGCAATCTAGATTATGGACTTTATTAAGTTTAATAAATTTTTATTTAATGATATAATAATAAAAATAGATGCTCGTAAAATTAAGCACCAACAAAAAATATTAGGAGATAGAATTTTTTTTTTAAAAAAAAGAACTGTTTGATATTGTTATTAAACTTAACCCAATAAGTCAACATTAAAATATCTCAATTAAATTTCTTTCTTAACTCATGTTTAAAATTATCATGTATAAGAGATGTCCCTACATGACTCAGTTCACTTAACGGGTCTAAAGATAAACTAGATGACCAATTAAACTATGGTATGTTTTTTTAAAAAAGATTAGGATGATATCTTTTTGTTTAATATTAAAATAAAAATTTATTAAATCGATACAAATTTTGTGACTTAACTCGCCAAATATGAAATCTAAATTATGAACTCCTCTAGATTTAAAAAAATTAAGATTATTTTTTATTTAATAATATGATAATAAAAATAGATACTTGTGAAATTTAGTACTAACCAAATATCAGGATTTTTGTTTGAGATTACGATATTCTCACAGAAAATAAAGTGAAATAAATTACGACAATCAATTCAAAATTAAAAAATTATTGAAGTATAAAATTGAAAGAAAATACTCAAAAAAATTCAATAAAAAATAAATAAATAAAAGATTTCACCTTCATTTACTATTTACATGAACAATGAATAAGGTGAGAAAATCCCAACCTTTTTAGCATAGTAGTTAATCGAGCTTCTTGATTTGAAGAATGATAAGATATTTTAATTATAATCAAACATTATTTTATGCAATTGATGTGTTAAAGCACACTTCATCTCAATCTCAGCCTGTCAAATTATGATATTGAAATTTTAAATCTTTTTAAAAATTATACTCTTATTAATGACATGTTTAGCTGGTTTTGAAGTTTTGATGCAGAAGAATAATCCCGAATTCACGTCTAGTTTTTAAAATTTGCTCAATAAGCATGAATAGAAAAGGTAGCTTCTTATTTAATAAATATTGTTAAGAGTTTGGTAATCTTGTTTTTTACAAGATAAATGTGGATTAACATCCTCCAATTATTTTTATTTCAATAATAATAATACTGATGATATCATAAATAATAACAGTTATAACAACAAAGATAGTGTTTATATTGATATGATAAAGGTTAAGTTTAAAGAAAACATTTCAATAAAAAAAAAATTATTATTAAGTGGTTGATGGCGATCCAGGCCATAAATGATGCAGGTGGATGGAAATATCGAACCAGTGGTAGACACGAATGGACCTAGCAGTCAGGGCTAGCCTTAATTAAGGGCTGGAAATTTGTCTTTGTGGGGAACCTGACAGTGAGGTCTCTATCGCAGAGATAACCACGGTAATTGTATTCGAGATTCTCGAGTTTCAAGGAACTGTAAACTGCCAACCTGATCTCTGTTTACCTTTGCAGGTGAGAAATGAACTTCCTGGTACACTGAAAGCATATCGTTACCAGCAAACCCGCCGGTCATGTGGCCCGGCTAATCTGTTCAGGAAGGAGACCAAAGAGATAATCCTATGTGGAGTTAATTACAATGAATGATTATTTCCAAGAGATCATCTATGCGTTCTTCTATGTGAGGAAGATAGTAGCACACAGGCTCACTTTCTTCTTTTACTGCGTGGTTATACCTGCAAGTGTCTTGGTTCCAGAAATGAAACTCACAAAGCCTTAGCTATTTACATTCCAGCCACCATTACCATTCTAAACGCAGCCTGCACTCCAAGGTAACCTAATTACAGCAATCAAAAGTTTTCACCTTCATTTTTCTTTTTCTTTTTATTGACATTGACCGGTAGTCTACTGCTACAATCTCTACAATGGAGCAGGTCACATCATCTGCTCGTCTTCTGGATCCTGTTTGAAAATGTAATGTCGCTACGTCGAAATAAAGCAGCAATTATAGGACTCCTAGAAGCAAACTGTGTCAATGAATGGGTTGTGACTGAGAAGCTTGGGAACACCTTGAGGCAAAAGAACACTTTCAAAGCATCCAAGAATGTTCGATCATAGGAAACAGGCAATTTTACTTGGTCCTTGTTTTTTTTCATGGAGCACAGAATAAGGCATTCATTAAACACCTCACCAAAACAGCGTATCACCATAGACCAAAGCATTACAATAAACCCCAACCATGTGGATAGAACAGCAAAAACGGAACAACACGTTAGACAAAGCAAAGTGTTTATTTCATGATGCTTCCAAACTCATTTCAGCAAACAGGTGACAAATAGAATTGTTAAATTAGAAAGTATGGAACATGAACTACAACTACCTAATGTCAAATGAATTTCACATTTCCGTTTCATCTTTTCATGCTACACAGGATTCATCTCTTCGAGCTGATAATGGGGATGTTTATGTTGTACTGTGCAATCTACAACCTACATTACGGGAAAGATCATTTCTTCATATATCTATTACTTCAAGCAGGAGCTTTCTTCATGATTGGATTTGGTATGTGGGGACATTTGTAACAAATTAGAGCTTGAAGACAGCGGGCCACAACCAGAGATACATACATGTAGCATAGACCTTTCAGCACCATGGCTGAACAGGCACCATCAATGTACATAAATTTAGTTGCCACTAGATAAGTTGTAACAAAGTAAAAGGAAGTGTACAAGTACAGGGTAATGCAGTAAAAGAAAGTGCATGCATGCACACGCATGCACAGTAATGCAGTGGAATGCACTTGTTTAGCGTGATAATCCCAGTAACACTCATGTTGCTCAAGTAGAGAGACCTTTCATCTGTTTTATTTGTGTTTATAAACATTATCAACTCAAAAGTACTTGCATTCCCCTTTTTTTCCTGTCAGTCAAAAAGGGGAGGATCTATTCTAATCTGATTGATACATGGATACAACTTTGTCAGCCAGAACAAGATAACTAATCTGCATACAGGTGTAGAGGCATGCAAGGCAGATTAAAAACTACATAATCCACCCGTCATTATAATTTTCAAAGGGAAAATGACAGTAATCAGTAAGAAAATAGTTTTATGAAGATTTGAAGTGAAGACTTTTTTATCAAACTATACCTAAAATATCTAGACAAGTAAACAAGTTGGTAAAAGGAAAAAAAATCATATAAATAGTAAGTAGAAACCATAAAAAAATCCATTCTTCTTTTTGTCAATCTAGCTCATCGATTTTAATCTCAGATTGTTCCCCAGAAGATAGTATTTTTACACTAACCATACCCTTTTTCCATTCTGTGTTCCCGACCAATATAAGCCTTTGTGCATTTATCCGTGCTGCCCGCTTGAAAACCCTGAAAATCATTAGAATATATTAGCAAATGAAACATGGAAAGTGAGAAGGGATACCCCTAAGAAATAGATTTTGATACCATTTAAGAGGTTTGCTTTCCAAGACTAAATCAACGCTTTGGCCTTTCTCTCTGAGCATGGTAGCAACTGTGGAAGCTGCTCCTTGAAGATCATGATCAAGAGCGCACACAATGTTCTCTACTTGGGGGATCAACTCTGGTAAGATACCCTTCTCCTTGAGTAGCTGTGAACCATCACCATCCAAAAAAAGTAGATACTTGTATAAGCATTGCCAGAATAAATAAAAGCAAGGAAACCAATCAACGATACAAAATAAAAGGACATAAAATTATATAAAAGAAAATGAAACACCATTTGAAAAACAAGAAGAAAGAAAGAGTTCATTTCTTCATAAATCATAATGATTGCATATTAGTCAAGTTTAAACCATCAAGAAGGAAAATGCTTTTGCTACACATCAGACTCAAAACGCTCACTCCCAGTAGAGATGCAATTTGTTTTTGTTGGGGGGGGGGGTTGTTCGATGATATTATGGAGGATTATGGGAACAGCATAACACTGCTCTA
Organism: Populus ilicifolia; assembly: GCA_015708895.1. NCBI lineage: Eukaryota > Viridiplantae > Streptophyta > Magnoliopsida > Malpighiales > Salicaceae > Populus > Populus ilicifolia. Next base: position 3,228,309 of record SRLM01000091.1, read on the forward strand.
GTGCCTGCCACCCCAAAACTGATGGATAAACTGAGGAATGAATTTCACATGGCCATGTTTCGAGAAGCTTGGTGAGTGAACATTCATTAGAGGTTCTGATGGTTGTTATTTTGTTTCCTCTTATAGATCACATAACTTTGAGGTAGTCCCACGATTAAAAGTGCAAGTTCATTTACTTGATTCCATAACAAACAAAGAAATCTAAGCAGTTTCATGTATACAGAAGATGAAAATGTCCTTTCAGTTCTCCATAAATCCTTGGACATTAGCTTACAAACAGAGATAAAGCCAATTTTACGAGTTACTGGTTTATCCCAAAATAGAAATCTTGGGTTAGGTAAATTTTTTTTGGATGATGGGAAACACATGAAGCTATATAGAATTTAACAAGGCCTAATTCATTTCATCAAAATTCTTAAAATGGCCAAAAAAAGGGGACAACTACCAACTTACTTCAATTATTACAGCATCCCCAAAGCCAAAGCCACAAGCTGGAAGGTCATCACCACCAAAAGTAGAGAGTAACCGATCATATCGCCCACCACCACAAATGGCTCTCAACTTTCCTGCTCTATCAAAACCCTAAGAAAAGAACTTTTCATTTTAGATATGTGTAGAACAACATGGAAAAATGGGTATACTTTGTGGTCAAGTTGCCCAGTATCCACTAAAAGGAACAGTATCAAGCATTGAATATCTGTGCAAAGTTTTTCGGCATGTTGCCAAGGCTCTGTTGGCTACATTGTCATTTTCCAAAGATATGTACTAAGGTTTCATTGGATATAGGATGGGCAAGACACATTAACATGTATAGTATGTATGCAGTGTTTCATCAATTGCAGCTCATAAAATCTTTTATTCCATGCAAGTCTTGGTCTACTACCACATATTGTAAAGCCAAAAAGGGAAAGATATCACAATTCCAACCTCGAACACAATTCCAGTGTAGTAGGCAAGGCCACGGACCACCGATGCATCAAACTGAATCCACTCAGAATAACCAAACTTTTCAGCAAGTGAGAACAGCTGTTTAAGATCTGCAATTGCTTCCCCTGCACCTCCAAGTATCTCTATACTCCCACAATAATCAAAGTACATAATCAGAAGCTAAGAAAGATCCATTACCTGCATTTATCTAGAGAGATCACTTCAGTCTCAAGAACTAAACATCAACCAATTCAGAATAAACTTTTCAACTAGTAAATCTAAAAGATACATATGATTTTCATTTCACATTGTTTAAAAAGCAATACAGTGCAGCCTAGCATGCTACTTGGGCACACCATGTCTTGCAGCCACTTTCAGCCCTTTGAAAATAAATATTATGAAATCTTTGAATCTCTATTTCCAGGGAAATTTTAAGGAAAAAAAGCAAACCATGGGACAAGGATCTAAATAAATAGGATATGATGGATGGTGCAAAGCATCCCAGCATCCTTATCATATCTGAACTCTAAAACACTGACTTATTGTATTTGGCTTCTGTTTTTACCATTTTTATACAGAGTGTTTAAGGCTATAATTAGGAATTTTCATCAATATCCTTAAGAAAATATTTTTGGTTATCATTTGTCCTAGTTAAGAATTCAGCAGTTAACATATGCCAGAGGATAACCCATGAATCTTTAGCAAAAAAAAAAACAAATAAAGAGTAGCTTCTCTAGCAGCATGTTGAAACTGACCTTCCAACTCAGACAATGACTTTATGGAAAGGACTTCAAGTAGCTTGTTAACACCCTCTTGCGGCATCCCAACAGAGTACAATTCTTTCTTAATTTCATCAATTGGAATCTTCTCAATCTGTATCAATATTATCAGCACCATTAACATGGTCCAATAGGAGAAAAACTGATGCATCACATTGAAAAAGTGCACATCTAACTGCATAAAGGCATCAATATTCAAAACCAATACAAGTTTAATTTGTAAAATGCAATCAATGACTGCTATGAGTTAAAATTATGACAATATATCAGCCATGATGACTAACAATACAGTGAAAGGGGATAAATCACACCACATAATATGAAACCTCAAGCAATCAACCTTTATGCATATAAATTCAAGCAAAAAGAAAAGAAGGTAACCAACCTTGTCTATGATAACGCAGACCTTGGCAAACAAATTTTCTGATAAGGAATAGGACCTTAATATTTCCTGCAAAACCTGCAATGAAGAAGAAAACACTCAAAATATTAACAATGGTGCTACAAATTGCATGCAGATAATGATATTGGAAGTCAAATAATGACATCCATATACCTGTTATGCAGGATAAACAATCACATTGAAGCATCATGAAAAAATTATTCCTTAAAGATATGCACAATGTAATGATTAATTATATACTTCCTGCAGTGCTGGAATGAATGCAGCATACAATGACTTTCTGTCTAAAGTAACAACAAAAGGACAAACTGTCATTGTCATTAAGCAACTATCATTAGTTGCTTATTATATCTCTAGACATTTTCTCATTTAGAGTCAAGGATTAACAAACTCTGAATTTGTCTAATTCACGGATTAATAACGCCAATAAACACACTGATGTATGTGTCCTTCCATGCAGTTGAATGAATCAATCATAACTTTCAGAACAATTCTCAAAGCAGCCAGCAAAAAAAAAAATCAATTAATGAAAGAAATGAGCAGAATTTTTGGATTAAAAGCACTCAGAATAATTCTTAGAGCAGAAAGTGAAGATCTCAACTGATGAACACTTGCAGACTTAAAAGCACTCAATACGTGCAATTCATAAAGCACACAATTACTGTATCATTTGTTAATCACAAAAGAACTCCAGTGGTGGTCCATGTTCACCCAAAAAAAATGTAATAATAAGTAACTACCTTTCGACTGTTAACCTTGAATCCCACATCTGATGCTGAAATTCCAATTTGCTTAAAAAATGTAACAATGGATGAAATGAGCTCTGCTTCAGCCTACACGATACACAGATAAAAATAGAACAATTGAGCACGGAATTAACTTGACTTGAAGACTAATTGAAAACAACTGTTTGAAGTAAACCTTATCACTAAAGATAGAGCAGGCTATAAAGCTTATACCCCGTGTCATCCATCTTTTGAAAGCTTTATAAAAGCTGTGTCTCAACAATAATGGATAAGGATGTTTCAAAACCATGTGTCTATGTGCTTAAACACGTATACATTTGTTTGAGATAGAGGGGGAGGGATTCAGAACTACAAAAACTCTAAATTCTGGAAACAATTTTTGGATGTCAAGCTAATTCAGAAGCACTTACTGTGACTTCAGGGACGCCAATGATATCCATATTCCATTGATAGTGCTCACGACGCCGCCCCCTAGTCATTCTCTCATATCGCCAGCATTGTCCAATGGCAAACCATTTCAGTGGGAGGGATAGCGATTTTCTGGACCAAAAAAAACATGGAGATCAAATCTGCATCCGTACCTGGATACAAAATCATAAGAAAATAAATAAATGAACCTAAAGGTTATTGTCAAGGACAATCAAATTGGGATAAAGAAACGCATAAAAAGGGATATGCGCTATTCAAATGCAAAAACAGTGGGACTCTGCTGCATCAAAAATCTCAAGTACCCTTTCTGTATTACAAGCCTTGCCAAAGAGGGAGTAAGCTCGGGCCTTAGTGCAACACGACGATTTCCACGATCTTCAAAACAATATAACTGCAGAAAGAATGTGAAAAAAAAAGTGATAGGATTTAAATATAAAACCATTGCAAGATGTTTCAGGTGGAGTTGCATTACCCATTGTCAAATAAGAAAGAACAATCCCACACCAGAAAATAAACATATGCCGCCACAAAAAATGTATGGCATATTCCTGCTGAGAGACCTGTGAGTTTTAATTTTGGCACATAGAGAAACTCTAGAAGACCCACAGTTAAGTACTCAAAAAAAAAAAAAAGGCAATGTAGTGCAAGAATGACAGGATTGAAATCTGTACATATTAATCATCAATGATTTTCTTTTTTGGCCAGTCCACTGTATTGCATTAGATGCGCTTCAAGAACCCCTACCCCATTTCCAATTTAAGTTAATGCCTAACGATGAAAACATTTATTGATTGCATTTGACAAGGAATCCATGAATTTATTAAAAAGTTAATAACTTTGGAACAAAATTTGACAGCATTATCATCACGCCAAGTACTAAAATTTAAAATATCAGAACCTGCCACTTAATTAAGCACTAGATAGTTTCTTTAAGTGAAGTTGCAGTATATTAAACAATACAATTGTTAAAAAGAAAACTAAACACACACACACCTGGTCCCTGATTTCCTCTCCAGCTTTCCTTATAAACAATGCCTCCGATTCTAACACCGGATAATCAACCTCCTCGAACCCAAACAGTCGTGACACCTAAAAACCAAGAAAAGCATGTTAAGTTAGTAAGTATTACATGGAGATAGATATGTTTTATTTATAACATAGACAGAGGTCTGACCTCTCTGAAATTGTGAAAGAGCCAGCTGCGGAGGCGCATTTCTTCTGGAGGGAAATCTCTGGTACCTTTAGGAGGATTGACATCGATTTTCTGCACTGAATTTTCGAGTACCGGCGGACCAGCCAGCGCTGCCGACCTTTCTCCGCCGCCGCCACTTCCATTTTCCGATGGGGAAAGTGCAGTTGCTACAGAAGAGAGAGTTCTAGGGTTAAACGCAATCAATTGGCCGGAGAGAGGAAATTTAGGAGCTGAGATCGAGAAGTAAATGAGAGAAAAGAAGTTAGGTTTTAAGTAATGGTTCACGCTCGGGTGGAACATATGAAGAGAAGATGGAAATGGAGGCATAGCGAAAACAAGGGAAGGGAACCCTTTGCTTGGCCAGGCTGCTCTGCTTGTTTTACTTTGCTGGAGCCTGGAAGGGAAGAGGATAGTGTTCTTCCTTTTCTTTTTCTTTTTCTTTTTCTTTTTAAATGGGCCGGTCCTTAAAGGAATAGGCTAACTAGCTTAGAATAGTTGATGGGCTGGGTGTTATCGAGATTGTCATGGACCGGCTGCATCCTGAGGAGCAGACCTACAATCCTGCATCACATATGCTAATGGGCCCAACTTCATCTTTTCTATACAATTTCGAAAACCGCTTTATATATATATATATATATAACCAGAAAATTGTGGCAGAACAAAAGGTTCCAGCAACGTGAAGAAAATTGATTTTATACCGCTCGGTCGTTTTGGCTAACTAAAAGACAATAAATACCTCACCAGGGATCTACATGTGCGGGTGTTATCACTAATGTTGCTTGTGAAAACATCAATCATGTGCAATTACCTACGCCCCTTGCCTGCCTAAAGATGTAATAATATTACTATCTCGTATCAGCTAGAAGACAGGAGGTTTTAATTGCTTATAAGCATAAAAAAACACATCTTTCTCTTGCATGTGTCTCTTAAAAGAATAAAACTCACCATTTAATTCTAATAAAATGATATTTCTCAAAAAGTTTATCGTATATGTAATCACACATGTATTTTTTTTTATAACTCGAGATATTCAGATCAATTTATTTACATCAAAATTAATTTTTGAATTCATTAAATACTCTACAAATAATAATATTAAAAGAAAAAAACAACTCCCTCACATGACCACTACTAGATTGACCCTAAGTTCAAATTATCAATTATAATATTGTTTGTTATGCGACTTCGCATTAATGAAGGCTAAAAAATGCCAATATTAAACAAGTCACGTAACTGCATTAACAGAAATAATTATTTTCAATGCAAATTATCAATTACCATGATTTGGACTAGCATGTTGATACCCTGCAGGATAACAAATTTTTTAAATGTAGAAAAAATACAAAGAATATAAAAAAATATATTAAAAGCTTTGGATTTAGTGGTAATATCAACCCAGCATTATAAAATCCTGGTGATAACAAGGCCATCTCTAAGAAAAAATCCAGCCAACCTAAAAAAAGTTATCATCTAATTTTTACATGATATAAACATATTCCTTCCATTTATTTTCTCCTTTCCATATGAATATGAACAAGATCTCATGTTCGGGCAATACTAAGAGCTAGTAGCATGTTTGAATTTTATCATAAATTTATAAAAAAAACAAAAAATAATTATATGAAAAAAATTATTGTGATTCACAATATTTTCAAGGAAAAAATTACAATGTTAAATTCTTAACCAGAATAATATTTAAAAAATAAAACAAACAAATTTTTTTTGAAAAAAATCATAAAAAAAAACTAAAGAAAAAAAACAATGTAGAAAAATACTGTAGCAATTTATAGTGTTTCATGAGAAAATCTACAGTTGTAATTTTCAACCAACTCAATATTAAAAATAATAAAAATAATTTAAAAAAACATAAAAAAAATCATGCTAAAAAACATTATAGCAATCCATAGTGTTTTTTAAAAAAAAACTACAAAGTTAAATTTTCAACTAGCTCAATATATATATAGAAACAAATCAACAAAGATAATTAAAAAAAACATATCATAACAAATAAAAATAAAAAATCATCTAGAGAAATATAGTAGGAATCTACAATGTTTTAAAAAAAACTAAAAAGCTAAATTTTCAACCAGTTTCGTATTAAAAAAATAAAATCAACAAAAATAATTCTAAAAAACATAAAAAAATTTTTAAAAAAACATGTGAGAAAAGTTAAAACTGAATTCTCAATAAGCTCAATATTAAAAAAAATAATAAAAATAATTTTGAAAAAAAATACAGCGAAATACCATAGCAAAACAAAAATAACATGGGAAAACATTATAACAATCCACGTTGTTGTATATAAAAAACTAAAAAATAAAATTAAAAAAGATCATTTTATAAAAAAATCATTAAAAAAACCAAGTAATAAAACATTATAGTGATCCATAATATTTTAAAGAAAAAATTACAGAACTAAATTTTCAACTGGTTTAAATTAACAAAAATAATTTTGAAAATAAATATAAAAATAAATAAATAAATAAAATCTTGGGAATAAAAAAAAGGAAAAAACATGTAAAGCCTAAAAAATAGGGGGAAATGAAATAAATTGGGGAAAAGAAGTAAAGAAAAAAAAGAAATACAAAAAGAAAAGGAATTATACGGGCGTGGGAAAGCTACAGTACTTTCCCAGGCCTTTTAGAGTATTAGTTAGTTAATAGTTAACATTGTAGCAGGACTTTAAAAAATGTCCAAAGAGGGTGGGGAGCAAGGGATGCAATGCAGAAGTAAAAAATCTCGAGAAATTTGATGGAAGGTTCTTGAAAGTGTGTCACGTTTAAAGATAGAAACAGCAGCAGCCTCTGGGCACTCTCTCATGGCTTGTGGCCCGCACTGTTAGGTCCTCACAACGATGGTAGATTTTATAGAGTCGTGGGACCCCCGGTAGTTGCACGACAGTTCCTGGAAAAAAAATCTCGAAAATGTGATGCAAATCTGGTCACATGCAGCATCGTTCTGGTTGGTGAATGGCATGCCCCACGCCATGGCTTAGATGGTGCGTGGAAGAGGTGGGGGGGAGTGGAAGTGGTAAGAAGGAAATTCCAGTTCATTTAAAATGAGAACACTTTTCCTTGTTCCTGATTTGCTTTCCTCCCTTCTGCGGTCATCAAGCATGATTTGGGATTCCAATCTTGACAAGATTTCTAGAAAATATGTCTTCCTTACAGACATGCAAAATCCGTTCAAGACTTGAAGTTTGTTAAGAAGAGATAATTCCCAGCATAAAAGTATTGTAGCTCCGTATTGTTTATTGGAATTATTTAATAATTTTTTTTTACATTTTCTTCTATAAAATAACTAAAATACATCTAAAAATAAATAAACCTAACATCAAGGAGCCTCTTGGTATTTTTCATAATACCTCTTTGTTGTTATAATATAAAAACAATAAACAATTAAAATATATATTTAAACGATGAAAATAGTTTTATAATAAAAAAATAAACTTGGAGTGGAAGGGCTTCTTGATCCTTTCACTGTAATATATATATATATATATATATATATATATAAACCTAACTTAGTGACACTTTTGTATTTGATTAAATAGAAAGAAAAAAAGAGAAAGGGTGTTTTTGGAGGCGCCCTAACTTTTCAAGTGGCATGTGCAATATTCAAAAATATCCTCTCATTATATCATTGAAAGCATCATCATGTCTCTAATAGTAGTCTATCTTGTCACCATTGAACTTTTTTTTTCCCTCTTATCTCCTAGAATTTATAGCTTTGCTCTTGTTGTTGATATTTCAACTTCAGTTTTTATGTTTTTATTTTTATATTTTTTTTATCATGGCCTTCTTGTAAAAAATTTATATGTTTTCAATTTAATCATTTCAATTTTAATTTGTTAAATATTATATTCTTTAACTTTATCTCTATTCTTTGGATTTTTTCTTTGGATATCCGTAAATGCTTTATTAGTTTTCAATTTTATTATTCAATTCAAATTGATGGTATTATTTTTTCAATCCAATCCTTATTTTTTTATTTCTATTTTTTTCTTTGTTCTGTGTAAAAGTTATAATTATTTTAAATTTCACCAGGCAATCAAAACATAGTTTTGATTTTTTATGTCAATTTTGATTCTTATTCTTTTATTTTTTTTTGTCATTTTACTAATTTATTTTTCTTTTCAATTTCATCATTCAAACAAATATAAAATTTATCTTTTATTTTAATTTTTATCATCATTCTTTTAATTTTTATTTTAAAAATATTTTTATATAATTGATTTTTTTTCAATTTTATTTTCTAATAATTGATCAATTGAGAATTAAACTTCATGATTTGTTCGGATTAGATGTATTGAGTCTAATGACCTAGGTCACAAGTTTAAAAAATTAATATGATTTTTTTATATAAAAAGGCTTTATGATCTTTTTTATTTTTTATCGGGTTATTCTAGTAATATAAACTATACTGCAAGTTTGGTGGGATATCCTAGATTGACTAGGTCTTGATTAACTCGGTTACATATTTGTCATAACTAGTTTTTTATATAATTTTTTATTTTATTTTAGTATTTAAATATATTTTTTTTTATTTTAAAAAAATAGCATGACCTTGCAGTGAAACACGATCATCAAGGATAATTTATCCTATTTTATCTTGTTATGTTTAATATGTCATGTCTTATCTCATGATTGAAAAAATAAAAAAATGAAATGACATGTAAATAGAGAGATAAGGATAAAAAAAAAAGGTATAAGAGTTTGCATTTTTCTCTGTAACAATTGTGATATAAATTGATAGAAGGATAAGGAGATAGAAAAATAAGAAAATATGGAGATAAGTAATCAGAGTAGATGAAAAGACAAGTGAGAATGACATGTAGATATATTAGGTAATTAAGAAAAATAAAATATATGAGAGACATTTAATAAGAAAAAACTAGAGAAAATTCACTAAGATATCAAAGAAAAAAAGAAAAAACTATTTTTTTAATTTATTTTATATGATTTATATTTAACTAGAGGGTTGTATCATCATCAAATGAGTTTCTACNAAACCTCACTAAAGTTCTATGAGAGTGAATAAAGTTCTTTAAACTCATTTTAGGTTCAGTAAAATATAAGGGGTCTAAAGTCCATTGAGTTATTCTTTTGAGTCTAATACTTATATTTTAAAATGAAAATTGAGTTTTATTATCAAACTCGTATCTAATATCACTATTTTAGGATTAGCAATCTCTTATCATAAATACATAATTAATATTTTAGGTAACCTTGAGAAGAGCACCATAAGTATTTTTATAATTAAAAACAAGCATAATGTAACTTATCTTATAAAAATAAATATAACTACATTTCATCTCATTTATTTATAATTTTAAAGGTCAATTAGGATTTCTAATTACTACAAAATTAGATGAGGGTTATTATTTTTAATTTTCCCCTGTAAATTTTAAATGATTATAATTATCGAGAAGTCTTTCACGACATGTCTAACGGGCTTCTGTACAGAATAAATCTAAGTATATCTTTATCTGCCCCCTCCCCCTCTCTTTCTCTCTATATATAATCATAAAGTGTATTTTGTTAGTGTAGTATAAAATATTTTTCAATTGAAAATAAATTAAAATGAATATTTTTTATTATCATTTTCTTCTTTGATATTAGCATATTAAAACTATATAAATATATTTTTTAAAAATATCAATTTAATATATTTTATATTGAAATTAATTCAATACATTTTATATTAGCACGTCACATCCATGAACATAAAAAATATATTTATTTTAAGTAAATTTTTTTTAAAAAAATCTCAAAAATACTGTAAGTGCACCTGTCATACACGCGCGCGCGTGTATAATTTTCAACGACCCATGCGGGCATTGTTTGTATGCATCGGGTTTGGAATTTTATGTCAGCACACGATATTTCTTGGAAATTTCTTCCTCCCTCGAAATGTAAATTGATATCTGGGCATGAGATCCTCGTTCCTTCTTTGTTTTTCCTCATAATCCACGAGATACTCATTCTTGTTTTTTATTTGATAGCATGAAGTATTAAGTATGCATCGTGCAATTGGAATGTCATTTCTACACAGATAAGGATATATTTTTTTAAAAAAAACATATTAATTTTTTTAAAAAATATATTTTCACACTAAAATAATCCAAAATTATTAAAAAAAATACAATTTCAATCAAGCTTCGAGTTCTGAAGCTAAGTACGAGTCCGAGGAAGGCATCGCACTCGGATCGATATGGACTCATCTACAGTGGCCTAGGACTCATCCTCCGCGTATATTTCGTGCAATGGAATCAAAGGTCTAAAACCATGGGAGACCATTTTGATTTACCTAAGGTGGACTGACTACGTCATTGATGCTGTAAGCCTCCCTTACCAAAGTCAAATGCAATGCCCTTGAAGATTTGACAGTGGCTCGATAAAGGGCTTGAAATTGAAAGCCACTTAGGATAAGAAAGAGCGTCCGCCTTTCTTTCGTCCATGTAATGATAATTTTGGCATTCTTGGTCCATAAACAATTATTGTTGCCCCGAGGCCCGCTGCCAGCACTGCCATCAAGCGAGCCTTGCGGCATGGCCTCGAAGATGTTGATATGTCAAGGGCAAAAATAAAAAGCTACACATCTTTTCCAAGCTTTGCTTGTATTTTAACAAATCTGTTGGATCTCGTGCCCATTAAAATTAGTGCTGATCACTTAGATTAGAGACGTGTAGTCTTTTGATAGTATTATTTTTGGACTGTTTTTTATTAAAAATATATTGAATTAATAATTTTTTAAAAAATATTTTTAATATTAATAGAACAAAAAAATTTAAAAATATAAAAAAAATTAATAAAATTTTTATTTTTATTTAAAAATATTTTAAAACCCAAAAACAAACTGCCCTTTAAAAGAATATTTAGAATATTTTTTATTTAAAAATGTATTAAAATAATATTTTTTATTTTTAAAATTTTATTTTTAATATGATGAAAAAAATCCTGATTTAATCACCTGACTAAGGAAAGATTATCAAGAGAAGGTAAAGTTTGAAACAGGCAGGGACATGATATTTCTACCAAGTCCAACTAATTTCAAGAAAAGAAAAATTTGAAAGTTTGACGGCATCAAATTACTTACCTGGTGCTCGTTTTTTAACCATATAATTATTATTTAAACCAAGGAAGAATTAGTACTCGTATTTGACTATTATTAGGGGTGGGAATATCCAGAGCAACAATCTTAAATGCCAATCCACTAAAATTAAACAGACAGCTCCGTTCTTCAATGCAAATTCCACAACAAGGTGACTTGGAATTCTCAACGTCAACAAAGATTAAAATCGAAAAACAACAAGAAAATAGAAAAAAAAGGAAGCTCAAATACGACAATAACAAGTAAATACAAAAATAAAATTATTATATTATAATTAATATAATTTTAGATTTTCACCCTCAAAAATATTTTTATTTTTTAAAAAATATTTTTGATATTATCATGTTAAATAATTTTAAAATATTAAACAATTAATACGTAGAAAAAATAAAAAATATAAATTCTTGTAAAAACATTTTGAAAATGCAAAAAGAAAAGGAAAAATTGATTGCGTCAACCACTGCAAATGCACACCTTCCCTGGCACTGTAACAAACGGCAATTCCTAGTTCCCTCTCACACAACTCACCCACACCACCACCACCTGTCCGACGACAATCGAGTCGTTTGAAATGACCTGTCATGGTCAGGTAAAAAGCCAGATGATCTGGCACGAATGCCGTCGTTTCCAGACAATTGTTTTGTCCACCAAGGCGGCACAAACCATAAAACTCATTTTTCTCTCTCCTCGCCCACTAGTGCTGACCTCATTATAAAAGTCCCATCATCATACATCATCCATCAAGATACCATCATCACCATCCATGAATATACATAACCCATCCCCTTGTTTCGCATGCGTTCACCAACCTAACCCCTTTCTCCTCTCTATATATCGCCTTGTTTGCCTCCAATTTACATCTTCAAAAACAATTCCAATAACCCACAACGAGTTGCCAGTGAAAAAGAAAAAGAAAAAACCTTGATGGGTGCCGAGGTTAGTTAAAACCCACTAGCTCACTCACTCTGCGTTCTTCAATTTTAATTTATTCCTCTGCTTAATTTGGCTTAACTTGTTGTTTCGAGCAGAAAGAGGGTGCGAAAGTTGAAGCCAAGAAGCCCGCCGCTGATGCTGGTGAAAAGAAAGATGAGGCCAAAGTTATTTCCGTTTACAAGCTGGACATGCATTGTGAAGGCTGTGCCAAGAAAATTAGACGCGCCGTTAAACATTTAGAAGGTGATTTTTATTCATTTATAGCAACTAACATTTAGCAATCTAAGAATTAATTTATCTGAGTTTGATTTTCCGGTTGCTAAGACGATGTTTTTGTGGGTTTATTCAGGCGTGGAAAGTTTGAAGACAGACTGTGCCGGCAACAAACTTACGGTGACGGGGAAAGTGGACCCAGCAAAAATCAAAGCCAGGCTTGAAGAGAAGACCAAGAGGAAAGTAGAGATTCTCTCTCCCCAACCTAAGAAAGACGATGGTGCCGCTGCTGGTGGTGGCGATAAAAAGGCCGATGAGAAACCCGAAAAGAAACCGGAGGGGAAGAAGGACGAACCGAAAAAACCACCTCCAGAGGTAAATAAATTAATAAATTATTGCTACCATGATTTAATCTTGAATATGGACGTTGATTATCCTTTTGTTTTCTGTTGTGATTATTTTTTAACTAATTTTTAGTAACTCTTGGTGGTTCCAGAGTACCGTCGTTTTGAAAATCAGGCTCCACTGTGAAGGTTGCATTTCAAAAATAAAGAAAATCATCTCCAAAATCAAAGGTAATTAGTTAATTATACATTTGATTACTAGATCAAACTAACATGTTAAATCTGAATATTCAAAGTCGGTCGCAAAATAGTAAAGAATAGATGGCTGACGTGGCTAATTAAAAACAGGTGTGGCCAGCGTGACTGTGGACGCGGCGAAGGATCTGGTCACGGTTAAGGGAACGATGGACGTAAAGGACTTGGCACCGTACCTAACAGAGAAACTAAGGAGAGCAGTGGAGGTGGTTCCTCCGAAAAAGGAGGAAGAGAAGAAAGACAAAGCGGGCGGCGGAGACGGTGGGGATAAGAAGGAGAACAAAGCGGCCCCCGCCGATGGTGGCGGCGAGAAGAAAGAGAAAGGCGGGGAAGCGAAAGGTGAAGAGAAGAAGGAAGGGGATGGAGGGAAGAAGGAGGCTGCTGCTGGTGCGAAGGTGGAGGTCAGCAAGATGGAGTATTCTGGATATCCTGCTCCAGCACCTACTTACTGGTTTGATGGGGTGTACGGTCAAAATCATGTGGTGGAAAGTTACAATAATCATTATGATCATCAGTATAACTACAATCAACAAGGTTACTATGCGATGAATCAGCCAGGAATGGGGGGAGGAAATCACGGTTTTCTGCTGGACCATCACCAGCCCCATGCACCTCAGATGTTCAGTGATGAGAATCCCAATGCTTGTTCTATCATGTGATTGGTTGATCGGTCGGGGGGTGGATGCAACATATGCCATAAGAGAAGTACGAGAATGTACATGAGCTTTAGGAAGGGAAAAGTAAATACGAGAAATACTAATAGGAGATTACTAGAGTTAATTTTGTAATTGCAACCCCTAAATAAATATTATTGTGCAATAAGCATTTTGGCTTTTTTTCCTTCTTGCAAAGACCCGTGAATTTTTGGGAGGCATAGTGTCAATTATGATGCAAATTAATTTATTGGCAACTGTTAATTAAGATGTGGTTGTTTTTTTTTTTTTTTTTAAAAAAAAAAGATGTGGTTGTTTTAATTAAGGGTATGGTGGCGGGTCGTCCACTCCTCGTCTCAATAAAATTCACCTCAACAAAAGACGATATGCAGGCTTGCTAAGAATAAACGCCATGCAGTACATGCGCTAGTTTTTGCTATAGTACGAACAAAATTTGGTTGTTCTTGAAAATATTTTTTATTTAAAAAAATATAATTTTTTTGAATATTAATATATTAAAATAATTTTTAAAAAATTAAAAAAATTAAATTTAAATTATTTTAAAAATATAAAAATAAATAGTGAAAACTATGGTTGCTTGAGATAGCAGTCCAAACGGGACTTGTCCTTTCAAAGGGAAGAGCTGGTGGAGGGTCAATTTCGTATACCCAGGTAAGGTAACAAGAATTTTATTTAAATAAAAAATAAAAAAAATTAAAGGATGAACCCATGGGAATATGGTACCTTTTAGATAAGATATAATAATAATAACAATAACAATTAAAAAAAACCGAAACTTGTGTCTTTTTTTGAGTTATTTTTTTATGTAATTTTTTTTTCCAACAGACAATAATAAAATCTGCACCACAATTCTCTTTGTTTTTTAATTAATAATAAAAGTTAATTCAGTAAAAGAACGTAAAACTTATATTATTTTAACTGTGCTAAATCTCTCTCCTATATCAATACATTTTTCTCATTTAAAAAAAAAATAGTATATAGCATCCTATGAAGTTCTGCCAATTTATTGCAAAATGCAAAACTTAATTTGGTTTCGCACTGTTTGATAATAAAATTTTATCAGTGTAAATATTTTAAAATCTTTCTAAAAATAAATGATTGAAAACAATTAAAATCCCTTTTTTCTCGCCCTCTGAATTTTTGTCTTAAAATCTGTATCTTTAATAAAATAATATGTAAAAAACAAGTATATGAATTTAATTAATTAAATTCAAACCAAGTAATTAATACTATTTAAAAAAATTAATTAATAACAAATATTTTATTAGAGGCAAGGAGCCGGTCATATTTATGGTACAGTTAAAATTATATTATTATTTAATGAACAAACATGTTTTAAGTAGTAATTGTTTTTTTATAAAAAAAACACTAAGATTCCAATTGATAAAGGAAACACCACTTATAATAAGGAAAAATAATTTTCCTAACCAGTCCCTTGACTAAAGGATCCCTTTTCTCTTATATATATAAAAAAATTAAACCATGAAAAAAATCAAATTGGCTAAATATTGAAAGCATGAACTGAACCCATGCCTTGTCAAAAGTTAAAGGCAGCTTTAACCACTCAACACAGTAATAAGAAAAAAAAAAGGTGGTTATCAAAAATAAAATAAAAAAGCATTACCAAAAGAATTTTTTAAAAATAAAATATAAGATAATTAAAAAAATATATAGTAAACTTTAAAAAACCTATATGTATATATATATATAAAAAGAATAAACCATGAAGAAAAGGAGGGGCAAAATCTACTTTTCTAAACAGGATGGATATCTACTAATATCTCAGTTGAAGTTTTCTCATCCAAAGGAACTCGTTGATATCAAGATAACTATTTTTCATGGTCAGGATTAATTCTGATAAAAAACTCTCTTTTTTCAACTGGAATAAAGTCACGTTCTCTCTTTTCTCTCCTACAAAGATTGAAAAATAAAAAAATTTGAATATTAGGACCATAATGGATTTTATTTCTGAAAATCATACTAAACATTAAATATCTTTGTTTTTTTTTTTTAATCTTTGGTCCTTGTGATTTAATTTTTTCATATACTTAATAAATTTGGACAAATTAGAAATTAATTAGGAAATACAAGGATGTAATTAAGAAAAACAAAAATTAAAGATAAAAAATTATTTCTACAAATATCCTACATGTTTTATGTTTTGGTATATGTTACTAGATATAGGACCTGGTATATATGCCATGATCCATACTTTTCTTTGTGAAAAAATCAATGTAGAGGCACTGGAAGCATATTTTCAATAAATAAAAAATTAAATTACTCGAGTTGCCTCATTAAATTTAATAAGTTGGTTTTATTTTAACAAAATAATAATAAAAAATTAACAATGATAGTTAATAAACAAAATAAAGTTTCAAAAGATCATAGCATGAAAAGAAAAACATTGGAAGTATATGATTGGATAAAAAAACAAAACAATATCAATATTAAATAGATTTTAAATATTATAATAGGTATGTAAGCAAGCTAATAAAAAGCAAGTTAACTCATATTATCCAATAAAACATGTGGTTCATATTATGAGATTGGATTCATCTAGTAAATTTTTTTTAAAAAAAACCATAAAACCTTTTATTTTAGAAAACTCATGTTGAATAATGAATCAAGTAACAGAGAATAAAAAAAATGCTGGTCTATATCAACTTTTCAAACTTATAGCATGGGTTATGAAAAAATAGTAAAACTCAATCTCTAATGAATCAAACGTTGAATAAAGAATTATCATCATTATTATTAGACTGAAAATACTATATATATATAAAAATAAAACTCAATTTCTAGTGAATCAAATGTCGAATAAAAAATTATTATTATTATTGTTATCACCATCTTAATTATTATTACTATCATCACATCTATTATTGCTAATATTACATTATTATTATTATTATTATTATTATTATATTTGTTATAATTATTATTACTATTATTGTTGTTATTGTTGATACTATAGAGAAATTCAATCTACAAGAAATCAAATATCAAATAATAAATTATCATTATTAGTAGAATTATTATTACCATTATTAGTAACATTATTATTATTACTACCATTGTAATTATTATTATTATTTTAAAAAATACATAAATTTATTTTGAAGGATAAAATTTAAAATCTAACTTTTTCTACAAAATAGCCAAGGAGAAAACTAAGAAATCAAAAGCAAAATGACCAATTTGAAAGCCATAAAAACCTTTGACAAAAGGCATGAGGAAAAAAAATTAAAAGTAAAATGACTTAATTGAAAAATTAAAAGTAAAAGGATAGATTAAATTGAAAACAAATAAAATTATAATAAAATAACAAAAATAAATAATTAAATCTAAAATGACCGAATCTGAAAAAAACCAACAACAATGAAAACTAGAATGCATTTCTTTATGTATAAAAAAGAAACTATTAGAAAAACAATATATACGACCACTAATAATAAATTAGTCATTGTTAATTGTTAAATAACACAGGTTATCCATGAAATACTAAAACATGATAGAGTAAAATAAGATGATGAAAAAATATTTTACATCACTAAGAGGTGCTGCAATCAATAACATGAGCTAACATGTTTTTCAATTAAAAAATAAAACAAAACAAGACCAACATGAATCATCCTACAACTAGGAGATAAGCACTAGGTTTGACCTTTTGCTGTATTTTTCTCTCTCTTTTCTGAGCCAATTAGAATTTTTTTTTACAAGATTTACTTGCTTTCTAGTTTTATATAGTTCATATATATTATTATAAATTTTTATTTGAATCTTAATAATTTTATTTTGAATTATTATGTATTTGATATAAATACTATTAATAAATTATTCATGTGAATCTGATTCCAATCGTTTTTCTATTCTTAAAATTTTCATATGAATTTTGAACATGATTTATTATATTTATGAATTCTTTTAGTTTTTAATAGCACAAAAAAATACAAACATATTATTTTAATATTTTCTTGTTATTTTACTTTGATAGCCATAAAATATATTTTTTAAATGATGATTTAATTTAAAAATATCATATTTCGTAAGATGAACAACAAATATGTTAATTTTAAAAAAATTGATATTTTTTTAAATAACTATATTTGAAGTTTAATGCAAATTATAAGTAATTCTCCAAGTCTTTGTCCTAAAAACACTGGTCCCAACGTTGTAGAGAAAGTACAAACTAGTATACATGACCACATCGCATATAGTTAACGAGCTTTATAATCTTCAACTGCTCAATTATTTCACGCAAGTAGACGTTTAAGTCATCCAATAGGCGGTAAGTTTAGCATGCCTTTTCCACCGCGATAAAGGCGATTCCACCAAGAGAATGAAGCCCACTCGCTTGCGTAGTTATTTGTTTTTTAATGTCTTCAACTTCAATTTATCTCCCAAACTACATTATCTCGAGAGGGAGAGAGAGATTATGTGGATATCGTTTTCAATGTACAACCTTTTTAGGGAGTGAGTTAAAGTTATTTTTTAAAATGTTTTTTCTATTAAAATTATATTAAATAATATATTTTATTTTTAAAAAATTATTTTTCATAATAACACCCTAAAACGATAAAAAAATATAAAAATATATTTTTAATTTTCAAATTTTATTAGAATACAGTTGAAAATATATCCTACATATTTTTGCTATTGCATATGTAAGCGGAATCTGTTATGCATATTTTTTTTATCCACTTGCATGTTAATTGAGGTTTGATGCTCTTTTGGTATATATATATATATTTTTTTTTGATTAACGTGGGTGTCCGGGCCAGCTTTCGCGCACCACGACTAATCCCACGGGCCCTGAAGTTAACGATCATGTAAGCCTCCAGTGGCCATCATATGAGCAACCAAGGACTCGAACCTGAGACCACAGAGGGAGCAAACCCCTTGATCCCAAGTCCTTACCACTTGGCCACCACCTAGATGGTTACTTTTGGTATAATTTTAAGAGTGCATATCCCATATCACTTGATTTCAAGGATTGAATTAAGGAGTTAAGAAAAGAAATACGCCTTGCCCTCCATTTTTAGAAGATTTGTTCAAGGGTCTATGATGGAAAGAAGTAAGATATATATATATATATATATATTATCTGAAAAATCAATATGTATTGTTCAATACCCTATCTTTAGTATTAATGAAATCATATTTTCGATGGATTAAAAAAGAAGAAGAAGGAAAACGTTTCAGCTAACATATTCCCTCCTCTTTAATTTCAGAGACTATATATTAAAAACAAAATCATCCCTCACAAGCGTGCAAGTCTCTGATTCTTTGCATCTCTTCACATGGTGCACGTATCTAGCTATAAGTATAACTGAATACAAGAGATTAACCATTGACTTTGCATTGCTATATTCTCTGGCAGACACATTCGTGCAAGTTCTGTAAGCATGGGAGGGATAAGAAAAGGCCGAAAGCAACCGAGGCATTAAAAAAGAGAGAGATTTTAGGGCATTTATTCATAAACTGAGTCAACTCTCTTGCAAGCAATCATGGTTAGAGTTTGCTCCGGGGAGCCGTGCATTCATGAGATTTTGATTTTTTAATTAAATTTTTTTAATAGTTATAATATGTTAATATTAAAAATAAATTTTTAAATGATTATAGTTCAAATAAGAAAATGAATAAGCCAATCGTTGAGACGTCACAAAGGCACCCCCATTTTTTCAAGAAAAAGCTGGATGTGACCGGAGACGGGCCAGGGGGGGCTTTCACAAAATGGCTTTACATGCTCATTTGCCTGTTCAAATTATCTAATTCAATTTAATCGTATAAAAAAAAATACAATTGATACTGTAAGGCACGTATAAAACTCACCAAAGGTTAAGATACCTTCCGGTGGAGTTCACTGCAAAGAAGACGTCATTAGTTGAAAGCTAAATCAATAGTCGCCCTCAAGAAACTTTTGGAACTTAAAACCATATACTATGATAAAATATCTCATTCAATAAGGCTATGGGACGTTCTAAGGATAAGAATAATTAAATAATAATGAAATAGTTCAATGATATATACACAATGACAAATGAAGCCAACGACAGTTAAATAATTAATTAACATCAAATAACCCATCTTAATTTAAAAATTGAAGTTATTCGGTAAGATTTTCAAATAATTTTATATTGCTACCTAACACATTCTCTTAAATAAACCATTTAAATTTAAAATGTATACATATTCCTGGTTACTTTTTGCTTAATTTCTAGTTTAATTAAAAAGAATAAGGCTCTTAAAATTTATGTATCTCTCACTTTGAGACCATACAACAATATAATTTTTGTATTATATATATTCAAAATTGTACTGTACTTTGAAGGTAAAATGTAACATCAAGCAAAATCCGAATTAAAGATAAATAATCCGATCCCATAATTTTAATTTTATATTGAAAAATCAATAGGATATCTTAATAATTTTGGAATAAACTCGTTATTTTCTCTGAGATCTCCTTGAAAATGCTTTTATATTTTTACAAAAGCAACATTTAACCAAACTTTTTTGTGAGCACAATATCATGTTATTTATTTCCTAAAAATTTAGTCTGATATATAAATGAAAAACATCAAATATGAAAAATTCTCTATTGTTCTTGTAATATCATTTTTCTTTTTTTTGTAATTTTAATTTTGATTGAAATGTTATTTTTGTTGTATTTTACTATTTAAGCGGGAGAGGAGAGAGCAATTTACTAAATTTTGATGAAAGAGAGTTATTAATTAATAATAATTTTAAGTATTAAAAAAATTAAAATTTATTTTAAAGGGTTTTATTAAATAAAATAATTTAACAATGGTTATTTTAAAGTTTTTTTTTAAAAAATAAATTGTGGTAAAAAAATTTCGGTTTGATTTTATGTTTTTAAACTGTTTTTTGAGTTTTTTTTCGGCTAGATGAAGTTGTCACGTCAGGGCTTTTGTCAGTGGTCACGAGTGGGAGGGACACTTGGAAAGTATCTAGAAGGCCACCAGATGCGGGCTTCTGGTCGCGCGGCAACATGAGGTCACACTTCGGTCCAAATATTACACGAATCCTACGCTGCTACGAAACTGGGAAGGAAAATGCGGCATCGGAACAGATAATTAATGTGGCCGGCTATTCTTGACGGGGCAGCATTTTATTTTTCAAAAAAAATAATTTTTTTATTAAATATTATTTTTTTATATTTTAAATTGTTTAAATTATCTGATATTAAAAATAATTTTTAAAAAACAAAAACTATTATCTTAATATAAAAAATACTTTTAAAAACAGCCACGACAGTTCTCTCTATTATACTATTATTTATGTGTACGTGTGTGAAGTGAAAGCTCTCCAACCGTGAGCCACCACTAATTTGATGATTTATCTTTTATTGACAATCTCTACCATGGGCTCCGTAGTGCGTATTGGCTACTATTAATATAACATAATTAAGTATAAAACAACAAAGCCACCACTAGCCTGGATGTCTTTTATATATATATATGAATGAGGGAGGGCGAACCGAAGCCATGAGAATATATTATTATCTTATACTCTAAATCATGCGGGAAAAAAACTGTTTTGACACTGTGGGCTTGCTAGATTTAGCTTCACCGCTGTTCGTCTCTGAACCTCAGGGATGCTGTGGTCTTGGCCGCCTTCTCATGGCTTCAGTTCGCCCTCTTTTATATATATAAAAAAGGGGCAAGGGGCAACCGCCACATGAATAGGTCAGGGGAATATTCGAGAATCCTCAAACAAATCATAGTGCAATAAATTAAGGTTTAGTTTGTAACAGTAACTTGCTGGTCATGGAAGCAACTATCACTGCAGGTAAACCAGTGTTGTGTTGCACCGACGGAAAATAATTACAATACCCTTGTGTGGCAAGTAAGCTTTGCTCCTGCTCAGAATTAATAAATCAACATACGGACAGAGATTGAAAGACAGCATATATTATTTTTTATCATCAAATATTTTATCTGTGAACAAATAACGTGTGATGATCACTACTTTGGACAATCCAGGTTTTTTTTAATTTCTCATTATCAAACCGGTTTTTTTTTATAAGCATTGAATTACAAAGAATGTAGGAAACACAAATCTGTCGAAAAAACAGAGGACAACAGCCAAATCAAAGATGCGGCTTTGTCTCCGCGCTACCATTCTTCCAAGCTACATTACCAAGCGGGATCCTTACCAGCACAGTTTCAAGGAGTAATGAACCAGCAACGACCGACCATGAATAACCCACACAACACACAGAGAGTTATTGCCCATCCATCCAGCCACTACAGCAACACTTTCTGGGAAACCAGAATGCATTATTAAGAGTAGGATCCAACGACGACATTGTCTGAATGCCAAATCATTAACAGGACACCACCAGCCATGTGGTTAGCTCCCCGCAATATGTGAGAGAAAGATACAGAGACCATATGTGAAGAGAAACCGGCAACTAGAATGGAAAGTTCATGATAATACCATGGCCTAATAGAAGATTTATACATCTAATTAACCACATTAGAAGAGTCAGATTCTATATTTAATTTCATTCCATACAGATCTTCCCTTAAAGATGATAACTCTAAAGAGAAAAGTCCTAGCACCATTCCTTTATGATCACGAAGAACCCCCCACCAATACCAGCCAGACCTGGCTTGCCAAAACAAGATCTATCCATATTCCATTTTAACATAAAGGGCTCCGGGGCAGACCATGTAACCGATGGTCTGGAGTTCTTAATATGAGTCCATCTAACCAATTCATCTGCAGAGAGTAATAAATCAAGAACACAGCAAGAAAAATCAGAAAACAATGCTTTGATCCACGCACATAGCCTGGTTAGGGTTAGAAAGAAGATTGTATCATCGTCAAGTTGCTTGTGATTAAAAAGTAACTACTTTCAAAGCAACCATAAATATTTCTTGAACAAGATATATGATGGCATGCTTCACGAACAACACCAAGAAAAACCCCACCAATCTACAAAATTCGCCTAGATGCTTCAATGTTTTTTACAGTGAATGAGGAGGAGGTGATCTACGGATTTCTCCAACACCTAACATATTGGATACATTGCATCATCAACTTCAATAATACCTTTCCTACTCAACACGCCTTTTATTAAATATAGTCACCCAACAAAATACTTCACCAATCCTTTCCATGCACCACTAAAAGAAATGCACGTATTTTTAACCGGATCTCCAAATTAAAGAAATGCATGTATGGCCCGTACGGATGGTATTTTAACTAGACCGGGTTAATAAAGTTATTGTTAGGAAAACTCGGAACAATCGAACATCAATTTACCCGGATCAATGCAGCGGAATACAATTTATAATTTATAAGTCCCAATTCTTTTCCTCTTTGTGCAATAAAACAGAATCAAACAACGATCAAATATAATGCAAATAATCACAAAATCAACACCAACATTTTTAACGTGGAAAACCCGATGCGGGAAAAACCACGGGATAGTAGTCCACCTAAAAACTTCCACTATTAACAAATAATGGGTTAACAATCATTCTTCCTCATATTCAACTAAAGGATACAACATATATATCATCAATAACAACTTATTCTCGGATTACAACAAGATTAAAGGAGAATTATTTGAGAAAAACTCACAAAACTGACAGCCCTGTTTTCTATCAAAACAGCCAGCTTCCACATCACCAATCTTTCATCCAACCGTCCATAATAAAGATCAACGTGTCTAGAAGCTGCTGTCAAAATCTCAGCCCGATCCAATGATGAAAGAGCTGGAAATCAAAGGAAGAACGCAAGCTGCTCTGTTGTCTCTTCTTCTCCTTTTCTCTCTTAATTTTTTTCTCCTCTCTTCTATTTTCTAATCTGCCGCTACAGTACCCGAACTTTAAATTTTAAAGGGTTAGCTGCCTCTCTTCTCAACAAATGTGGTGGTCCCACCATCACATGGTGCGGGACCACATATAACAAATCTCCCCCTCACGCACCATGTGAGGAATTCGTCATACCGGCGATCAATATGTAAGCTTCAATTTAGGAGGCTCTGACAAGCCTGCTTCCTTTCTGTAAAACTCAAACTTCTCTCTCGGTAGAGGTTTGGTCATCATGTCAGACACATTGTCATCAATATGGATCTTTTCAATAACGAATGACTTCATCTCTATAGCATCTTGAATTCATTGATATCTGACCTCAATGTGCTTTGTTCGAGAGTGAAAAGTAGGATGCTTACTAAGATGGATTGCACTTTGACTGTCACAGTACAACACAAAGTTCTCTTGAACTAAACCAAGTTTATGCAAGAACTTCTTCATCCATAATAACTCTTTGCCTCCTTCAGTAAGAACAATGTATTCAGCCTTTGTAGTGGATAATACAACATATTTTTGCAACCTTGATTGCCATGAGACCGCTCCCCCTGCAAACTTCATTAAATATCCTGATGTGGACTTTCTAGAATCAACATCATCAGCCATATCTATATCTGTGTATCCATCCAACACAGGTTTATCATTACCAAAACATAAGCTAAAAGTGGAAGTACCTTTGAGATACCTGAGTATCCATTTCATTTCTGACCAGTGTTCTTTACCAGGATTGAAGAGGAACCGACTAACTACACCAACTGCATGAGCTATATCCGATCTTGTGCAAACCATTACATACATTAAGCTACCAACTACGGATGCATAAGAAACCTTTTTCATCTCATCTTTTTCTTTATCACTTGAAGGACACTGCTTAGAACTTAGTTTAAAGTGGCTTGCAGGTGGAGAACAAACAGGTTTGGAGTTGCTCATGTTAAACCTCTCAAGTACCTTTTGGATATATCTCTTCTGAGATAACCAAAGTTTCCCCTTCTTCCTGACACGTGTGATCTTCATGCTAAGAATCTGTTTTGCTGGTCCTAAGTCTTTCATTGCAAAAGACCTGCTCAACTCTTCCTTCAACATCTGAATCTTCTTAGCATCATGGTCAACAATCAACAAATCATCCACGTACAACAAGATAATAATAAAGTTTCCATCTGGAAACCTTTTCATTAATACACAATGATTAGAAGTGGTCTTGTCATAACCATGATCCACCATGAAAGAATCAAACTTCTTATACCATTGTCCTGGAGCTTGCTTTAACCCATATAAGCTCTTTTTCAACTTACAAACTAGCTACTCTTTGCCTTTTGCTTCAAACCTTTCAGGCTGCTCCATGTAGATTTCCTCATCTAAATCACCATGGAGAAAGGCAGTTTTCACATCAAGTTGTTCAATTTCAAGATTCAAACTAGCAGCTAAGCCAAACACAGCTTGGATTGAAGACATCTTGACCACTAGTGAAAAGATTTCTTCAAAATCAATACCTTTCTTTTGACCGAAGCATTTCACAACCAATCTTGCCTTGTACCTTGGCTATGAGCAATGCTCATCAATTTTCAACCTGAACACCCATTTGTTCTTGAGTGCTCTTTTACCTTTAGGAAGCTTCATTAACTCAAATGTATGATTTTCATGCAAAAATTTCATCTCTTCTTGCATTGCTTTCAACTACTCACTTTTCTTCTCATATGACATAGCTTCATCAAAGCATTATGGCTCTCCCCCATTAGTGATCAACATATACTCATGAGGAGAATATCTAGTGGAAGGTTGGTGAGGTCTAGTTGACCTTCTCAATTGTGGCTCATCTGGAGCTTCCTGCATAACCTGTTTAGGAATAACATCAATATCATTATTAGCTGCTTCATGATCACCAACTAATGGCTCAATAAGAGAGTCACCACCATCATCATTTTGCAAGTCTCCCCTATGATTAACAGGTATCAAAGGTAACTGTTAAGTAGGTCTTGCAGTTGAATTAGATGGAATAAAAGTGGTAGACTCTGTTTTCTCCTTTTGTTCAAAGTCTTCAATGGTTTGATATTTAAAGAAGATAACATCTCTACTTCTTACAATTTTCTTCTCCTTTGAATCCCATAACCGATAGTCAAACTCATTATCTTCAGAGCCCAAGAAAATACACGGTTTTGTCTTGCTATCAAGCTTTGACCTTTCATCTCTAGGAACATGTACAAATGTCCTACACCCAAACACTCTTAAGTGTGTATAAGAGACATATTTTCCTTTCCAAACTCTATCTGGAACATCAAATTCAAAAGGAACTGATGGAGAAAGGTTGATCATGGCAACTATAGTCTTCATTGCCTCACCCTAAAAGGACTTAGACAGCTTTGCATGAGAGAGCATACACCTAATTCTTTCAACAATGGTTATGTTCATTCTCTCAGCCACTCTATTCTGTTGTGGAGTCTTAGGAATTGTCTTCTCCAACTTGATACCATGTTCCCTGCAGTACTTCTTAAAAGGAACCCTGTATTCACCACCATTGTCAGCTCGAACACATTTGAGCTTTCTACCAATTTCTCTTTCAACTCTGGCATGGAAATCCTTAAAGACATTAAGCACCTGATCTTTGGATTTCAAACAAGTGGCTAAATGTGATCTTCTATGCACAATAAAACTAAATCATAGACCAATAAAACTAACAAAGTACAATACACCTCCAAGAGACTTGTTAATCATAGAGCAAACATCAGCATAAACTAAATCAAGAACATGTGATCTTCTATGTGGAGGTGATCTTTGAAATGCAACTCTGTGTTGTTTACCAACTAAACAATGAGTACATGTGTTCAAGTTCATACCTTTTAATAGAAGGTAGTTCTTCTTGGCAAGAATGTCAAGGCCCTTCTCACTCAAATATCCAAGTTGCTTATGTCACAGATCAATAGAGCAATCTTCAATTGCATTCACCTCCCCTTTGATCACCTTAGTTTGTGACATATAGAGACCTATCTTCTTTCCTTTAGCAATAATTAGGGAATTTCTAGAAAGTTTCCATTTACCATCTCCAAAGTAATTGTGATAGCTTTCTTCATCAAGAGTACCTGTAGAGATCAAGTGTAGGCACATATCAAGCACATGCCCAACATCTTTGAGTAGCAACTTGCACCCAGTATTGGTTTCTAACCATATATCCCCAATGCCCACAACACTAGTCATCCCTTAATTTCCCATCCTAACTTGACCAAAGTCTCCAGCAGTGTAGGATATGTAAAAATCACGTCGGGGTGTAACATGGTAAGAAGCTGTTAAATCTGTAACCCAGGTGGTATCCTGACATGCAAGATTAACACAACCATCATCACAAACAATGGTAACATCACCATCAAATACAACTGCAGCTATACCATTCTCTTCATTCTTTTTTTCATCTCTGCCCTTTTTATCTCTTTTATACTTTCTACAATCTTTTTACATGTGCCCAGGCTTGTCACAATAATAACACTTAAAACCCTTCCTTGACTAAGATCTTCCTCTTGGCTTCCATCTTCCTTTTCTATTGCTGGATTCTCTATCTTGCTTGCCGTGAGAGAACCTGCTTGGACTTCTCCCTCGACTTTCTGTAACAAGTACATGAGGCTCAGAAGTGCTTGTGTTTTTCCTTCTCTTCTCTTCATTGAGGATACAATCCTTCACTGTTTTCAAAGTGATCTTCCCATTCGGAGTAAAATTGCTAAGTGACACCACCAAAGTCTCCCAACCATCAGGCACTGAACTCAACAAGATTAGTGCTTGCATTTCATCAGCTAACTCTAGATTCATCAATGACAACTGATTTAAAAACCCTTGGAATACATTTATATGCACTGAAGCATCTTCACCATCTCTATACTTCAAATTCACAAGGTCTCTAATTACAAAAACCTTGTTTTGTGCACTCTACTTGGCAAATATTTCTTCCAACATCTTTCAAACTTTATAACAGTCATGTTCTTGAGAAATATGATTAATGGACTTAAAAGATACCCATTTTCTAACATTAGCAGTAGCCTTTCTATTTAGTCCATTCCATTTTACATCATCCATATCATCAGGCTTTATTCCTTTACATTCAATCGGTAAAGCCAATTCATTGCAATATAAATGATCCTCCATAATTGTTTTTCATAGAAAATAATTTGAGGAAGTAAGCTTTATCATGCCTAAATCTTCCTTTTCTATTTTGACTGCACAAGAAATTCAATCTACACAATCAGTGCTCTGATACCACTTTGTTGGGAAAACTCGGAACAACCAGACACCAATTTATCTGGATCAATGCAGCGGAATACAATTTATAATTTACAAGTCCCAATTCTTTCCCTCTTTATGCAGTAAAACAGAATCAAACAACGATCAAATATAATGCAAATAATCATAAAATCAACACCAAGATTTTTAACGTAGAAAACCCGATGCGGGAAAAACCACGGGACCGTAATCCACCCAAAAACTTCCACTATTAACAAATAATGGGTTCACAATCATTCTTCCTCAGATTCAACTAAGGGATACAACATATATATCATCAAGAACAACTTATTCTCGGATTACAACAAGATTAAAGGAGAATTATTTGAGAAAAACTTACAAAACTGACAACCCCGTTTTCTGTCAAAACAACCAGCTTTCACACCACCAATCTTCCAGCCAACCATCATAATAAAAATCAACGTGTCTAGAAACTGCTGTCAAAATCTCAGCCCGATCCAACGATGAAAGAGCTGGAAATCAAAGGAAGAACGCAGGCTGCTCTGTTGTCTCTTCTTCTCTTTTTCTCTCTTAATTTTCTTCTCCTCTCTTCTATTTTCTAATCTGCCGCTACAGTACCCAAACTTTAAATTTTAAAGGATCGGCTGCCTCTCTTCTCAATAAATATGATGGTCCCACCATCACATTGTGCGGGACCACACACAACAGTTATGAATCAATTTACCAAACTAATTAAATAAAATCATGTTTTTTTATATATTTAAATTAAAACATGACGTGGATTAAACTCTAAATTGAGTGTTTTTCAAGTGAATCAATCAAGGTAGATTACACTAAATTTAATAACTATAATTTATATCACCATAAATATTTGATGCAATGTTAGTTGAAATCACTATTACTCTTTTTGCTTTTTAATTTTCAGTTTATAACAAGAAAAATAGACAGTACTCTTGGGAAAATCGAGGTTAATCTGTCTTAAAAAAAATCTCATTTCAGTCTTAATCCTATATATATTACCAATTAAATCCTAAATGTTTCATAAAAAATCACAATCATGTCTCCTTGTAAATGCTCATCAACTTCTTCCGTCAAATTTTCTTTGAATGATATTGTATTAGAGAAGAAAGTTTGCACATCATAAAAAAATGTTACTGATTATTAGTTTTTTATGGTTTTTTAATTGATGTCATTGTAGTAAATAAATTATGTGCCATGAGCTTAAATAAATAAAAGAAATTGACAAAAAAAACTTAAAATTTAGAAATATAAATTTTTTTGAAACTTAATTAATAAAATTTACAAGTTTGGGATATAATTAATAAAGAATAAATATATAGATGAAAAACTAAAATAAGGTTTTTCTTATTTCTTTATTATCGGATGTTGATCTCCCCTATTCTGTTATAACTATTTAAATTAATCTATTCTTGTTGATTACTACTTCCTCAAAATTTCATTTGCTTTCATAGAGTAATTACCTAACAATCTATATATATATATATATATATGCACACTGAAAATTTTACATGTGTGTGTTCAATTATATAATCATACGTTTTTAAGTCTTAAATGGAATCAAAGGTGCCCAGGCGCGATATTCTTGGACGAGTCAAGGGGGAGTACAGGGAGCTCCCAAGATTCCCGAAAGTGTACATTTCATGGCATCTAGGCGCCCATACCATATGTTACATATAGTAAAAACAAAATTATTTAAAACATTTTAGGATGATAAATTTATAATTATTTATAAATTTTTATCTGAATATCTAATTTTTTTTAGTTTTGAATATTATTTTAAAAGATATATTATCACAAAGCACAAGTTATCTAATTATCCAATTTTTAATAGTAATTCATATGAACTATCAATAAAAAATCTCTTAAATACTTATTTAGAAGAGAGGAATTGTTATGTCTAAAGTGTTAACTCTCTATTACGACTTATATAGTGTTTATGTTTATCAGACAACCATAAAAATAAAAGACATAACTTACTATTAATAAAAAAAATAAAAAAATCCTATAAATTAGTAAAATATCAATATCCCTCATAAATATTATTCATATATTAATTCAAAATAATTTTAGAATTTAATTTAATCAATTTCTTACTTGGTTTTTTCTAAGTCTATAAATATAGTCCATGCATTAATTATATTCTATTATTTAATTTCTAAAATATATTTTAATCAAATTATACTTAATTAAATCATCACGGTTTAATTTCTAACTAATGGTTCTTGATGTGTATGATCCATTAAATTCTTAATATGTTAGTCTAACTATAAACTATAATTATAATAAAATAGAATTAAATAAATTAAAAATTTTAATTTATTATTAACTCAACATTTCATTAGTTTATATTTGAAGATCAAGTGCATCGTTTAATAATGTGTCATGATCCTCTAAATATTAAAAAAAAATTAGTGATTTGACTTAACTTTTTAGTGATCGGTTTCTCAATAAAACTAACATCTTTTCATCAATAATATTTTAATTTAACATTAAAGTACGTAGCATGTTTGTCATGTTAAATCATATTTATTTTCTACATAATAATCATTTATCATTCAAATTCTTTTCAAATGTCATACCATACTGGCTAAGAATCTCCCAGTAAATACTATTTGAGAACTGATTAAATATTTTTTGTAATTTACATTGGGTGATGAATCATCTCTTGATCACTTAAATATCTTTATAAAGTTTATGTTATACCAAATATCTACCCCTTCATTACTTCGATTAAGATAATATGTAACAAGATCAAAGCATCACATTCTCTATTTAAGATGATCTCAATTATAAAGATCACTTAAACAACCGTCACTCAAGCTTTTGTATAGATATATGTGATTTTTTCATATGAAATTCTCAAATTTGTTGATTCAGTGTACATATTTGATGACAAGTACCTACATACTAGTTCTAGATACCCTTTATACCTCAGCTTATAAGAACAACTTTTTTTTAATAAAAGTAAGAGCGTAATATGTATGAATCTTTACGACTCTAATAAATATCCAGTATTTAAAAGAACATTAATGAAAAATAACTTAGAACCATTGTTTTGATGCGATAGAAATTCTTTAATTATAACAACTATATTTTTATTTTTACAAAGTATTTTTTTTGCATGAACTTTAACTTTACCCTAGATTTATAAATTAAATATTAGATTTATTAATATAATACTATATAAATTAATATTAAAAATAAATTAAAATTTTATCAATAATAAATATAGTAATATAACTTATAACGAATCAATTTTGCTACTAATGTTGGCATCTCATCTTTGTCAAATGAGGTAAAGCATGTGTTTGACGCGTATAAGCATGCCCGGGGGATTCAAGGCGGAAACGAGGCAGGATCACTGAAATGAAAAGTAGATAGCCCCACCTCGGGGATCTGTATGTTCTTGCCTTTTAATTAGTAGGAATGGTTCATTAGGAGTAGAAGATAATGAAATTTAATGGAGTATTGGATTGGTCAGCACCATTTATTCATCATGAAAACCAAAAAGCCAAATGGAAAGAGGAAGGTGAGTCATGAATAAGGTCTCAATTCCTGACTCAGCCATGACTATGACTCCCATCAACTCTCCTTTTTTGTCAAACATGTAGGCCTCTTCTTCTAGGTTCAGCTAGATGATGGATGTGAGCCATGGCATGGATGATAGCGGTTGGTCATGTCATGCATGGATCATGGATCATGGATCGATGGATGCCCATGGAATATTATCATTAATTTAGACACAGCTGAAATATTGGGTTTGAAAAGGGTTTGGTATTGGAATATACTTTCCCTCGAGAGCTGCTGATAGCCCACCAGACAGAAATGAAAAATACCCTTCCAGCTCAGTGTTTATGGGACCCACTCCACGTCATCCACACATGGCGCCGTGTCGGAGTTTGAATCTGCACGCTACTTCTTTAGCTGTTGCCTGTTACGGCTTTAATGTCTCTCTTCAATTACGTAAATTCCGTCCATGTCCTCTATCTCGTGAAAGGAATTTTTTTCCCTCTCAACTCTGCCGGGCGTAGAAAAATATTATTTTCATGTTTTAAAAATATTTTAATAAATTTATTTTTTTATTTTATTTTTAAAAAATATTTTTAAATTATTTATATATATATATATGAAAAATAATTTTATAAAATAAAATAAAATTATTATAATATATTTTAAAATAAAAAATAATTATCACCGCACATTCAACTTCCTCATCACTGTAAAGGGAGAAAACGACACCTCTGGTTTTAGTTTTTCTTCCTCACAAGAAACGTGAAACAAGGATTTCTTACAATTCTCTGAATTATTGTCTGCTTTTGACAATTCAATTATGGTAATAGTGTCGTTCAACAAATATTTCAAGGTTTGTGGCTATCACTTTCAATCTATCGTGCTTTCTGAAGGAATTCTCTGCCCATTTTCAACACATTATTAGTACATGTTTTTAAAAACAACGATAGGGTGTGAAATATGTTCGTACAAATAAGTGTGTGGTGTATACTTGATTGTTTTATTTACCAGGACAAAAAAAAAAGTGATACGACAAATGTATTAAATATTAATTTTAAAAGTGTGCTTGTATTTGTGGTTAGGATATATTTGTATTTTTTTAAAATTAATTTTTTAAGTTGTTTTGATATGATAAAAAATAAAATTATTA